>VXAU01001552.1:386-216213 GCA_013399695.1 Formicarius rufipectus | reverse complement strand
TTTTTTTTTTTTTTTAAGTGGCACTGCCAGGTGGTTTGATGTTTGATGTGTGAACAGAGTTGGAAAGGCCTGTTTTCCGCCTCTAAAGTGAGTGTTCAGCAGTATTGGTGCATATACCAAATTCCTGCTGAACTTATTGTCTGTGTCTGGCAGCTCCTTGCTCTTTTCAGAGCCTGTGTTTGTTCATTCCTTTTGCTTTTTGTTTCAGGATAGAGAGTGCTTAGAGAAGTATAGCTTTCAAGAAATCAAAGTAAAGGTTCCATTATTGTCTCCAGCAGTATAAAATCAAGCTCAAGACAGTGTGCATCAGTCGGCTCAAGCTCATCTGGTTGCTAAACTGAGAAATTCACAGGGAGATTTTTGAGCCTCTCCCATTCATTAGAAAAATGCAGTTTGGAGTCGTGAGTCTTTGAGAAGAGCTACTCTTCTTTATGCTTTTCTTTTTTCCCCCTTTTTTTTTTCTTTTCTAATAGAGTGTGTACATCTCTGCACTGACATTTTAGGTTTGAGCAAAGCCTTGTCTCAGGCTGCACTTTATTAACAGCGGTAAGCAGCTAGACATCTCCAGCAGATTGGAGAAAGCTATCCATTTCCTTTGGAAATTCAGTGTATTTTAGGTCAAACACTCTGACAAAGAATATTCAAAGAAAATAAGGTGCAGGAGAAACAAATACTCCTACCACAAAACACACCTGATAGCCAAAGATCCAGGCATCACTGATGTCAGTGGAAATGCTCGTGATTAATTTGATGCAGAGCTCTCTTGTAGCTGCAGATGTACAAAAGTAGACAAATGTTCATTGCAGCACAGGTGAAAATTATTTCTGAAAAAAAATGTCTCTTTACCTGTGGCTATAGTCAACAAATGAGTGGTAGAGCTGTGCAGCCCGGAACAACACAAAGGTAATGTGTGCATTTGTATGGGGGGGTTTTTTCAACAAAAGAAGTTTTCCTGAAGTGGTCTGTCCTTCCCTTTATGTCTGGGAGCAATTGGAGGGTGATAGGAGAGGAATATTTGTGAAAAGGTATTGCAAATATGTAGTCTCTTGTTCTGTTCCTACTGTTGTTTTCCACAAATTTCAAGCTCCTTTTCTGCAGCTCTGCTGCCAGCTTGTAGTATATTAATAAACTGTTTGCAAAACAGTCTTTTCATTTGCTAAAAGCCCTGCCAAGAAGTGAAGCTATGCATTTGTTCTTTGAAAAATGCTGTGATTAGGGGAGTCAGATCTGCTACCAGCAAGTGTTAAATGCATTGTCAGAAAGGATCACGAGTAGATACTTTTGAAGAAGAAGAGAGCAGGTGTGTGATATGCTCTACATTTTATTCAGTAGGTTCAGTTGTACTCTTACTTGCTCTGTGTGTTCCCAGGTCTGAGCTGTGGGGACTAGTTGCACAAAGCCACAATAGGCTCAAATTTCTGTTCTAGGAAGTTCATGGAATCCGTTGACTCATTTAGGTTTGCTTTTTTGCTTCCCTGCCAAGAAGAGTTTTCCAGTTTCTGTCATCTTACTAATAATTCTTTTGGCCCTGGGAAAAGCCAGCTGCTCAGTGTGCAGCTATATAAGGGCATGCAGGTTGCCCGGCCCTGTGTGGCCACTCACAACCTCTCCCTGACTGGTGTGGTGCTCCCAGCCCTCATGGGTGCATGCCAGCAGGTTTTACAAACAAGTGGCAAACTGACAGTCATTTTGGCAGGTCAAGATTGGTGTTTGTTGTCATTTTACAGCCTCTTGGGTGAGGCAAAAATGGTTAACTCTGCTGCCTAGTGGAAGAGCAGTTTGAGTCTGGGCAGTCAGCTGTGTCTTATCCTTTGTAGCTCTGTAATGAACCTGCTTGTAGTAAACTTTGGTTGCTTCTTCTGTGTAACTGGAGTTGCCTTTTTGTTTTTAGTGGTTGTTTGAAGAGGCACCTGAAATGCAAGAGGGCTATGCATGGAGAAAATGCATTTGGGGCCTCCTGTCTCTAGGAAGTTGTTACTATCGTTGCTGTTTGAGTTGATGGTGGATTGCATGCAGCTTGAATACAGTTTTACTTGCCAAAGTGAATATATCCATTAATGGGTCATTGGTAAAGGTGACTTCTCATGTTTAGGGCCAAGAGCATGTATTTTGCAGCTGTTGTAGCTAAAGGGCTGATTAAAAGGTACCTTCCTGGTAGCCTGAGAGCTCTTGTAGTTAGTTTCTAAACATTTTAAAAATGCGTGTCTAAAACTCTCATGAGGTGTGATTGGTGAAAGATTAATTCTTTAGGTCTTTCCTCATTTTTCAGCTAACAAACTTTGTGTTGTGCAAGAAACTTTTTGGTCCTTTGGGGTTTATTCTCTACTTTGGTATCTTAGTTTTGACCATTCTAGTATTTGAAATGGGAATGTAGATGTGCCTTTCTTCTTTATGGAAATTACAGAGTTCCAGGCACAAAGAATTAGACCCTTGTTTACCGGCTCTGAATTTTCCCTTGAAACTATGGCCCAACTTTGTACACAAAGCGCTGATAGCAATATCTAGGCTCCTGTAATGTTTATATTACATCATGTTCAAGCCAAACTGCTTGGAAGAGGTTGTGTTTCATGAATACCTCTCCAGATTCTTGCCTTGACTTGCATGCAGTTTCCTTTCTCCTCTTCTTACCAGTACCTCCCCATCCAAACTAGCACCAGAGAAATTTTTGTCTGAACCTTGGTCTTGGTTTCTGCCTGGATAAAACAGCAAATGCATGGCTCATTCCCTGGCCCTGTCTTGATTACTCTATCCTATAGTAAGGAAACAGTATGTAAATGTAAACTATAAACAGGAAAACATTTGTATATCTTGGTGCCTTCACTTGACACTCATTCTCAAGCTTCTTTGTGTCATATTTTTGCCTTCTCTGCACTGTTAGTCTGTTGCTCTGCTGGAGTCTCATTTGAAGGAATATGCCTTTGAAACCATATTATAAAATAAATCATCAGTTTATCAGGAGTCTCTGAGGTACAATAAGGATGCTGAGGTGTGGTGGTGGTTTTGTTTCTGGGGGCCCTCTCCTACAAGTCTGGAAAAAAATTCCTCCAGAAAGCCATTACCAGTAGCAATCTGCTGTGAACTGAAGGCACTGTTACCAGGTCTACTCTGATGCCTGTTCCCTCTTCATATAAATAAAATATGAAAATATATAGATAAGATACAGATCTGATGAGTCTTATCTGCCCTGCTGTCTGTGCCTTTCCAGCGCTGCAGAAAATAAACCCTGGGCCAGAAGTGAGACATAAGGTCAGCTTTTTTCCCTCCTGCCACGCTTTAGTAGAATTACAGGCATGGTCACCAGGAGCAGAGCCAGGAAACCCTTGCTGAGAGCTGGGACCATAGTGGTCCTACCTAAGACCTGCAGGCGGTGCAGTGTGATGGGGCACATCTTGAAAGGCCTGTTAGCCAAAGCCAGGGAGAGCAAAGCTGTCTCCTCTTTGTGATTTCACTGGGCCATAAATGGGCTGTTGAGAGTGGCTGAGGGGCTCTGCTGCAGCTGTTGTGAAGACAAAGGGAAGCTTTGTCTTCCCTGCCTTAGAGGGACAGATGCACAGGCTATTTAACCTTTCTATTTGGATAACTTTAAAACTGGATTGAAAGTAAAGCTTGGAGTGACCTTGCTGCTTCCATTTATATCCAGTGACAGATCAGAACAACAGCAGTCTGGGAAACAAACTTGAGCTATTTGCCTTGCTAATAAATAAGGGAGAAAAATCTGGTCAAAAATCCTTATTGGCTGCAGTAGTTGGCCATAGCTGCCTCCTCTACACTGGAGACCAATGAGCTGTGTCACCTGAAACACATTGAGCAAGGGCTGAAAGCAAGTGCCTGGGGGGAAATTTCTGTTCTGTATTCATACATTGGCCTACTCTAGGCTCAAATTTTTCAGTCTGAATAAAGGCTGCTGGTGCTTCTGAAAGCTGATGATACTAAACTGCTGTACAAGAAAATGCTGCCTCAAAAGTTCTTAGATCACTGCTGTGAGAACTGGCATGAGGATGCCTCATGCAAGAAATCAGCCTGAAGTGTTTAGTGCTCTCTGAGCTGCTCTTTCATCTCCAGCCGATGTCCTCTTCCTTACATCCTGACTGGCAGGGTTTCTGATTTTGATATACTTGGCTGTATCCCTTGTTTTCCAGAGGAGATGAAATTTGGTCACACGCGATCTCCAAATGCTTCCAAGGAATAAGGCTTTGTATTGGTCAAGAGGCTGCTCCCCTGTGTGGAAATGCAGTCTTCTCATGCAACATACAGCCATCCTAGAGATACTTGTGACTTTGTGAGGCTTGATCGCAATAATCTGGGTAAAATTGCTGGTTTATCAGCTACCTTAAAGTACAGGTTGCCAGTAACGAGGTGAGAATGGTTGTTTTATGTTTATCTGGGCCATGCTGTGCGTCCAATAACAGCAGCTGTTGAGACAGGATGGTGATTAGATTGGCATAGATTTGATTCCATGCAACTGTTACAGTCATCCTGTTTAGTCTGTGTATGCCCCAGCTTGTCATGCACTGGGTTTTGAGTGGCGTAGATTGTCAGGTATCAGCACTCCAACTGGGTCTGCAGGGTAAAATAGCAAGGAGTCAAAGGTTAGCTGTACCTCAGTGCTTGTAAAGGATATATGTGGGTTTGTACTTTCCTGTGAAAGGAGGTACAGCACAGAATACTTATTTCAGGTTTCCTCTGTATAAAGTCCACAGTGCAATAAAGACAATAGCAGGTCAATAAAATTTTTCTCTTCCCTGAGTGAGAATGCTGCCTACCGTCTCCTCCCACTGAGCAGCCCTCTCCATGCAAGTACTAAAATACTATTTATGCAGCAAATGTTTTGGATGTATTATATGTGCACCACAGCTAGGTTTGGGCTCTTTAGAAAATTTCGTGACTTTCGAGAGCTTTGAGAGCAGTAGTGCAGACCAGGCTGAATTTATCGTGGGTAGCTCTATAGCCTATTTCTCCATCTTCCAGTTTTAGAAGTCTTTTCTGTTTCTAGTCTCTCTCTTTAACTGGAAAGTCTCTTTCCAGTTACTCAGTTAGTTCTAAGTGGAAACATTCCTGTTTTGCTAAGTACTTAAATTAAAGCTGATCCTGAACCCACAAATATCTGGGAAGTACATCCATCTGCAGTTACAGATTCCAGAAAGGGCTTCTGTCAAAACAGGACATGGTTTTCAAACCTCATTCTAAGAGTTTATCGTCCATCTGGTTGCTGCATGATGCATTGTTTATCATTGAACAACAGTTTTCATTCAGCAATATTGCTGTCACTCGTTCTCCTCTATTATAAAGTTTGGAAAAAGTGGCACTGTTTAGTCCATCTGAGGTGCTGACTACTGTCTGTCCTTCTGAGAAATATAAGTTAGCATATGTCTCCCACAAAGTATCTCAAGCAAATCTTAGCTCTCTGCTTCTTCTTCACTACTTGTTTGTCATTCTTTGGGACATAGCAAAGTTTCAAAATGATTATGGTAAAAGCAGTTGGTTTTAGTTGTAGATCTTGACTTCTTTTTCAGGCTGCTGTGAGTAATTGGGTCAAACCACAGACCAGTAAAGGTTATGTAGACTTTCTCTGACACATGATGTCATCTCAGTCCATAGCCCCATTGCAGGCTGGGATCTTTTTTTTTTTTTTAAATAATTCCCAAAAGCCTCTGTTTATTCAGCATGGATACCGCTGTGTAAACAAGAAGAAAATTCTGGAGACTCAAACAAAAAATATTTCTAGCTTATCTAAGGCAGTTCAACTTCAAGAACAAAATGTTCTCTATATAGTCAATACAGACAAGGATCATTCCTCCCCCTGGCTATTAGTAAAAGCTGAAATACATAACAATCTGAATTGTCCCACTTAATTAAAGGATCTCCACCTAAGAGGTATCTCCAGCTTGTGCTCTTGGGTAACCCCCAGCTTGACTGCTGGGGTTGGAGCCCATGCTTGATGTGTTGCCCATAGGGTTACAGAGGATAAGCCAGGACAGTCACTACTGAAATCTTGTCTTTCTCCAAGGATGTCATGCAACTTATCTGTCATCCACTTTATGTACCTAAAACGAGGCTGTCTACATTCCTCCTGATGTAGATAGTGTTATATACAAGAGACTGAGGAAATGTTTGAGAAATTTTAAAATAATGATGCTCACTGATGAAAACAGATTAACTATTCAAAATTTGTATGTTGCAGAACAGAGGCAAAAGTCTGGTCACCACTTGTAAATGAGGAGGGAAAGACGCATCCTTATAAGATGAATTTGGCCTCTGAGCCTCAGGTAAGTAATGGAGTAACTGTACGTTCTTGTTCCTGCTTCCTTCTGCAAGAGTAGTTCCTGGCCTGATCCTCCAAGTTGCTCTGTGTGTGTGTCATTCCACTGATAGTGCTGGGGATAGCACCATGCCCCATACTGTCTAGAGATCATGTGGCCCTTGGAAACATTGAGAGACAGACTCCCTCCCTCATGGTGAGAAACCTGCTGCTATGGAAATGAGTCAGATACCTTGCCAAGGGTAAGCTGTGGGGGTCAGAGGTGTCCTCTGCTATCTGCATGGTCACAACTACCATGAGGCACAGAAGGTACTGTAGAGGTATGGCTCAATAAATCATTGCTGCTATGCCAAGTCAGTTGATCTTCCTAGGTAGAAAAGTCTTGAGAGGCAAGGAATATTATTGACTCTTACAGTGTTTTCTGTTGTTTGGATTTTTTTCCCTTACTAGCAGTCTAGCTATGGAGGAGGGGAAAGAGAAATACTCCAGCCTCTTAGATTTTTATCTGTGGGGCAGATCTTGCAACCTCTGTCTAGGAGGTTGGTGGTGTAACCTGTTGACAGCCTTGCTTCAATGGTCCTGCCTCTGTCAAGTAAATAAAGTAATAACAGTGATCTGTGCAAGAGCATCTCCTGGGCTATGTTTAGAAGATTGCACTGCAAAAATCTACAATAACTACACTAAAATCAGTGACTTTGTTCTGGATTTTCACCAGGGCAGAGACATGGGTTTTGGCCCAAGAACACATCCTCAGTGAGTCTTTCTAGCAAAATAAGTAGATTGATAACTAGTTTGACTCTGTGATTAATTAAGCACTAATATGCCTATTTGGGTTGGAAAGGACCTGAAACTAAAGCAGCACGTGTGCAGCAACACCCTGCCCAGATCTTGGCCTGGGATCTGTCTATGCTCCCTTTCATGTCAAGCTGTTCTGTGTTGCTTGGCTAGAGAATTCAGTGCGGCATTCTCCAGGTATTTCATAGCTCAGCCAAGGCAGAGTGTGGGACTGAACCATTTGGACTTAGCTGAGGCCATGTGGCTACACCTGTCTGTGACACTGTTGAGCTGAGATCTGCTCTGTGTCTTCTGCTGCCCAGGTTTTGAAAATGCTCTCCTTCAGCCTTGAGACATGGGGACTATCTCTTGCCAAAGGAGTGGGGGAAGAGTCTGCATTGAGGTTGTTCTGCAAGGCTGCAGAGGGCTGTCATTTTATTCAGCAGCAGACTTGATCCTAGAGAACAATTTCCCAACTCAGCCAATAACCAGAACTTCACTAAATGCCCCAAAATTAAACTTAGGGCACAACACATGCCTCAAGCAGGAGCTTAAAGAAGCTCACAAAGTTTAGTTAAATGCAGCGAGAAACCTGCTGCTGCAATCCCCTGTCACTCGCTGCCTCACCACCACGCTTTTCTCCCCAGTCCAGCCTGGTTCACTGGATGTATATCCACTGCTGGTAAAGTAGTGTAGGCTATTATAATTAACTGATGCCACCTCTTAAACTCACTTCCTGTGGCAGTTTTAACTCTCATCAATGGCTTTCCTTCAGTCAGTTGCCTTCTGTGTGGTGTATTTGTATGTGAGTCAGCCCTGGAGTCTTTCAGGGAACTTAACTGCAACTAAGAAAGAAATACAGGTGAGAGGGACCAACCTTAACTCTAGTCTTGCCCTACTTTCTAAAAGTCCAAGTAAAGGGCACCATGAAAGTCAGACTAGTCAGGATTTAGCAATAGTGCTGGTGGTGGAGCACATCCCTTCCTAAGCCCTAACCTCAGTTCTAGTCCTGTTCTAGCTCTGGTCACTGCATAAATATCCTGATACTGCTAGTTTGTAAGTATGGCACAACTGAATTTGTTGGTAAGAACTTGCAACTGATTTGAGCAGGAAAATTTGATGCAAAACTGAATGTAGAGAGATTCCTGTTACAAAGCTTATCTCTGAGCAGTGACCCTTGTCTTATTCTCAGAATCAACTGTTGCCTGAAAATTGGGCTTTCACCCCTTCTGATGGCTGATGCTAGAAGTTATTGCCTGGTGTGAAAGGAGCATTCCAGCTTCCACAAAAAGTCTTCCCTTTTTTGATTCCTTTCCTTAAAATTAATCTAATTTGGTCATTTGTAGTTGCCTGTGTGAATGAGGTTTGCTGTTGTTCAGAGCACTGGGCTTTCCTCTAAAGTACTTTGCCTGCCACAGACTCAAACAGAGGAATTCAGCAGTGTGTGTGGGAGATGTATAATGTCTCCAAACCACAAGCTTCTTACCTGCATAACAGTGCCCAAACTTCCTAAATCTGCTGTGCCAAAGAAAAGTATGAACATCATCAAATTTTAAGATTTTGGGTTTCTTGGTGGGTTGTTGTTTGGGTTTCTGTTTGTTTTCTTTAATATACCCATTTCCTTTTTCAGTAACTGATTGCAGCCAGTAAGGTTTGTAGTGAGGTCTGTCTGCGTGGAGCATGAAATCAGCAGAGCATGCTGACTCTTGCCAGAGACTGTGGCAAGTGTCAGCCACATCACTCTGGGGCTGCGTCTCTGTAGCATTGGCAGAGGTTTTGGCCAGGCCTGCTGCAAATGAGCAGTAGCAGAGTGCAGAAGATGCTGTACATATATATACCAACATGGCAAACTGCTATGAAGTTTACCACAAAGATGCTGATCTCATTTTTCCAACAAGATTGGTTGAAGCTGTGAGTAGAGCTGAATCTTCAGAGGCAGTGCAGAGCTGTTCAGGTTTTTTTTAACTTGCTGGCTAGTGAAAACTGTATTTGCTTTGGTTGGCAACAATCTTGTGCAGAACATTTATTAATTCATTTCCCAAGTTAAATAGGATACACTGAGTCCAAGTGGTTCATTGAAGTCCTGATCCAGGGTTCTCTGACATAAGTTCTCACTGGCTTTGCACATAGCCTTTTGAATGCAGACATATAATCATGCATGTGAATAGCCTTAAGTTTTGAGCCTTTTAGATTATATATTAAAAAAAAAAGGCTTTAAAACCTTTGCTGTAGAAATGGAACTGTAGTTATTCAGACATGCTTCCACCTTTCTTAAAATTAATTAGTTTCATGTTGCCTCTCCTACCTTTGATATCTTTAAAAAAAAATTCTTGCACTTGTCCACCTTTTCATCTTCCTGTTTTATCAGTGCAGTTACTAGATCTTTGCAAAAAATCTTGCAAAATAATTTGCATTGTGTCTCAAGAACTGTGTGACTAGCTACATATTTTAAGATCACTGCTTACACATTTTTTACCCCATTTGAAACAGACTATTTGTTTATTTCTGTATTAGTTTGGGAGGCTGACTCTTGGTTATGTGCTGTGTCATCCCTGTGGAAGTGTTTTTCTATACTTGGACTGTAAGTTCAAGATACTTTTATTTGCCTTTGGAAAACAAAAAGGCATTCTACAGCCTCCCAAGCATTCCCCAAAGTTCTGAATCCCAAGACTGACTTCATTGTCTAAGTTGACCTTTGCCCACACAGCCTTATTATTATTTTATTGCCATTATCCTTATCTTTCTAAATCAGTTTAAACTGAGGTAAGAGTGACAACATTGTATTTCATCAGAAGGTGCAGCAGCTTGGTGATGATGGCTCAGCAGCTGAGCCAGCTTTGTTTTGGTGTGTCCATGGCAACATTAAAGGAAGGAAATTACAGTCGTCTTAGTATATTTACTCAGTTATTTCACTTGCACTTCTCACCCAGATCCTAAGAGCGATCACTCGCATCACAGGCATTTTCCCATCAAGAATTTTTCCTCTCGACAGTGGGAAAGATTAAAATAACATGTCTGGCTCTCCCTTCTGCATAATGTTTCTTGAGAAAAGTTATCTCAGCAAGAGAGAACAAGTTACTTGGTGACTAAGGTAATTTTATTTGCTTCTGATACTAACCAAAGACCAGCATAACTTTCAGAGCAAGCCATGCTCTCTGGTGATCCTGGGCCAAGCATTAAGCTCTGGGCTCATACACTGGAGTGCATGGCTGTATTGCCCCTTGGTAAAATAAACTGTAAAACTCTATACCCTCTGACTATGCTGTGTCTTGTCAGACCTGGGTTCTGTGAGAGAAGGTTTTTCTTTTTCTTCTTTTTTTTTTTTTTTGTAGGCCACTAGTGTCAGTGGGGTTCAGGTCTGTTTTTACTCAGTGAGCTAATGTAGGGAAAGAACTGAGAGAGTCCCTCTTCAAGGGTAGCTAACATCAGAACTGTCTCCAAATAAGCTTGTCCATCTCCCTGAAGGCCACATACCCCATTTGCAGCAAGGCACAAGTATAAACATCAGCCCTCAAGAATGTCAGTGCAAGCTCTTGGTTTGAGATGGATGAATCAGCTTCCCTTAGCCATAGAAAGTAGAGGCTTTCAAACACAAGGATTTGTTTGCTTGTTTGTTTTTGGGTTTTGTTTTGTGGTTTTTTTTGTTGTGTGGTTTTTGGTTTTTTTTAAAGAAATAACCTACAGACATACATCCGGAGGAGCTCTGAAGGTGAGTCAGAGTATTTGTAGAACGGGAGAGTCAGACAACCACTTCTGTCTTCCCAAGATCTTAGAAGTGCCTGTCCTCTGCTCATCCATATCCCGGCAGAGTGATATCATTGTTTCCGTCTTGTGTATTTTATTTCCTTGGAAACGAAGAAGGCAGGGACTATAGAAAACTGGGTGTGTGCCTGGCTTGGCCTTTGATAAGGCTGTGCATGTGTGGGCAGTGCATGACAGTAGGTTCATAAAGTAACAACACTGTTTCAGACAGGCAACTGCGCTGGCATATCGCAACCTGCTGGTTTTGGTTAAAAAATGTTACTGCATGGGTGTGGAATGTGTTAGGGAGGTAGAGGGAGAAGATGTGGGAAGCAAGTCTTGTTGTTTTAACCCCCCTACAGTAACAAATCCTCAAACCCTTCCTAATTTCTAATCAGATTTCAAAGCATTGCAAGAGGTCTTTCCATAGCTGAAAAACCCCAAACAATAACAGAGAGAGAGGTGAAAGTAAAGGCACTTATTAATATTTGTGATCACAGCTGATGAAACATAGCATGGGGTAGAGTTTGCCGTGAAGATGTCCTCTTCTGAGATGTTGCTGCATGTTTGGCACAAGGAGCCTCCCCCTGGCACCCCATCTGAGAATGTGCATTTGCTCCCTGGGTGGCTTTGCAAGGGCAAGGATGGAGCTGAGTGGTTTGCCTGCTGGTCTCTGCTATCCTTCAATGCCTGCAGGACCAGAATGCTCTCAACCCTGAGGTTTGGTCAGGGGCCTGTTTTCTTAGAGCTGAGTAAACATTTATAATGAGAAATGTTTAATCATGTTTCTTTTTGGCGTGGCTCTTGAGGTGTGTAATCCAGCATTGCCTGCCTGAGGTTCTTACTTGGGATACAAAACCATTCCACATTTCTGGAGCCCTGTAGGGCAGCAGGCCTTGCTGGCTCGCTTGGCTGCTCCAGGAGCCTGTGGAACTGTGAGGGCTTTCACTTTTCCTTGCAACTGCAGTGCCTTGGTGCAATGTTTTGTTTTTTTGGGTTTTTTTTAATTTGTAACATGAGGTTTGAGTGAATCCCCTGACTCCAAGAGCTGGTGCTTTAGGAAATAACTATGTTGGCCAGTCTCCAAATCATGACTCCATGTCTGAAACTAATTTTGGTGGCTTCAGGCAGCCCCCTGCTCTGTATTTGGCCTGTCTTTCCCCTGGCGACTGCAGAGAGGTGGTCTGGGAAGGGAACAAACAGAGGGTTCTGTGGGTGTGGTGACAGCACAGGGCAGTAACCAGCACCTCTTGAGGCCCCAGCCCTGCTGGCCGCCTTCAGGCTAATGCTGTAGAGAAGGGAAATCCCACTTATGGGAGAGGCTGCCTGACCCCTTACATCTTGGTTTAGTTTATTTAGGGAGTACAAGAAGCCTCCATTTTCCTGTTTTTGGTGGTGGTGAGGTTAGTGCAGCCAGGATGGCCTTGGACATGTCACTGCAGGGTGGAAGGGACCCAAGAGCCCACCTTTACCCTAGTCTGCCCCTAACCTGCTCAAGGGCACTCTAGACCATGAAGGTGTCCAGATTGCTTTCTGCCCCTGGTGCATGGGATGAGCCCCAGCTTAGCTGATTGAGGAGGTTCCACCTGGGCTGGTTGACTGTCTGCCTGCCTTGCTCACAGCTGGGAATTTTCCTAGAGTCCTATGTCCCAATTCCCAGTACAAACGGGTCCAGTGGTGGTAGCCCTGTCAGTCTCTGATGTGTGGTGAAGATGAAGCTGCTGCCCATGTCACTGGTCCCGGGCATGGAGGTGACAGCTGATGTAGCTGTGGGGATTTCACAGGCTGGGCGTCGGTGTCGCCAAGCATGGCCTGAGAGGGAGGAAGAGGCCATTGTTTTCCCAGATAATTCCCCATGACGCAGCCTGCAGCTGGTGCAGTAGGAAATGCTGATCTGCTTCCTGCCCCAGCACAGGCATGTTTTCCCAGACCCCACAGCCTGGTACCTTTCCTGGCAGCTCTCTGCTGGGAGGGCTGGACTGGCGGTGATGAAGCCCCTTAACACCCCGCTGGAGTGGCCATGGTGCAGTACCTGTAACACAGAGCAGTGTCCCCATCTGCCCCCAGAGAGTGTTACTGCCACTGACTGGTGGTACCCAGACGTCTCATCTGGCAGAAGACATGCATATTTAACCTGAAGCTGGGGTCCTACAAATTTTATTTGTCCTTGGGATTGAGAAGTAGCTTTTTCTGTGCAATGAGAGGATTTGTACTGGTGCCTGGAACACATGGTGTTGGGCTCTAAAGCCACTTGGATCTTGTTCTTATAGGGGTGGCAGTTTCAGGTAAGGAGGGGGCTGTTGAAGGAATGGCTTCATTTTGAAAGTGAAGTGAGAGTTCAGAAGCAGCTAGCAGAGAAGTTTGTGCAGTTACTAATTTATTTTAGCTTGATCTAGCCACTCTGGCAGCCCTTCTGGAGACATACCTCTGTGGAGGAAGGAGGGGAGCAGGGCTGGTACCTGTGAGACAAATTAACTATCACAGTTTGTACTGGTAAAACATTGCTTTTTAATATCCTACCTGGAGGCTTCAGAGCTTTCATACACCAGCTTCAGACCGAATTAGCCACTGTCAGTATCCCTGATTGCTGCTGATTATAGCCTGCTGCAGACAAAGCTGGCATAAGGAGACTGAAGCATGGCTTGCAGGGAGGGTAAGTGATTCCAGATCTGTCTGTAGGTACCAATCAAAGATATCTCCGAAGAGATCTAATATTAGTCATGGTTCTCTGTACTACTGTCAAAGAAAGAGCAGGTCATGTCCTGACTGGATAAGATCATGTCCTTGTGTTTGCCTGTTCTTCCTTAGCAGATAGACCATTGCTTACTGCTCTGCAGTCTGTGCCTCAGCCAGGGATGCTGTTTAGTGCAGCTTGCCCCCTTTTCCTTGTGTTGATCCTGAGAATGCAACAGCCTTAGAGATGCTGCAAACCCCAGGCTTCTCAACTGCATAAAGCAGGTGCTGTCCTCATGTATAATCCAGAGCATAACAGCGGTTTTTGTAGTCCCATTTTTCACTTGCCTGCTGGTGGACAGCTTTTTGAGAATGTCACATACCTGACTTCTTTTCCAGTATTCAGTCAGAGGCTCTCACATAAACACATGATTCCAGAAGCTGAAGCTTTAACAAAATTGCTGCACAGCACAGGGCCTGGATTGGCAGTTCTGGGTAAATATATTTGACAGTGAGAACATGTTATCTTTTGATCTTGGAATCATGAAAGCACTTGTTCTTTGCAAATTCCTTCCACAGCTCAAGCAGAAAGAGCAGCATGGTGTGACAGGAAGTGCTGGAGAATTTGGATTATCCAAATGCCCTTTATAATGTTACTGTTCTTGTAATACTTGTCCGTAGATGCTTGGGTTGTACCTTTAGTACTGTTCTCCAGATGGGATTTTTCTAATCTAATCTTCAGACACCACCTTCTGCACAGATTTCTCTGTTTAACCATTATAAACTCCCTTATGGTCAATGGCCTTGTCCATCTGAGAGCTACTACAGAATTCCTGACGCTTTTGAAAGCTTCATTTATGGTCTTAGATGTTACTACACAGCAGAAAACCTACCTGGTGGCCCAAAGCAGGCCAGAAGCTCCTGTGTAGATTCTGTGCCTGAGTGCACGTTACAGTTCTTGGAGTCAAGACTCTAATGTGATGTCAGTCTCTCTTCTCCATATAGCTGTCTCATTTTCTCAACATTTCTAGGAAATTGAGGATTTTTGAGGCCTTCATAGCTGTCAACAAACCCCCCATCAATTACTTCCCTTTCTCGAATTCTTGGTTAATCCTTAAACGTTTCTGCAATACATTTTGTGACATTTTTACCCTTGAGCCTTGACCTCAGAGTATAACCTGCTTTTTAGCCTAAATCTTCTGCCTCAGTCTTTCATTAAACTATATATGTGACATCTCTAACCCTCTCCCATTCATGGCCTCCAAGTGGTGGACTAGCATGTGTATTTAATGCTGATATAAGATCAGTTTTCCCTATGGTGTGATATGGAGGCTGAAGTAATTTTTTCTTCCTTTTGCTGAAATCTACAGTTTTGCCATGGGAAAAGACTGTTTTCATAAAAGCTGTCATTTGGTTTGAATGAGATTGCAGCAAAGGGGGATTAGCTAATTACTCCAGGGTCTTTTTTTCCCTTTGGTGTGTGGGAAGGCATCATGGCTGATATCCATACACATTGGCCAGAAAGCCATGGGAGACCAGCCCTGGCACACCACACCTGAACAACTTGAGCTACCCCACTGATTTCAAATGACTGGTAGCTAGTGAGAGTGTTTGGATCCACGGCGCTCTTCTCTGAGGAATGGTATGCTCTGTTTGATGCCATAAATAGCATTTGAATGCCATGAAGTGAGATTACTCCCATGTGTCAGTTTGGGAAGGCTATCCAGCTGCCTAAGGAAGTCTGAAGACATAAAAGTGGTTTAAAGAAAAATCTGTAGGGGAATTTAGTCATATTCATTTCTGGTGAGTATTTATCCTGTAACTTTATCAAACAAATGCTGTGAGATGTTCAAAGAGCAGTGAAGGCACATGTCATTGCTATAAAAGTCAGTGCCTCTATAGAGTGGGAACTGGTTGTGTTACTGAAAGCTGGGAGTCATGGGCCTAGCACACTAAGAAGTGCCCTGTTTCATCCTGTGCCATTGGACATTAGCCCTGTGTTGAAGCCATGGCCAATCTTTACAGCTGGCTGAAACATTTCAAAGAGCATGTTTTGGTGCCATCTTTTAGTCCTCCATATCTCAGCCACTTCTCTTGACTGTAAGTCCCTTCGTATGCCTACTCTAGTGAGGCCCCATTACACTTTTCCTTGCTTTGGTCAAGCATTTTTTCTGGGGAGAAGTAAGCCCTAGATTTTGTTGTCTCTGCACCAAGTCTTCTAATTCCCAGACTGCTGAACTGGTGATGTGGCTTAGAAGTACCCTCATTTTTGTTAACTCTGCTTGTGATTGAGTCTTACCTTGTGTCTTATTTAACTTGTATTTGCCCCTTTTTTTACTGAATTGTAGCCTGTATTTCTAAGTATACACTAATACTACTGGAAGCCTCCAGTTTGCAGCAAACCCTGAACATCTGGGTGATATCTCATACTTCTGATACTGAGGAAGCTGCTTACAGTTAGCTGTCACTTCCTTGTGCAGTCTTTTGTATTAACAGTGGTCATCTTTCCACGTCTATTGTGTTCATCAAAGAGAGCTGTGGACCCCCATCTTAGCTGAAGGAGCAGAGGTGCTCCAGAGTGCTTGTAGTAATGGCAGATCCCTTCTTTTGGAGTTGCCCTTGTCTAAGGAAAGGCAAATTTTCAGATGCCACTGAGGAGTGCTTCTCTTTCTGCCCCTCATCTTCACTTTTCCATGGAAATTGGCCTTCCCCTCAGAAATTGCAAGGAATGCTTAAACTCTGTGGTCTTGCATGATAAGGTAAGTCCTGTGATTTACTCTAGGCTTGCAGGAGTTCTCTGGCAGTGTTTCTCAGCTCTTATGTTCCAGTATGTCAAGTCTGAAGTGTCCTGAAGGTCATCCTGAAGCCACCTGGGCTGGCCTTCATGGCATGTGGAGGATGCTCACCTGCTTTGGAGATTGTGGTCACCTGCTCCTCAGCTGACATCACATGCAAAGGCTACCAGTGCAGTGGCTGCTTGCTCTGGGCTGCCTTGTCACATCCACCTGCATGCCTGAGCACCTCTGATTTTTGCCTCTGCTCCTTTGCATGCAGGAAATAAGGCACATAGGAAGTGCACACAATCGGAGTGCAGTGCCCTTCACTGCTGCCACAGCTTCTGCCCCCAGAGTGATCACTGCTCAGTACAACAGCCCAGCAGGCCTCTACTCCTCAGAGAACATCCAGACCTTCAACAGTGCGGTGGAGTCAAAAACATCACCTGGGGCTGTGGAGCCTACCAAGCCGTAAGTACCTCCCTCGGCTCCCTTCCTTCCCTGGGCCTCCAGGGGAATGCTCCAGGAGATGTGAGTTCGCTGCAAAGGCTCCTATTTGTTAACCCAGAAAATCTCTCTTTCAGAACAAGGGAAGTAGCAGAGGCACAAGTGTGGATGTTGTTCCCAGGGGCAGGGCTCGGAGGAATGGGAAACGTTTCATGAGATGCAGAAATGAAATTAATGCTGTTGTGTTTCTTTGTTTAGCAGAGACCGACGCAGTTTCCACGTGCGCTCAGCATGACATACCAGCCCGCTGGTCTGAACAGGTGCCTGATAGCTTGTTATGAGCACTTTAGCGCTAAAGTTAGTGTTTTGTGCCAGCTTTGGCTACAATGCTGGGCAGGAAAGGTACCAGCTAGCACAGGAAGCACACCCATCCCTGTTCCTGGCTGGCCTGGGATTCATAGACAGGCTCTGCCTCTGTTTGTTTATCTCTGTTTTATTAGCAAACTTTGATTTACACAGGAGTTTTAAAAAGTAGCTGAAGCATTCAGACTTGTGTGAGCAATTTTATGTGTGAGATTGGAAAGGGTCCCAACCTTTAAAGGGCCTGTTGATTTTTGTGTTTGCATCTGAGCCTCCCCAAAGACATTACATCCTAGAAATTCAAAGTTTTCCTTGTTTCATTGAAGGCAATAAACCAGGAGCCATCTGAATTCTTTCTGGCTGTGTTGGTCAGGTTACCTAACTGCCCTAAATCTCTGCATAGTAGTATCAAACGCCCTGGAATACTTTGGCCACTTTTACAAAAAAAAATAGCTACAAGACCAGTGCTTTCAGTATTACTTGACTGAATTTCTAACTTGTGGATGGGGAGACAAAAGTAACTTTAGGCCCCTGCTTTCTCAGGGTACAAAGGCCTGAGATTGTGGTTTAACACAAGCCTGAAAATTTTCCTCTGACTAAAAGCAGCTCATTGCACTGGCAGCCCTGTCTGCAACATGGTCCCTTGTATGCAGTGTTACAGTGCTGCAGTTGGCAGACGAGGTGACACGTTGTTCAATTGCTTCTGGTAGACTCAGCAGCCTCCTTCAGGGGCTGAGCAGAGGCAGAGCAAATCAAGAAAAATTTGACTTTTCATTGACCTGATGGGACCATCTGGCAGTCAAATACCACTTCTGGTCTAGTCTGGAGTGTCCCCTCCAGGTGAGATCACTTCCCTGGAAGCCAGGTAGATTTGGCTGGAAACTTGTGGCTGATCCCTTTTTCTTGCAGCAATCAGTAAAGAGGTGGGTTCCTTCCAGCGCTGTGGCTCACAGTGCTCCTCCTAGCAGGAAGGTACATTACCAACCCTGCTGGCATCTCTTTCATCTTTTCCTTGCTGAAACACCGCAAGTTGCAAAGGAATGTTAGGGGAACTGTGGATGAAATCTTTGATGCTAGTATGCTTTTGTTTATAGTGTCATCTAAAGCAAATTAATTGCTGCTGATTTTCAGTGGGAGTCAGGGACCTCCACCTGCCATAAAAACCCACTGTAGTCTCCCCAGTACGCAAGCACAGGATTGGTTCTCCCAATAGGTTCTCCCTTCACACAGCCTTTCAGTGCCATTAAATTCCTGCCCATTTGTTTTGCTGAGTTATTTGGTACATGGCTGACATTGCTCTGGGTTTATCGGGTGTTTGTCTGCATCCCTATCCTGAACCCTGCAGATAGGCAGCCTGTCTGACCCTGGCAGCTCGATCCTGCTGCTGCTTATGGTGACAATACTAGGGACCTAGTTCATGCTTCAATCTTTAGAGGGTGTGTGATGTAAATGCAGGGCTGTGGTACATACAGAAAAAAAACCAAAAGTCTCTGCTGGATTTGGTGTCACAAAGCAGGCAGGAAGGGAGAAGCTCCACTGCTGAGCACATCTGCTTTGGGATGGGAGGTGAGATTGCCCCTCAGCAAGACACCCAGAGCAGCAGTGAAGGTGGCATTCCTTGTCTGGGCAGTGGGACCGTGTCTGCTCAGGGATCTAGTGCATAGCGCAACCCTTGCTGCCACATCTTCGTATTATTACAACCCCTGCATTTGCTCATCAGTAGAGTGCCTGCATTGTTGTTTCTTTGTGGGCACACCTAGAGTTCAAGACCAGAGCCACAGCATTAGCCAGAAACCTTTAATGCAAAAGTCATGTATTTAGTGGTGTGTCCTTCAGACAGTATTTTGCAGCTGCTTGATGGCTTGGAGTATTTGGGTTTATTTGTCATTAATTTCTTTCTTTTTTCCTTTTTTCCTCCTATGCATTTTCCCCTCTATTCCACAACACAAACCCCAAATGAACCCCCAAACAAACCCCACTCTCACTGCCCATGTGAACGTGTGGGCCCGTAGCCGCCCACTGCCAGCGGGTGCGATGCAGGCTCCCGTCGCCTCCATCTATAACCCTCTGCAGGCACAGAGCTCCAGGTCACCGCAGCGCAGGCACAGCACCTCCTCCGTCCCCAGCCAGGTCCGAGTGGGGCCTGAGCAGCTGAAGCACGCAGCCCAGGTCTGCCCCAACAGCCCTGTGGAAGTGGAGGTGCCAGGACTCAAAGTGTTGCACGTGCAGTTCAATTCTCCCCTGCAGCTCTATTCACAGAGCAACATCATGGACACCCTGCAGGGGCAGATCTCTTCTGTTAGCCCTGATTTCCCCAGGTAACCTGCCCACAGTCTCTGCAGCCAGCTCAGCACATCTGCTCATCTGCATTTCGGTGTCTGTGAGTTCCTCGTCCCTGTCTGTGGCTCATGGCATTGGCCAGTTACAAGAAAGGAGCATTTACATTTCACTCTTCTGACATTAGTGCATGACTCTTCACAGGAGCGAGCTTTGCATTGTGTCTGTGCCCAACACTGTGAGAAACACCAAGACATAGCCTTAGCATGTCAGTGTGTCCATTGCCCCCTGCACACCCGCGCAGTGGGGCCTGGCAGCAGCTGGTGGCTTTCCTGGAGGAGTCACCTGCAGCTGATGAATTTTCTGACGGTAGGAGAGCGCTTTATTGTGAAAGGTGGTGTTTCTCCTGCACTTGAAATGACTGTTGTTGTTTGTGACTGTGACAGTCACATGTCTTTGTTCTTTCGTTTCACTGGCCATTGGTGTGTACTGGGCATGTTTCATTTCAGGCTGAAGCAGGTGCCCCTGTTCTCCATCTTTGGCTGATAACACTCATGAGTTTGGAGCAGCGTGGCTGGCACCAGGCACATGGAGGGCCTGCTCTGTGTTCCCACCCCTGTCTGGTTGTCTACAGAGGTTGCTGCAGCACAGGCTGCTGCTTTGCTCATAGGAGCAGAGGATGTTCAACATCCAGCTTTACAGGACCTGCAGAGAACCTAAGCATCACAAGGCCTGGATGCTCTTTGATGTTTGCTTTGTGGAGGTTGGGAACCCCCTGGCTCATGCCTCTAAGTGAACAGCCTACAGGGTTTTACAGGGAGAACTTCAGTATTGAGACAGGTGAAGCAGAAAGCACATTCAGCATGTCTTGACCATGGCTGTATTGTGAACCCTCAGCAGAGTTGCCCCGCTATGTGACCAAGCAGCTTGCAGCTCTATGACATGCAATCTAGTGTGTTCCAACGAGGTGTTCAATCCCGTGGCCTCCAAGGAACAGAACAAAAGGACACAGCCATATCTCGTGGCTCCTGAGCTGCTCAGTCCCCTTCTGGGCTGGACCACCATTTAGTTAAAAACAGAAAAACTGGTGTCCTCATCCATGGACCCACACACCCAAGCTTTGCCATGTGCCAGCAGCCAGGAGAAAATGGGAAGCTGAGGATTTACTCCTGCCTTGTTACTCAGTGCAGTTACTTGCTGTAAGTCACTGATCTGGCTTATGGTCAGTACTGTGCATGCCAGAAGCAGTCACACTGCTGACTGGCTATGCTGGCCTGGACAGCTGATAATGCTCACAAAGAAGCCCCAAACATCAGCAGTTGTTTCATTCTAAAAGGGATTGCTTCAAGCACTGGGCCTTCCTGAAGCCCAGCTTTGAGATCCTTGTAAACTTAGCAAAATGTGCTGACATAAAATAGTAAAATATCATTTGTGAAAAATAAGCTGTGCTTTTCTGAAGATGCTGTGCAAGGCTGTGTCATTATGGTTTTTATTCCTGTCTTGCCAATATTCAAGGCTCAGTGATCCAGCATTAGTTGGTCAGCATTGCCAGTTGTACATGGTAGCAGCAATGAGATCCAGTAATGGGGGTGTGAGTCTGAAACGCAGTAAAGGTTGTTGGAGTGGTCCCCTACAAAGTTTCTGCATCAGGGAACTCGTGCATGAAAAAGGACACTAGTTGCTGATGATTGCTGTAGATAAAGCACCTCTGTAACAGGAAGTGCCATAAATCAGCTGGCATGAGGAGTCTCATTATCCTGCAGGTACAGTTTCTGTCTGTGACCTTTCAAAAGATACATCCTTTATGGCAAAGGTTTTTTTCTTTAAGCAGAGCCATCTGCTCTGCACTCTGCTGATACAAATTCTGGGAATTGGGAGTTTTTTTAATAGGCTTTTGGAAGTTTATAGCCTACATGTAAGTGTATGTATAGGGTGGATCTGTGGGAGAGCTGATGTGTATGTTTTCACTACCACAATGCATGGTTGAAATGTGATGGCTTTGTTTGACTCTAGTGCTCTTTAAGAATATTTAGCCTGTGCTTTTTGGATGCATGTTAATGGAATATTCTTATTATGCAAACTGCAATGAACAGCTTCTTGTGTAATGTTTTTATGGGTGGATAGAGTGGTGGAAGTATATGAGTTTACATAAACTGAATGTAATGTGGAGCATGTGACATTTTCTGTCTAATAGAAGGCACACCATTATTTTATTTTGGGTGAGAGGCTTTGGTAACTGAGATTCAGGCTTCAGAGGTTCAGCTGCTTGCACGTCTAGTGTGCTTCCTGCTGCACTGAAAATTACTAAAGATGGAAACATGACATTCTTTTTATGGAAGTAGCATTTTATAGCACATGCAATGATTTTACCTCTGATGCTTTAAGAGTCTATTATGTAGAGTAACTCCCAGATGACTCAATTGCACATTGACATGGAAAGTATGCAGTTGCCTCCTCAAGAAAAAAATTTCCTTCTGCAATTTAGTCTGAACTCCAGGATGTTTATGTACAGGCAATCACAAAGTGCAGGAACAGTGAAATTGTATAGGCCACTTACATTTCTAAGACTGTGTTATAGAATTGACTTGTCAGGTATCTCATTATATCATATAAGTTTTACTGCAGCTACGGAACACAAGGCAGGCAGGAACATGCTGTGTCCTTTAGTCCATCCCCTAGCCCAACATTTGGTAATTTAAACACTGATTTAAATAATTGTCAGTGGATATTTCTCCAGACTATTTTTAAATCCTTTAGTATGGAGGTTGCTTACCTGTTCATGGCAGTCTCCTCTGATTTCAGTGTCTGTCTGTTGGAAAACTTTCCCTAAGGTATATGCTAAATACCCTTCTGCAGTTTAAGCCTGTAGTTTGTCATATACCCACTGGATGTGGAGAACATCCTAGGGATTTCCTCCAACCTCTTTTTTTCCCCCTAAAGATTCTTCCAGTGGCACAGTTTCTTTCTGTGCCACTTTCATTCCCTCTGTGCCATCCCGAATTGTGAAAAGCTGGTCTGAAGCACCTCAGGCTCTAGGCTGAGGTGCTAGTCCCTCATGGCATGAGGGGTGACAGCTGAAAGGAGGGCTTAGCCTTAGCCGGCACAAATCTCCTCTGCCCTTGACCTGTTCATTAACTTTAGTTAAATGCTGTAAATGGGCTGTGGCTCAGAGACACCACCTATAAACTGGAAATAATAACACTCACTTGAAAAACAAATTAAATTATTGCTTATCAGACAGTCTAGTTAGATCCTACAGCTATTACTTTTTGAAGGTGGCATTCAGAACCAATTCATAGTGAAGTTGCAGATTTCTTTTTAATGGAATAATAAATTTGTCTTGGTTTGAGATTCACACCAGTGTAAGGCAGCAGTGTAAGGTAACTTATGCATGCAAGGAACATGCATGAATGGCACAGCTACCACGTGGGATTCCCATCCCAGCACGAGTTCTTTATTTTCCTGTTAACAGAGCAGTGATTTATTGGGCAGAAAGCTTTAGTTCCTGCAGCATATAGTAATTGCGAAGCAGGGAGAACACGTGGGGATTGGCCAGGGGCTATCAGCAAGAACCTGTTCACAGCAGCTTCAGCAGAGAGCCCAGCAGGACCCCACCCAGGCTGTAGCTGACTTGTGTGAGCACATCCAGCATCTCTATATTCATGGCCTCCTGTTGTGCATTTGTTTTCCACGTTCATTCTTCAGTGGTATGACACATTGTGAAAACTTTGCTCGAGGAATTTGCTTTAGGTTTCATCTGTTTAACAAGAGTATTCTCTGTTCCTTCCTCAGTTTAGATCAGCATAATCAGCCCCTGGGCAGCAGCGCCATAGACAGAGAATCTGAGGTTTACAAGATGCTTCAGGAGAATCAAGAGTCAAATGAGCCACCCAGACAGTCTGCTTCATTCCTTGTGTTGCAAGAGATCTTGGAGTCAGAAGAGAAAGGTGAGTACTTACTGCACACCTGATCTGAGTGTGCTACACCCTTTCTGCCGTTCCTTGGGCTGGGTACAGTCTTTGAGTAACATGTAAAACTTTATTTTTCTTTCTTAGCTGTTAATTGTTCAAGATAGCATGTGTATGTGGTTTCTACAGAAACCTACAGACCCTGTAGGGTCTAAATATTCTCTCTCTTAATACTGGTTAGTTTCACTGTCTGTGGGCCCATATCATTGCTTAATCCCTGAGTGAGTGCCCAAGAAATAAAGCCCTGCAATATTTAGTTATCAAGAAAGAATTTTAAAACTCACAAAAATTCTTCTATGCCTTCTAAAGTTTTGCCACTTTTAAGAGAGTATTCATTGATTAAAGACCATCTTAGATTCATGACTTTGGATGGTACAAGACAGTGCTCTTCTGTGAGCCTTAATGCTTCTGAACTTGAATCTCATATAAAAGGATCCACTTCTACAACTAACTGTAAAAATATGGAAGCTGAGTTGCAACAAGCAGTTCGTAGCTTTTAACTTCTGAACGTTTGCTCTGCTTGGCATTCTTGGTCTGACATCTGGACTTGTGCAGTTCCAGGCTATAGAGTTTAAGATAGAACAGCTAATTAACTTTGTTGGGGGCCAAATGGAACTCTCTTTTCCCCTTAAATAAAATAAAATAAGCAAATGAATGGGAAAAGAATTCCAAGAATGACCATTATTTTTCCTTAGGCCAGCTGAGACTGTGTTATTAGCTTGGCAGTGGTACATTCAGTTTAATCCAGCAAAAGTCTGGTGCTGAGATATGTGCCACAAAGAGAAACAGATCAGCCAAGTGCTAGTAGGTCTGAGGGATCTGTAAGGAATGAGCAAAATGAAGGAAATAAGGAAACAATAGGAAGAAAGAAACCAGAATCTTGGAATTTTCACTATGCTGTTAAAATACCTACCTGAAAGCATATTTTAAATACTGAGTGTTTGCAGCTTGCCCTCAGGGTTCAGCTCCTGCATGGAAGGGACTGGAGTAGCCCGGACTTCTCACAAAGCCAAGGTCCTCCCCTGTGCTTAGTAGTGTTGAAGAAGATAAGAAGCAAAAGCCTCCCTGTTTTATCTCTCTTTGAAGATTTTGCAGCATTATTGGGATTCCCTGGCACAAGGTTTGCCTGCCGGATCACAGACCAGGATAGGCTTTTGGCACTGTGTGCTGATAATCACCCTTGCGGAGCTGGGCTGGGAGGTTACGCAGCCCCAAAGGAATGTCTGTCCCCAAGGAGACAGTGGCCCAGCCTGCCGTGCTGCTGGGGCAGCCTCAAACACTGCTGCTGAGTCAGATCGTGTCCCTGCGATAAACCGATAAATGGCTTGTCGGATGGCAGCTTCTCCCAGCCCGTCTCCAGGCAATGGCTCGAGAATGGCAGCTGAGAGAAGCCCCTTGGGGCATCGCTGACTGTATCGACTGTGCTGACTTAAACCAGCTGAGAGCCTGGCCCCAGACACACAGGCTGAGTGGGGGCACAGGTGTTTGGATCACCACGACTGCGCTATGTTTAGACCTGACTCTGCACTCGGATGTGGAGAGTGTTTCACAGGGTGGAATGTTTCCTGTGGGTGTTTGACTAAGCTGATTCCTTTAGAGAGATTTAAAAACATGCTGTTAAAAACAAGTGTTGATATGAGCAAAGTGTTGGTTGAGGCAGAGGGAGTGAGTAGAGGTGATAGGGAAGAGTCTGAAAACTCAGTAAGGGTCAGTTGCAGCACCTCTCTTGGAGGCTAGGTGCTTCCTGCTGTGTTTGGAGGGTTAAGGAACTTCCAGCTGGAAGTTCCTTCCAACTGGACCAGCATCTCTGCACAGAGTGGAGTGCAGACCTCTGAGCTGAAGGCTGAACCAAAGGCAAACCACCTTCCCCATGGGAGAGCAGTGGTGACAGGGAGGTGTGTGGTAGGCCGTTCCCCCTTTTTCCTTCAGCTCTTCTGTCAGTGATACTGCCCTGGGCTGTGACATGTCCCTGTCCTTGCTGGTCACCAGGGTGTGCTTTTGAAGGGTTTTTCCACCCCTTGCACCAGAAATACCCATTCTAAGTGTGCTCTTGGTTTGACACTAGTCAGAAGGATTTCATCAGTGTCCCTCCCAGTCCAGGGTGTTTGTGTTGAAATATCATGTAAGTCTCCACATCCCTCTGTTTTTTTTGTGTGGAACCCCTTGCAAAAGTCATATAGATAAGGTTAGCCCCATCAGTGACGTCATTTTATAAGAGGTTCCTTTTTTCCTGCAGACAGAAAGGCTTGCCTTGTATCCTGCATCTAGACTCCACTGCTGTTTTAGGCATCCAGGTCAGCACGTGGCTCCTGCTAAGGCCCTGCAGGACATCCCTGCTCCAGAGAAGTGCACTAGGGAGATACCTGGAGCATGTTACACAGCAGCAGGAGCATGCAAGGTTATCCCCTGTGTCCCAGGGCTCTACAAAAAGGAGTTTGTTAACCAAATCTTGCAGGAGTCCTGGGGGAGCCAGCTCCAGTGTATAACAGACAGCAGACTGGAAAAGGACTCTGATCATCCTCCCTAGCCTGCCATGATACCCACCTCCTCTTTCTGAACCCAGATGTGTAAATCAGCTTGTGTGTGTGATCAGGACATATCTGGCAGACTTTGGTGCTGCCGAGGCTGGGGCTTTGCTTTGCTTTGTGCATGTGAGACACATCAGCTGAAGTTTGATGTGCTTTTGAGATGAGACTCTCATCTGACTGCCCACAATCTCAGGCCCTCAAATTTCCAGGGTCAGTGGTCAGGTTCAGCTGTGTGCCTTCTCTCCCTCCTCCCCACACATCCCTAATTCCCTCCCCACTTTTCCATGCATGAATCCCTGCCTCAGAGCTGGGGTTAAAGAATGTAATTTCTGCAGCACAGCATCTGCTTGGGAGGAATAGCCTTGAGCCACGCATCTCACATGCTCTGAAGCATTCTCCTTCCACCCCCAGGAGACCCTACCAAACCATCTGGATTTAGGAGCGTCAAAGCCCCCACCACAAAGGTGGCCTCATCAATTGGGAATGCCCAGAAGCTGCCCATGTGCGAGAAGTGTGGATCTGGCATTGTGTAAGTAAGCCTGTCCCTGGGGTTGCAGGCTGAGCATCCTATGCCTGTGTGAGGGGCTGAGGTGCTGCACCCAAACCACTTCACTTACACATCCAGTGCACTCAGGAACTGACTCAAGGCACGTTTATTCTCACCAGCTTTAACAATACTAACTTTGCAGTTCCCTGCAGTAAGGCAGGAGTTGGGTTTCTGTCTACAGATCCATATCAAAGCAAGTCCCTGTGAGACAAACCTCGAGGCAGTTGTTGCTGCAGTGTTTTGGTTGTTACCTGAAATCTATTTACAGCACCTGGAAACAAAATGACCTTTCCATTCAGGGCCTGTGTATTTAATGTATTTCATGTCTTGGTGCTCCCAGAGGTGGCAGAGTGACTTGCCTTGGTGGTCAGAGGCAGTGGGGACCAGGAGACTTGTGTTCTGCTCCCTGCTGTCCCGTAGGACCACACATCTCCACTGTGTCTACACAAACATACTTCTATTTATGTGGGTAAAATCCATCTTCCAGCACAGCAGGCATTTGGGTTTGATACAGAGCTGCTGTACTGTGTGACTGCATGAGGGACACAACCCATGTCTTTGAGTTGTTGTTCAGTTTCTCCATCACATATTCTTCCCTGCAACCCCCTTAACAGTTAACTACAGCACTCAAGTACTGGTAGCCCACCTGCACTGGCATGGAAGAATTCCAATTTCTTAAATGCTGCCCTCCACAAGCTATCAGATTGTTGCTGAGACCCACTACACTGTCATTGCCTGGTCCTGGTATGCTGGGAGCACCTGAACCAGCAGAGTCATTACAGAGGCAATCCCTACCCTATAAGACATGAATCAGAGACAAACCCTATAATTATTCTATCAGCTGCATAGGTCTGGAGAGAAAGTACAGGGCAATGAATAGCACTCAGAACTAATGAATTATGGAAAATATAGATGGCTGCTGGAACAAAACAATACTGGAAAATTACTGTGTTGTGGCTGCTGGTAGGTAATGAGTTGCTGTGTAGTTTTCATCCTCTGCTGGGCTAAGCTGTGAAGTGTTCCAGTAAGAGCTGGCCTACCTTTGGCTGAATATGTTCACTGTAGCTCCTGAGTAGCAGTGTCTGAGATGAAAACCAAGATCCGGTGTCTGTGCGTCTACCATCCATCCCTGGCATGTCAGTCACTTGCAAAAGGGCAGTGACTTCATCCCTCTCAGCTGGTGACAAGCACTCATTTCTGGATCTGTGTTGCCATTTGGTAGGTTTGGACCTGGATTTTGCTCCTCTAGGCAGTCAAGCCTCCCCTTTGATCCTGGACATTTGAATCCTGTTGTGCAGTCTCCAGCCATCAGCTCCAGATGCCATCACAGTCATTCTTGTCACCACAGGTGATAGGACTGTTCTGGTGAAACTCAGGCAGGCCAGTGCTGGGAAACACTTTGTAGGGGAAGGTTGCCATGCCAGCACATGCTGATCTTCTGAAAGTGCTGTTAACATCTGCCTGACCAGAGGTAGTCTATACTTTGACTTGTTAGGAGCAGGAGGAAGTTGTCCACCTGCAGGGCTGATGTGGGTCTGGGCTATGTGGGAAGGAGGGAGATGGTGGTGGGCACCTGGCACTGAGGCTTGCTGGTTCCTTCTTCAGAGGGATGTTTGTAAAGATCCGGGACAAGCAACGTCACCCAGAGTGCTATGTGTGCAGCGACTGCGGCACCAATCTCAAGCAGAAAGGACACTTCTTCGTGGAAGACCAAATCTACTGTGAGAAGCATGCACGGGAGCGGGTGATTCCCCCGGAGGGCTATGAGGTGGTCACTGTCTTCCCAAAGTAAACCATGCTCCTCACAAAGCCACACTGTGGATGATTTATCCTCTGCTGCTTTTCCTTGGAAAGCATTATCTCTGCCCCCTGCAGAATCTTCTTTGCAATAAGGAATGCTCCGCATGGCTTTGAATTTCCTTGTCATTATTAACCCTTCATCTGTTCACATGAGATGTCATTAATTGTCCAATAATTTTTCCATCCCCTCTTTCACTGTTTGGGGTTTTTTAATACACGCAATCTGTTTTCCCTCCTTTATACTGTCAATCATACAAAAAAGGCCAAAAGTCAGATTGCAACTCTTCTGTGTCCCCATTATTTGCCTTCTGTTTGCCTTCAATAAACGGGGTGAATCCACAAAGCAGAAGTGTCTGCTTTCTGTTCTTTCCCTTGTGCACTGGATTGGGGTTCCCTGGGCAGCCGAAGAGGTGCCCAGTGCATGGATGTGCTTATCTTGGAGAATAATGCGAGGGATTTACAAAGTTGAGTTAGTGGCCTTACTGTAAGCAGCTGCTGCTGGCACCCATCACCTCTAAATGAGATGCTGGCTGTTCCTAATGGTGTAAAAATAAACAGTTTCTAAGACATACTGTCATTTTTCTTTTAAAACAAATTGCCACTGGTTGAAAACAGAAGGATTTGTAACCACACAAACCTGGCAGGCAGAGGGTTAATGGGTGCATCTGCAACAGCTACAGACAGGGTCATGTCCCTGTCCTGGAAAGTCCTGACTTTCTTAGCAATGCTGTACTGCTGTGCCCTGTTCCCTCTCCTTCACAATCACACCACAGCACAGCTACCTTTCAAAAAAAACCAAACCAAACAAAAACCCCAAATTCAAACCACAACCCCAAACCCAATCCTCAACTGCAGTAAAGCTGATCTGTCACCAAGGCTATAAGCCTCCTGCTGTTCAGATAAACTGTGCATATTTTAGGCAGGCTCAGGAGGGGACTAATTCACCAAGGCAGCTAAATTTAGTTCTTGCCCTTAGGTTCCTTCTATGGTCAGCAGCAAGCAAGCAAGGATGCCAAGCTCAACCAACAAACTCCTTGTCCAGCTCATCCCTGGGAAAATCCTGGCCTCTGTGCAGTGGCAAATGTCTGCACACACACTTGCACAAACTCCAGATAGTAACACAAGCAGCTTTATTTTTCAACGTGCGACTGAAAGGTTTTCTTGTCCTGCTGGGATGGAGTCTCCCCTCACTGCTGCTAATAGGGGTGAATTCCCTCCCCTCGACAGCACATTTCCCCAAGGAAAGGCTCCTGGTGCTGCAGTGCTGGCGGGCCAGACTGGACAGTAAGTCTGGTGAAGCGATGGTGAAAAGCACAGACCTTAGGGGTGAAGGAGTAACCCTGTAGACACAATTTACTCTGGCTGTATTGCAGACCAGTCTCAGGCCCTGCTGTGAGGCCCCGGCTGTTCCCAGCACAGTATGCTTCACATTGCCTGATTTCTCAGCTGCCTCCCAGGAAAAAATGCCGGCTGCTAAAGGCCATCTGGAGTGCTTCATCCCAGCTCCAGAGCATGGGCTGAGTCCTCCAGCGCTTGCACAATCATTACATTTTTTCATACTGTACAAACGTCCATCAGCAAAACAGGGCTCGGTCCAGATAACCTCAGGAGCTTGCTCTTGCGTTAGGGGGTGACAAAAGAGCCTGAGCTGTGCCTGGTATTTCCCCTGCCTTCCTGCCCCCAGCGCCGCACTGAGAACCGGCGACAATCCCTGCTTTGTCCTTTATCGCTGCAGGGCTGCAGCCTGGCAGCTCTGCTGGGAAAACACTGATTGTGTGGGGCTTGACGCAGGAGTCGGGAACTACAAAAGAATTGTGGGATAGCTCTGGAAGTGTAAGTTTTAACATGGATACCAGAGTTGATCCACTTTATTACATTTTTAACACTGATTATGTGGGGTTTCATTTGTGGTCCCTCCCTGCCGCTACCACACCTACCTTTTCTCCTTGTGCAGTAGAAGTTTGTGCCCTGCTGCTCCTTGATAGCTGGTGGGAGCCCCCTCAACATGGCACAGACACAGCAGTTGGAGGCCATGGCAGACTGAAGAGGGCTCATCTGGGACAGCAGCAAATCTCTCTGCTGAGCTGAACAGAATCACTGTTTTTAAAACTGCTAAAAAGACCCTGCTGGTGGAAGTGACTTGACAGAGCTGGTCCCAGGAGATAAAACTGACGAAAAAGTCTTAAAAAACCCAGTACTGTATGAAGATTGACCCCTCGCTCACTGTGTCCCCTCCTCACAGTTCAACAACATCACCACTCTGGTACCCCAGCAGAACAGCACTGAGCAGCATGGCCAGTTGCTCCAGCTCCCACATAAGTTTCATTTGCTAATGGCTCGGGTTGTTGTCATTGCAGGGTCTTGGCAGCTCAAACATCATTGCTAAGGCAGGTAAGTAAGAATACCTGGATGAGGGCATGCACAGAGTGCATTTGAGTGCTGGTGAAATGCCATGAAATATACTCTAACCTGAGATAAGTTTACCACACATTTTCTTGTCATCATCTGGAAAAAAGAAAACATACAAATAGACTCACAGTAGCAACACAAGAGCAAGCCAAGACCCCATGTTCCTGTCCATGCTTTTGGTCTCAGCAGTCAAACATCCACAAACTCCCCTAGCTGAAGAACAAGAGCTGGATGTATCTGGGTGCAGAAGGAGACAGGAGCATTGCTTCAAAGTCACCAGGACAAATCTGTGCTTCAAGAATCTGTCTTGTATCCACTGAAATATTTTGTCTCTCTAATGGGCAATCAAGGGGCCATTATTTCACATAGAACAATTCAAAACTTTTGTCACATATTACTAAATCTTTAACTACTGTTGATACATCACTGTCATAGTTAACCCCAGCAGCAACCAAGTGCCACACAGCCCCTCACTCACTCACTCCCCTTCCAGTGGGGTTGGGGAGAGAATTGGAAATCTCGTGGGTTGCAATACTGACAGTTTAACAGGGAAAGCACACAAGCAAAGCAAAACAATTAATTCAGTGTTTCCCATGGGCAGGCCAGGTGTTCACCCATCTCCGGCCCATCACGTGTAATGGTTGTTGGGGAAGAAAAACATCATCAATACAAACACCCCCACCTCTTCCTCCTTCTTCCCCCCACTTTATATACTGACTACAACGCCATACAGTATGGAATATTCCTTTGGCTAGTTCTGGTCATCTGTTTCAGCTGTGTCTCCTCCCAGCCTCCCACACCGCCCCAGCCTCCTCACCAGCATGGCAGTACAAAAAGCAAAAAAAGGCCTTGGCCCTGTGTAATAACTGCTCAGAAATAACAAAACATTTCTGTTACCAACCCTGTGTTCAGCACAAATCCAAAACACAGCCCCCTATAAGCCACTGTGAAGAAAACTAATTCTATCCCAGCCAAAAGCAGCACAGTAATTTGTTCTTAAATCTTTTGTTAGGCCCTCACTAGAATTAAAGGATGCATGAAGAAGATTAGCACAGTGTGTAAACCTAACATGTGGAGACAGGACAGGTTGGACTTTGTATTATTCAGGCTAATATGTAACTGAGCAGAAAACTTAGAACCTTTTGTCTTCAGCAATTAGCAACAGAACAGGGCTTGCACCACACAAAGGTCAAAGCCAGGCACTCATTAACTTAACAGATTTATCTGTCCTTTTAAAGAGGGTACAGGTAGATGATCTCTTGCTACTATAAAACAACTTTCTCTACATCAGGCTAACTGACTCTCTATGGAGAGTAAAAATGATGATGGAGTGAAAACTAGTTTCTGAAGTCTGATAAGGTACCAGGTTTTTTTCCCAAGGCATATCTAGCACAACTGAAACTCTGACAGCTCCAACTGCAGCTTCCAATGATATCCAGATGCCATTTTCACAAACCAGAGGTGGAATTTTGAAAGCTGCCCGATTCCTCCACTGCCATGTGCAGTTCTGGGCCCCTCTGTACAAGGACACTGAGGTGCTGGAGCATGTCTAGAGAAGGGCAAGAAGCTGGTGAAGGGACCGGAGCAGAAGTCTTACAAGGCATGGCTGAGGGAGCTTGGGGTGTTTAGCCTGGACACCCTATCACTCTCTACAACTACATGAAAGGTGGGAATTAGTCTCATCTCCAAGTAAGAAATAATAGGACAAGAGGAAACCCCCTCAAGTTTCACCAGGAAAGACTCAGATTGCATGTTAGGAAAGTTTTCTTCACCAAAAGGTTACCAAATCATTGGAACATGCTGCCCAGGGGAGTGGTGTAGTCACCATTTAAAAAGATGTGTGGATGTGGCACTTAGTGACATAGCTTACTGGTGGATCCAGGAGTGCCATGCTAATGGCTGGAGTACTTGGTCTTAAAGGTCTTTCCCATCCTAAATGATTTGTTGAAAACCATTACTCACAGCTTGCTCTTACAGGCTACATGGGGAGGCTATAGTATCCCTTACCTCTTTTCTGGCTCATTAGCCTCCAATGCTCCCTTCCCAGAAAGCATTCCTTGTTATTCACACATGCCAAGAGACATTCTGCACATTCCCTTTCCAGTACCCTCAGCTCCCTCCTCATGCTTCAAATGGGCAACTTAGCTGCACAGATTAACAAGTAGTCAATACAGAATTAATGTCTACACCAGAAAAATTTAGGCTACTTTAGGCTCACTCGGGCTGCCTGCTTTTTGTTTTGTGGGGGTGTTTTTTGGTGTGTGGGTTTTTTCTGTTGTTGTTCGAGGAGTTTTTTTGAGTGGGTTGGGTTTTTTTTTTTAAATATGTGAAATCGGCTACTGTGCTAAATGACTAGGAAAGTGTGAATTAATGGATATAAGATAAGCTTTGCTTATTTAAGAAGCCAAAATCCCTAGACCTTTAGAACAAAACAGATATTTATTTAACCAAAATAATTAGCAGAAGTTAAAACCAGAAACTACACAAATGGCTTGAACAAAAGCGCAAGTTCTCTCCCTTCCAAACAAAACTCTAATTGACACTATATTAAAACCAAAACAAATGGTGTTTTAGGACTTCCACAGGAAGATTTTCTCAACACAAATTTGCCAGGTTTTACCACTGAGCATAAGAACTAGCTGCAAATGTGAAATATGCTCATTTTCCTAGTTCTTTTTGAGAGCCTACTAAAGCTGTAGCAAACTATCACCTGCATTATACGCTAGAACATGTAAAACTTCACTGGAAGAACACAAGGGATTTGAATAAGGCCTTAAAGAAAGTGAGCATCAAGAATCAGTAAGTATAAGTGACATCTCTGGAAGATCTGTAAGACTACAGAGGTCACAGTTGCACATTAAAACACACATTCTGCATTTGACTCTGACGACTCTTCTAGGACTTTGAAGACACCCATTTTTTCCTTTTTCATTTTTTCAGAAGTCTTCATTTGATCTAAAATTAAAACAAAACAAAGATCAACAATAACAGGTGAAGTGTCTGCAGCCTCACTATAGCAGACAAATTTTTTTTCGGGATTTCCAAAACAAGTTGATAAAACCATTTTGCTTCTTAACCAACAGTTTGGTACTGAAAGTTTGTGTTTGAAAATATTTTTCATTTGTGTACTTCAAGAAAAAAATTCCAAAACCTGTGGCTAAATCTGCATGGAGATTAAACAGTTCTAAAAGCTGCCTAAAGTCATCTCATTTTCCAGAATGCAGTAAACCTATTTAGTGATGTTACTAGGAGAAACATAGAAAGTTACAGCCCTGATTAGTAATACTCTTTTCTAAACTTCAAAGACTTGCAACTTGTTTTCCTAGCACTTGCAATCACTAGGTTGTCTTTCCAGTGAATTTAAACCTAAGAAAAAAAACATTTTATTCATATAAAATTTAATAATTATGGTTTACTGGGGTGAGAGGTAGCATTTCAGTTTCTAAAGCATTAACTGCAGTTATCTACAGTAAATATTCAGTACATAATGCTAGACTAATATCTTTGTATTCATATTTTTTCACAATTTTATTATAGTAATTTTGCTTAGTATAGCAAAGAAAAAAAAACCATGATAAATATGATGTACACTAATAACACAAAATAAAGAGCACCTTCTTCAACTTGAAAAGAGAAATCAGATTGTTTCACAATCTGAATTTTTAAAGATACACACCATATCCATGCATCAAGAACAACTTTCTATATTAGTAGTCAGTTAAACTGAAATAGGCAGTTTTATAGAACAATGTCTTAATTTTTTTTGCTAAATTATCTAAAATACAGCAAAAGCTTTCTAAGGCAAATTTTATGCAAACTACACATATCAAACTTTTACTTGAGGTTCTAATTTTTACTTCTGAATTCTGTAACAACTGGTTTGGTTTTTTCTCTTATCTATGCTTTGAGGCTTGTTCTGCTAAAGATGCTGAAGGAAACAAAGCATACTAAATCTACTGATCTTATAAAAGCATGCTAAATCTATAAACTGGATGAGAATTTTTTCTCTCTCAGAAAAGTTGGGCATTTTTTAATAGTATCTCAGCCTGACCAAGCACCAGAATTTGCAGACAACTTCAAAACGGCATTGTGATTTGGGTTTTCCTGGTTAAGCAGTTGATCCACTGACAAGCCCTGGTAACTCTGAAAAGCTCAATTTATTTCCCCCAAAAAATTTAAGACTATACTTTATATTACAATAGTATCAAAATAGGTTTTTATACAAGTTTGCCAAAATAAATCTTTACTGAGAATAATTTCTATTTTGATCAATTACAGCAATTTTCTTTGAAAGTTGCTTTGCAGAACACCTCCTCATCTACACTTTTCACTCACAGTATGCTCAGGGCACACTACGTCTGAATGTGATTTTCTGAAATACTTTTGTTCTGTTATTTCTTCCTCAGCAAATCATATTGAAAGTCAGCAAATGGACCAAAAGGTCCTTTTTCAGATGGACAACACGTCTGTAGGGAGTGAAGCTATGGCAGCTTTCTACATATAAAAACTCTTACAAAATATTAATGTACTGCTGAACAGAATAAAGGAAAGATGAAAACTCAGACTTACCAATAAGATCACTTCTATCCAAAAGTAACTCTAGATCTTTATCACTGATTACTTTTTCTTTAGATCCTTTAATCTCCCTGTTGAAGAAGAAATAATCTCTCAATACAGATAAAAGCAATTTAGTATTTTATAAAGTCAGCTTTCCCACACAACAGAATCCCTAGGACATTCCACTACAAAAATCCACTTAACATTTCACAGACAATAGAGCTATTGACAGCTGTTTATAAAGCCCCAAATTACAAACTCATGGTCCAAAAAAACATGAAATCTGCATACCTCTCATAGTCTCTGGATTTCAGTAATTCTATTAATTCCTGAGGGTCCAGGCAGCTTTTTGACTGTGCAAGACCAGATTTGCCACCTTTAAACTGATCTGTAGAAAGAAGAAAATTTTAAAGTACACAGAGACCGAAACAAATTGTGTTAATGGTTAAATCAATCCTGGATGAATATATTGGCAAATGACTCTTGCATATCAAAATTAATGCTAGATTTCATTGCTCTAACCCCCAGATAAACACACCTTACACTAGTAGTCTAACTGGTGAAAAACTGAGGTACATAAAGGTTTACATGCAGGCCTTTCACTTTCTATGATGTGTATGTATGTATGTATATATATCTAGTATGAAGAAGTGATTAAAACACCAATTCAACATGCACACACAAGCACAGCAGAAAAGCCATTACTTCTACTTACAGCAGAAACACTGTAAATAAAGTTAGATGATGGATGCTGAAGTTTGTTCCCTTTGTATTGTAAGCTGGTTGAAACAAAGTAAGTAGTATTAACCACAAGACAGGAAACATGTGAAAGATTTGTGGTTTGCAGAGAGAACAGCCCTCAGTTTAATGAAACTGACACAACAAAATAATACCTGTGGCATAGACTGGTTTCTTGAGGAGACTAAGCTAGTACCTATTCACAACAAATCTGGATGTCAGTCCAATTAAAAAATATTATATACTTTAGTATATGGCAGTTATCTACTATTTGAGCCCATTCTGTGCTCATCTTGCTTATGTGCTTTTGTGTGCTCATCTTGCCACTTTGGACTATAATCAAATTATTAAAAAACCCAACTCAAACCCAAAAACTTATATTGGTCAGTAACATGCCTATAAAGAGTCAGACAGCAGTCGTGGCAGTCACACCAGGACAGCAGTGGCAAAGGGATTACAAATTAAAAGGCTAATGCTGGGATAAAGTAGGCATCTAATAAAGATTAGCTATCATCCAAAACCAGAGACAAACCACAGCTTAGGCCTGACAAGCAGTGCACAGCACAGCAGACAGTTATAGGTGTGGCCTTTTTGCCCCTTTATGCCCTCGTGAAAATGCCTTTTTTTCTCCCCTTCATGTGAGAATATAAGAACTATGAGAAGTTTTGAACCTCCTAATATAAGACTAGTTAATGTTCAGAAGCCCACACCAAGTTACAAGAATTGCAGTTTTTCAAGTGAGCTTAATGTTTGGAAATTGCTATATACAGAGTTATGGTACAAATGTCACAAACGGGATAAGCTACAGAAGCAAAGTAGGATTCCTACAGAATCTATACAACAAAACTTTATCCCTGAAAGAAACGCTCCAAACCATTCACATTCTAAAGACTTTTGAGTATGACCAGCTATATAATCAAGAACACCACAAGAATCACCGTTGTTCCATACATAAAAGCAAGAACTACGGTTTTATTCAGCACTGGTTAATTTTCCAAACAGGACTTCCCTACTGTGGTTTTAACATACCAGACAGGTATGCTGAAATGTTTAACAGGCTGAGATTTAAAGAAGCGACACATGCTGACATGATGTAAGTGAAAGATACTAACTTTTGTGAATAATCAGCTTCTCCAGCTTCCTCTTGGCAGCAGCTCTCTCCACAATCTTCTGGTCAATAGTATTCGCTGTCACAAGACGATAAACAACTACAGGCTTTGTCTGACCAATTCTGTGACATCTGTCTTGGGCCTGCAGGTCTGACTGGGGGTTCTGAGCAGATAAAAAAAGTTATCAACACTTTAGCTATGCCATTATCCTTTTTTAAGGGACATATCACAAGCAGCATTTCTCAATCAGAGAATAAGCAGTAAGCAGGAGAGACATGGTATAACAGAACTCTAACTTGACTCTTGACTCTTAAGCTTATCCATGACAAGCTCTTCTGCTGTAGCTGCATAGGCAGAGGAACCCATCAGCTTGTACTACTTCTGCACCAGGTACTGCAGTTTTCAACAGACAGACATGTTTAATATGACACATTAGAGTTTTAGTTGTACGTTTGTGTTTCTTTTTTTTTCTTGGAGGATAAGGAAAAGTATTAACAAAGTTTTCAGCCATTTCTAAATCTGCTTTAGCTCTTCTGAAGCTGAATAGTCATGCAAACAGCAGCACTGTGTGCTAAAATAAAGTGAAGAGGTCCTCAGTCAGTTCCTTCCATACCTCTCTTATTCCCCACCTCCAGACATACAGGAGCAGCACAATCCTAGCTAGCTAAAACACATATGGCAAGCCACAGGAGGAAATTCAAGGGGCTGGGACTAACATGGCAGCTGTTGTAAAAAGGGAACCCGTAGAAGGTCCAGATACATTCAAACTTAAGTAATAAATCAAAAGAAGGAAATGTATGTGCAACAGAACAAACTCTCCTGCTTTTAGTAACTCAGAAGCAAACAGGTTAGTTTTAGAAACCAACTCTAATGTTGTATTCAATACCAAAAGACTTTTCAAATGAGGCTGCATTATTTCACATACAAAATGTTTGCACACACTACTATTATCTTCGTGTAAAACACCTCTTTAAAGTTACAGAAATGGTCTATACCATACTGGGGTCATAAATGATCGTAAAAAGCAGCAACAGAGAAAGCATTTTATGACACATATCACTAGGTTAACAATCTGTCAACATACCCAGTCACTGTCATATATGATCACTGTGTCTGCCGCAGTTAAGTTAATGCCCAAGCCTCCAGCTCTTGTACTCACTAAGAACAGGAAGACTTCAGGGTCAGTATTAAATTGATGCATCTGAAAGAGAATTAATCTATTAAAAAAAAGGACTTAATGTTTTACTTTGAGAGACCTGTTTTTACAAGGATGAATACAGATAAAATAGAGCACAAGCTGTCGGAGGCTATAAGAAACACTACATGCACTTGAGACAGTTTAAGACTGACAAGTGAAACAACTGTGTTTTCTTTATCTGATGATTCTATTAATGAGCTGTTTAACATATAAAGTGAAGATGATAATAGTGAGGTATAGTCCAAATCACATTCACCTCCACATAATCTACCATGCAATGATGAGCAATGTGATTACAGTCCAACCTGGCAAAGTCTAAAAACATTGCTACTTCTCTTGATACAAGCAACAGTACAAAACACTACTGCCAACATGACTATCACTTCCAGGCACTCTGTGTATCTCCTCCTCTTACCTGAAAATGAGAAGTAACTTTCTGGCCTACTACTCAGCATCTAGCCTGATGTCACTGCAAGATGTTTACAAGTGTCAGCACAGCCCCTACCAGGTCTGCAATACCAGTGAAAACCTAGTCTGACATAATGGTAGAAAACTGAAAGTGTATAGTAGTTTTCAGGACTCTGATAATAGCAGAGAAGAAGAAATCATAACCCCACACCCATGCTCTCTAAAAGATCCATAACCTTGTGAATCTCCTGGACATCAGCATCTGCAGCACCAGCAGCAAGTCATGGAACTGAGAAGAGCCTTGCTGAACTTAGGACTGGTGACCTCTAAAGACCTCTCTTGTCCTGCACCCATACTGTAATGTGATAGGCACACAATCAACTCCTAAAAATCCCCACAAGCCAGCAGTGCAAAATTCTACCAGCTTAAAAAAAGTCATTATAGCTTGCTGACATATTAGCCTTTCCAGCAGCAACCTCAGTGTTCAGGGTTTAATTTTCCTCAGTCACATGAGTGCCACAAAAAAAACGAGGGCAGCAAACTACATGAGCACCCATCATTCTAGGCATATCCCAAGATACTGGTTAGTAGCACACTTTATTGCTTCAGTATTTCTGAGGCACAGATATTAAAGCAAAAGTTAAGATAGTTTTCAACATAGATGTCTTTTGCCTATTAAGGCTAAATGCTGTGCAAAATCATGTTCCATTGTCACAGGGACAAGCAAAACTCACCAACATGGCTGAAGGGCATGTACATCTACTTACATTTTCTTCTCTCTCTGAGTAGGACATAGAGCCATCCAATCGACTAAATTTGAAGTCCCTCAGGTAACAGTAATCCATCAAAATGTCAAGCATCAAAGTCATTTGCGAGAACAAGATGACCTACAAAACCAGAAAGATTCCCTAATACAAATTTTTTTCATAAGGAGAAAACTGTACCTCCTCCCCACAAATCTCTGGCATTACCTTATGTCCTCTCTTTTTCAGTTCTGGAAGCATTCGGTCCAAGAGTAGAAACTTGCCTGAATTCTTTACTAGATCTTCATCAACCTTGGAACAGGGAAGAGGGGATCATACATTAAGAAGACACGACACCAAAGGTTTCCCCAACTCAGAAGCATCAACAGAAGCTGTCTGAAAGCTTGTCACTGAAATAAACACGCACCATCTTTTCAACTAAAAGCCATAAGATTGGAAGCAACATTAATTTTAGCAAACAACCTTGAATCATTTAAATCATGATGACACTAAATCAAACCACCCCATTTCATTTGCCCAAATAATTTCCTTTAAAAACTAATTAGTTTTCATCCCATTTCTGGAAGGAGAAACCCCATGTTGTTGATTTTTTTGCACTTAAAAGAACATTGTTTCTTCTCCAGCTTATAATTAAGACACAAGGCTTCCACCTACTGGACGTGAGGAGGCACCACTGAACAAATTACTACGCATAACCTAAGTGGTAAAAGTCCACAGAACAAGTTTTCACACTGCTGCCTTAAACCCCTCTTCCGCTCAGTAGAGTTTCTAAAGTCTGAACCATACAGGAGCCACCTTGATAATTCCAAATATGTTTTCCTGAGCAGGTACTAACTCCTGCAGGTGGTGTCAACTGCCAAACAGTCTACATTTTCTATATATTAACTAATTTTCCCTCACCCCCAAGACTGGGGTATTTTTATACACTGCCTTTACACAGATAAGCTTCAACAGTTTGCTCCTGAGTGCAGCTCAACCTGTTAGCACACACACTGAACAGGAAACATGATATATGCCCACAAACCTACATTTAGAATGTGCAGGCAACTTCCAGTTGTTCAAGATTCTTTCAATTCAAATTACTTCATACTTTCCTGTATTGCCAATTGCTTTGTGTAGATTAAACTATCAGCTAGCCTTTGTGACATAACTTAGATTTTTTCCCTTTTGAGAAAGGATGCTGTATTTTCTAAGCAGTGACTCTGTTGTACTTGGTTCAGTCTTTCAAAAACTCACACTTAAATGCTACCACTGCATCTTCAGTAGTGGGTACAATTTATGTCATGAACAGTTCACCAAGGTCAGTGTTTGTTTTGAAAAATAACTCTTGTGAGGAGACCTTGAGGCAGATGCTAAAGCACCTGAGTCAATGGAACCCAGTGACTGACCATAGCAACTTTCCCATCAGTGGAGGAGTGCTGCCATAATGAAGAACACTATGGCGACATCGTGCAAAGGCTGAACAAGCACAGAGGATGGACAGGCTGCTGCAACTGCTGCTGCAGGAAGTTTCAAATAATGACTGAGTATGCTGCTGGAATTCAATAGGGAGACATATGCCAAATACATTGAAAAGCTGCTCACTCTTTACTGCCATCAGCTCACAGTCTATTGCTTTTTAATGCCTGGAATAAATTAATGCTTTTAAAATATGTACCTTGAATTGTTGTGTAGCAGGATCCAACGGATATTCAATGAGATAGGGGTGATTACAACACTTCCTCAATAACATCATAATATTCTGCAGTTTAAGGTTCACCTCGGAATCCATGGGAATGCTCACTTCTACCACTGGCCTTGAAAAGATACATCACCTTATTATGCTAAAAATATTTAAAAGGAAAAAACCCACACAAAATCCAACAAAACAACAACAAAAAACCCAAACAAACAAAACAAAACAAAACAAAAAAAAACAAACAAAAACCAACCAACCAAAACAAACCAACCCCAAACAAAAACAAACAAAAAAACAAACAAAAACACCACCACAATGAAATCAAGCAATGGATTCATATGCCACATAAAATGTCCTCAAAATCCCTCAGTTAGTAAAGCTATTACCAAACAAAACTTCTCATAGCGCCACACTTGGCAACAAAGGCTCAACAATTTGCCATTACTGGTTTAAAATACAAAAGGGCAGTCTGTACTAATCAGCAGAACTTAGCTTGTGCCAGTCACCCAGCACAAACCAGAAAGGAGCAAGCCCTCTCCAGAATACATGAGTCACATCTTCTGTGGAGAAGTACATGAGGTATTCCAGGATCAGATCCCTGCCTATCCCATTTTGGCCACATACAGGTATACAGGATACACAGCAAATACAGCTATTTAGCTCTTCTGCACCTAAGTACTATCTCCAACAAAAGGGATCCATGGATATCATGAAACTAATACAATCATATATTTGTCTGTTCTTGCAAGCCACACTGGACTACAATAAAAATGTAGTGAAATAAATGCATTTCAACCCTGAAGATTAAGCTGGTTTTCCTATACCCAAGGGACTTTCAACCAAGAGTGGGAAGAAGTGGGGGATGCTTGGACTGACGGTGTTAGTCTCCCCAAGTAACTGTTAAAGTGCGATGGGAGCTCTCCTGGAGATGGCTGAGCACCTGCCTGCCCATAGGAAGCAGTGAATTAATTCCTTGTTTGCTTTGCCTGTGGGAACAGCTTTTGCTTTCCTTGTTAAACTGTCTTTATCTCAAACCACAAGTTTTCTGTATTTTACCCTTCCGGTTCTCTCCCCAGTCTTGCTGGTGGGGGAATGAGTGAGCAGCTGTATGGAGTTTGGCTGCTGGCTGGGGTTAAACCACAATATCCTGAAGTTAACTATAACTTTAATGAGTCAATAAGTGATGATACATAATCATTGCTATCATGGCTCAGTGAATATTAGGTAAAATCAAAGAAACAAACCATAAAGCTACAAGGATAGCAAATAACTAAATGCTATTTTTTTTTATCAGTATCAATAAGAAAAGCTCTGCAAGCAAACTAAGGAAGATAGACATTATAATAATAAAAGAATCTTCTGGGGCAAGCACCTCTCTTTTTCTACTTCCTCTTGCATTTTGCTGATCAATCTTTCCAAGTCATCAGGTGAACCATTATGTTCTTCACAATAATCAACCACTTTTCGACTACGGCGTTTTGGTCGGCCTGTAGGACTCAATTCAACTACTTCTTCCTGTGAGAAATGAGAATGTTGCCATCAGCAGCAGTTAGCTTCAGATTCAAAGGCCTATGCTGACCCAAGAATTCTCAAAGCTGAAAACAGGTCTGTGATATGCATCATCCAACACTTATTTAGACTCCGCAGCTTTAAGTCTGGCTAAGCAGAAAAACGCAGCTTAAATTTTAACGGTCTGTAATTGTAGATTTTGAAAGTTTCTGTTTGATTTTAAAAAGCTGTATTAACACCTTTTAAGCTGAAACTGTCAACTCTATGAAAACTGAGTTCTTTTTCCCCTCAAGCTACAAGTAATCAAGAACACATTTACACTTATATTGTTTTAGTTCTGGGTCCACAGACCTATCACAGTAAGTGCCATGGAAATAGATAACAAAAGTATCAGACTAAAAATTTAAGCAAAAAGTGTGTTTAGTTACAACAGTAATGAAGCCATAGCAGTGTGTATTGGTACTACGAACTACTAATAGCAAGCACATTTCTAACATCCATATCAGTGTACCTCATTATTTCCAAGCAGTTTCCTAATGGTGCGATTTACAATGGCAGTATAGAAAGTTTCTTGTTTCTTTGCCAGTGGTGCATATACCACAACTTCTCGTTTAGGAGGAACCTCAAGAGCAACATCAGATTTCAATCTTCTCAGTAAGAAAGGTGTCAGAATCTGAAATGGTGAGTAGATGTTAAAATTACTCAGAACTCTCAACGTGGCTAGTTTTAAAGAAAGAAAACAAGACAATGACACACAAGCAGGTCTACTAATGTAATGCTATTTTACCAATTTAAAGCTAGGAGTTAATTTGTATATAAATATTTGATTTTTTAATATGTATGTCTACTCCAAAACTGTCACATAGATGCTGGTAATATGTGTTGAAACAACACAGTTGTTGACATTTTAAATATTTTGAAGTGTTTAGTAGAGTATAGAAGTAACTACATTACAGTCATTTCCTCTAAATTCCAGTAACAGAAAGTAATTTTATTAAGAAACAGCTCACTTTATGTTACATTTCTTAAATCAAGTTACTCTGGAAAAGTCCCAAAACTTTAACCAAAATAATCATCAACAATTGTATACAGAAGACCCAGTTTAGATCTCTCACCACCAGTTTATGATGGGAAAATGATAGGCCTGTAAGTATTTACCTCCACCCACACTCTTAAAAAAAAAAAACAACAAAACTTTGAGTGTTTGAAGACAGGCATATTATATAACTACTTTGTCAAAAGGTATTCTGTTCAGCACCTAAAAGTTACATAAATTCCTTCAAAGTTATCGTTCAAGAAAATATACCAACTAAATCTTTTGGTAAACGGAAGCCTGTAAACTGTAATTAAGTTTGACTAAACTCAATTCAGTTCCAGAATAAAAATGAGTCATTACCAAAGAGATACACCATTCCTTTAGCATTTGTAAGCACTGTAAAGACTGAAAAAAAGCCACAGATCTAAGGAAGTCCAGAAGTGCCACAAGAAAAACCTCAGAATTCAGCTCCACAAGATTTTGACACACTTCATGATAATGGTCAATGTTAAAAATAAACCATGAAAAATACAACACAAAGGGTAAGTTAAAACCTGATGCAGCATATGCAAGATGTTTTGCTCCCTTTCTTTAGCAATAATATCTTCAGCAGTTTCTGTAATGCTGGTAATATCAAACCAGGATTCAAAACTATAAAAAAAAAAAAAGGAAGGGAAAAAATTGGTTAATTCATGGCTATTATTCTTCATTATTTAAGTATACTATTTCTTCTCTTATCCTGTGATTTAAGAAAAATAAAGCTCTTACATTCATCATGAGTAGAACGTGTACAGGATGAATTTCTAAAATACACCTGTAAGTTCATATACTTGAGGTTGTGATTTGCAAAAATACTTATACTACTTGAAATATTCGCTGTGATCTATTACAGTCAATCTAGTCTGTAACTTTTTCCACAATTGGACTAAGGACTGTTTTGGCAGTGTTCTTTCACCTGACCCCCTCCTACTGCTGCAGAAAAGGATCTGTGGGTCCCATGTCTGCCAGCCTCACACAGCTTTCTCCAGCACCTCAAAGAATCTCTCAGCAGCACCACGCACTTATGGTAAGACAGACATCTCTCACCTCAAATGCTCGTATCTTAGCTCAGAGTTGAGCTTGCACTATCATGAAAATTAATTCCTTCCTTTCTCAAACAAGTGTGAGGTAAGACGTATTTCAAAGCCTTTAACACCAAATCATCATACCAAATTACAACCATACAATAAAACAGCTCTTCTTGGGCTGATATAAATTTAATTATTAAAGAGTCACAATAATGCTCAAACAGAACAAAGTTTCCACCATCAGACTGCAACCTACCTTTTCAAATCATCAAACACATCTGGCAACAGAAAGTTAAGCAGTGACCAAAGCTCTGCCAAGTTGTTTTGCAGGGGAGTCCCAGTCAAAAGGAGTTTATTGTCAGCATTAAAGCGTTTCAATTCTCTGATAAGGCGGCAGTTCATATTTTTAATCCTGTGACCTTCATCTACTATCAGGTATTTCCAATAGCACTGCTACAAAAAGGAAGGGTATTTCAGTAAATTTTAGCTTTATTCCATCAAAAGAGGTACCAGATGAGTTAAGCAGCAGTAATAAGACTGCCTGATACTGCCTGTTCCAAAGATTCCACTTATTGGTTTTCTCTGTGCCAGACTCCTAGAGCTGAGCCCCGTTAATGCCATTCATCTGTCTCACGGTGACTGCATTTAGAAAGCTACGGTGGTAAAATAAAACTTCCACAAGAAACTAATCTTGCTGAAGGAACCATTTTGAAGTTAACCACAATATTTATACACTTAGTTTTTAATCCAGGCCTCCGTAACTACCACCTACAGAAAGGTAATGAAAAGAGCAAGGATGCTGTAATTATCTGCGGACTTTTTGGACAGTGTTCTGTTTGAAGAACTTCTTAAGCATTACATTCTAGAACTACTCTACCAAGGAAACAGAAGTGAATGCCAATATACATGCTACAGTATGACATGGATTGTACAGGCAGCATGCAGGTTTTTTTACTGCATTCAAAAGCACTGCTCTCAGGGCTGAGGCACAACACTGTCCTAGTGATTTCAGGAAAACTTGGATACCTGCAGGGCATTTCTGTCTCGCATTGCTATTTCAAAGGAAGTAATGACCACAGGATGGATTTGGAGTGATCCTTGTCGTCCATGAATTTTACGAACCAGTTTCCGACGCTCCTGCTGAGCTCCATGATAGAGCATCAGTGGAATCTGTAAAAAAGAAGTTACAAGTCAGACAAGCTACGTTCATTTTAACCTAAAGAGAAGGTAGTAGAAATAATGAGATCTCATAAAAGAAGGCTGTAAATACATAGCAAGCCACAGTACAGTGTGTAGTAACCACAAAAACATCCCAATTAAACTGATGTTCTATACAGAGAAAGTTTCAAGGCAAAGAATTAGAATAAAAATTAAATAATTTGTGCCTTTAAACCTAAGGAAGAAAAAGAAAAGTCTTGATATCTTTTACCTCTGGAGTAAATCTCTTGAATTCAGACATCCAATTTGGAAGAGTAGACAAAGGACCACATACTAAGAATGGACCAGGGACTCCTCGCTCCACCATCAGTGCTATTGTTGCAATACATTGGATCGTCTTCCCCAATCCCATTTCATCAGCTAAAATACCATTAATACCATTTTCCCAAAGCATCTGCATATGCAAAAAAAAAAAACAAATGCAAATGCAAAATAATCAAGACATCTTCAGAAAAAACAAAGATCTTTATGAATGCAACACCTGTTGACTAGGTCTTGACTAGGCCCATTTTATATTACCGATGAGGATGATTCTCTCCACTATGAAAATAAATACAAGCATCTTGTAAACCCCAGATATTTTCATGTAGATGTATGCATTCCTAGCCAACTAAGTGCCTGAATAGGATGCAAAAAACAGAACAGTATTAGAAGAACCAAAAGGCTCTTTAACTTCAAGTACAGCTCACATTATCCAAGGTTATCCAGCTCCAAAAAGTTCACTTAGTTTCCCTCTCTAAAAGGCCAAGTTACTGATGTTTCGGTCTTATCTATTCAAGTAGCTTCTGTAGGCATAGCTACCTCACCACATTAAAAAGGCACACTTCCTGGCCAACACAGCCACCTGCTCTAGCCAAAGTTCCTCCTGCAGACACAGCCCATTCTGACAAGTGACAAAGCAACCTCCCACAAAAGAACAGAAAGGAAAACACAAAAGTTCAATTTCATCAACAAACACTTCATACCCTTAGCCACTCCATGCCTTCCACTTGATACCACCTCATTACACCGCCAGTAAAAATCTTTGGCTGCTGAAAAGGCACAGGTTGTCCGTTAAATTTTCGTACTGGATCAAGAAATTGCTTGGCAGTGTGTCGTACAGCTTGACACAATCTATCCTTAATGACACTATTTGAGTCTCCATTTTTCTGCAGGTCTTCTGGACGAAGGTTGTCAGAAGAGCTTTCATCCTACAGAAGGAAATTCAAGAAACACATCACAAGCGGAATGCACATCAAAGCCTGGCTAAGATACTTTTTCCCAATTCAGAGCAGCCTAATGTACAGCAAAGTAGGTCAGCCCCTGAGACAAAGGCTTCTTTTGAGTAACTGTCAACTCAAGAGCAGACTTTATAGATTCTTTACTCCTTTAGAATTGAAGAGCAGTGATAGCTACTGAAGTTACTTAGTTTATAATTTTCCACCCATAAAGCAAGCAGACTTACAACCTTCCTCACAGCAGTTGGCATTTAATGTTGCTATTTTCCTTCTGTAAGCAGATTCTAGAGAATGCTGGGAAGCAATTCATACTGCACACGTACTATAGCAAAAGCAAAAGTGACCTCACCTGTTATCTCCATGCCTGAATGCTTAAAAATTTGCTGTCTTAAGGTCTTAATCACCAGCACAAATATTTTTTAGTAGATTTCTATTTCCTTTATTTTTGAAACTACAGGCACTTTATAAAGCATAAGCATGTTCAAATCCATTTTTTTAAAAAATAAATTAAAAGTTTTCACTCCTGGATTTATAAAATAAGTCAAAGTGCATGCACTTATACCATCATTTTAAACTTTAATTTAGGACTTTGGTAACTTGCAGAGATGTTTATTTACAGGTGAAGTTTAGAGATTACACACTATAAAATAAAAAACACCCTCCCTCCCTTTGGGCTCAATGCACTTAAAACTACAAAAATGTGCCAACATACCTGATTTTCCACTTTTGTTTTTTTTGCCACTGATAATATTTCCTGGAAACAAAAGTAAAAAAAAACAAAACATGCTTATGTGATTTTCCACTTTAAAGGTTACTATAATTTCTGTTTCATGGTTTCCTTTTGTTCATTTTTCAATCTGAACATACTTTAAAAAGCTTTCTACGTGACATCATTAATTATACAAGAGAGACTAAAACCAGACCACACAGCAGAGTGTAGCTGAAAATTCAACAGGCAAGGTAGACTCTTCACAGCTTGCCCCTGTAAAGACTTGAAAAAACAAAAAAGCATCCAAATTCTGCAGGTGTGACAACACTGCTAGTTACATGGATCTTTGCTGGAAGAAAATCCTAACTCACAGACATTAGAGATGGCTGATAATCTCTGATAGCAATGTAGGAGAGAATGGATTGCTCTAAAATACACATACCACAGCAATTGCCTCACACATTAAAAGTCGTGCTACAAAAATCCAAATAATTTGTAGTTAAGGCCTACCTCCTTGGACATAATTTCTGAGATGTTGTATGTCCCATCTTCTCTCCCTCTCTTCTTTTTTGCAGCTGTAAGATAATATTTGAGTTTATACAATGCATCAAACATTAAAGAAATCAAAAATACCAGTACTGAAAAAAGGCAAAGCCTAATACATTACCTGATTTCTCCTCTTTGCCTTCAACTGGGTTTTGACCCTAGAAAACAAGCACAGCAAAAGGTTCATCATCTTATGAATCTTCATCATGAGACAGATAAAAAGACGTAATCAGACTCAAACCACTGCCTTTCAAAGTTTCTTGAAACACTTCCACTATTAAGCACTTTTCTAAAATACAGAAAAAAAGTTTCTGCTTATCTTTCTATTACTAATTCAGTATCTTGGTTGAATAAGCAATGATTGCTAAAATAAAAAAACTTCAAGCCAAAACCATTTTCTCTAATATTAGTCAGAAACATCCTCTTAGGATGACTGCCATGGTACTCAATTTTTAAGCACTTTTAAACAGTCTTACTAAGGTTAAAATAAACATGGATTCTACAAGTCAAGCTTACTTATTTTACCTTCCTTGTCTGAAACTAACATTGTCATTTCTCATACTTTTTTTCAGAAAGTTGCATAAGATAGCAACTTAATCTTACCTTGGCAGATTTTAACATCATCTCTCTCTTTTTTTCTAACTTCTCTTTCCTCCTCTGTTCCTAAACAAAATAAAAACCACACATGCAATTCTTATCTTTCTGTAACACCTACAAGAGTACTATCCATTACAGAAGTGATAACAGGCATAGGTTACATTGCTAGTACAGAGTTCCATGTACTCTACAGACCTTGTTTTTACAATCTCACTAGAAGGCTGTATTCTGACACAGTTTAAAATAACAAAGCAAAACTTGGACAAGAAAGTGCAATTGCTCTGAATTGGTTCTCAGTAAATACTTTAAACACTTAAATACAGTCATTTAGGAAAATTCCAATAAAAATATTCCCAATTGCAAACTCCTGAAGTTCACATCTACTGCAGTCAGTTTTCCATGTATCCAGCTTCCCTTTAATATCCATATATCACCACTTGTGTTCATTACAGAAGAGACAGCAATGTAAGTGGCCCAGAATGACACTGTGGTATCTATCAGATGGAGCAAGACTTAGCACTGAAACAATCATTCCAGCAGTATAGTAATGATGAATTTGAGCTGATAGTTAAACTAGAGAAGTATTTTGGAAAGGAGGTTCCTGCAGTCTGTCAGTGTCCCTTTTTGAAGAACACTGTCCTTAATATTTTCCTAAGTTTTTCCCTCTCTCTCAAATGTAAACTCTTACAAGCTTGTCCATAAAGGTACAGTTAAGGAAGTCACTATAAAGGTAGGTATGAACTCAGCAGTCCATGGATTAAAAGAAAGAAAACATAGAAAACTGTTTTATGGAAACTCGTTTGGGAACAGCATGGCCTCAGGCACACCTCATCCTAAGCTTTCAGTAAATTACACAAATGGGCTACAAAACTTCCTGCTCTCCAATCTTTTGCACCTTCTATCCTCCCTCCAGGTTTTCTAGCTCCCTTGAACTTCATTCCTTATTTGAAATACTTATTTTGTTTTCCTAGCACACAGGCCAACAGAATTGTAAAAGCATGAGTTTCACCTTAACTCTGTGACTTTAAATTATAATTCATGCTCTTCCCACTCTGCTTCATCTATTACTTTATAGAACAAATTTTGAGTACAATGTAAAGCACCACTTCATTCCTGTGCAGTAGGCTCCAGTGGATTTTAATGTTACTAACACAATCTGAACAGCATTTTTACTTCAAACAGCTGGATGGCAAAATAACCCAAACCGGAAGCATCTTAATAATCCCCACTGCACATGAAAATACACTTACCTCTAGTTGCTGCTGTTCCATTTTGGTTAGCAAGAATTTGGAATAGATGTTGCTTTTTTCAAGCAAATGTTGAAGCCTCTTATAGCGCATTTCACTTGACTCCCTGTCCCAAGAAGATCGAGCCTGGCCAACAAAAACAGATGATTTACAGATACTTCAGAGTTAGTTTTTAATATAATGGATGGTTCTTCAGGATAACAATTGTGCCTCGCACACACACCCTTTCCTTTTCAGTCATTATACATCTGTGATTTATGACTGTATGGACTCATATGCAGCTATCAAGTGCTGCAAAATGAAAGTAACTGAGGGTTGCATTTATTTGCATATGCACCACACAAACATCCAGCATAGCAGCACATGGCATTCAGGGGCTTAAAGGTGCTTCAACTCCAATTTATAGATTTAGAGCAAAATGAAATATAAGTTCATATGCAGTCTGCAAATATGTGAGGAAAAAACCCCTACCTGGCACATGTCAGCACAGTTTCAAAAGTGTTATTTGGGACTCCTCCATGTGCCATTTGCATAAAGTTACAGTTTCTCATAAAGAACAAGATATTCAGACAATTACAAAACCATCACATCCATTTTACAGAGCTCAAGATAACTCTCAATGTGAAACAGTAACTTCTGCTTGCTTTGCTTATAGAATATACACATGCTTTTCAAAGTAACTTCTGCTGAATTAGTAATTTTGAAGTTTGAAAATTATTCTTTAAAATTCGGATTGAGACTCCTCCAAAAGGTAAAAAAGCATGCACCCTTACACATTCATCTAACATTGCCTGTTAAATTGAGATATCAAACAAGTCAAAGAATCATTTCGTTTGGAACAGACCTAATATCATCCAGTCCAAACATTAACCAGCACTGCCAAGTTCACCACTAAACCATGTCTACGTGCACAAAATCTATGTACTTCTTGAATGCTGCTTCCAGGCAGATTGCACCAATGTTTGATCACCCTTTCAGTTTTTTCTAAATATCCAATCTAAACCTTTTCCGGCACAACTTGAGGACATTTTCTCTTGTCCTATTGCTAGTTAAGTGGGAGAAAAGACCGATCCCCCACCTATCTACAGCCTCCTTACACCTCGCTGTAGACAGGAAAAAGATATTAATTAGCATACACAAGAGAAACCCCAGAGAGGCAAGAAGCAGAGCTTTACAAGATGCTTATCTATGCCACTGCATTAAGAAGAAACTGGGGGAAGGGCACCGCTAAAACACAAAGACAAGGGAATCTTCTGAAACTAAATACACAAATAGGCAGGGAAACGGGACATTTTCTGAGTAATGGGACAAACTGTGTGAAGCTGAAAAGGCAGAGCACGCTTCTCTCCCAAAAGATTTCCACGAGTCATTCTAATGAGGTAGCCATCACGTTATTCTTTCATGTGAGGAAGATCTATCTCCACAATTTCTCTGGGGAAGGAGATTGTCTTCTTCTGATTCTCTATCCAGTTTTTATTTGCTTCTACTCTCCCCGGTCCAGGTTTTCACCTTTAGATGACAAGGACCTGAGCTCAGAAAGATCAACTCTTGATGGCAATGGCAATAGAGAATATAATTAAAACTAAACTACTCATTCAGCAAATTGCTATTGCTCACTTTTTATTCGAGTCAACACAGCATTCTTCCATTAACTGGTCAAACTGAAGGGCTGCTTCCTTGATCAACTGCAAAAATTTTAAGGGGGGAGGCAAATCTCAAATATGAACAGTATTGAACTCTTAAGACATCTCACTTTGAGTTAATCCTTCAAGCCTCATGAAAGTGGGGGGTTTTTTCCCCCTTTTTGACTGAAAAGGTCAACAACTTGCCACTCCTTTTCATCACTCTACATTCATACATATTTGCATAGTGGTATTTTGCCATTAGCCGTCAAAAAGAACTAGTAACTCCTTTGTTGAACTGCTGTACAAATCACCTGGAAGGGGGTTGCTGAAGTGACAAGCATAAGAAACACAGAAGCTGCCCCCAAAATGCCAATAAGCATGAGTTAACTACATGAGTAATTCCTCTTGGTCTGACTGGCCCCAGATTGCACACAGAAAGTGTGATAGAAGCACACAAGCCATACCCTTGCTGGAGGTATGGAATAAAAAATCCCAAAAAATCCAACAGCCCCACCACACAGCATTGTTACAGAAGTGGTTGGTTATGAAAGAAATGAAATTCTTCTAAGTCCTTTTCTCAATACCTCCTATACAATGACATTTGTTCTACAAGGGTTTCCTCCTTACCCTCCTGAAGTATTGCCTCCAAATTTTTAGTTCCTAGTCTGATCAAGGAATATTTGAAGTTTAGACAGGCTGTACCATTACTGTTCACCACAAAGATTATGGGACTTCTGCAAGAACAGGTATTATTTTCTAACTACAGTATCACAAAATACTGCATCCTATAAACATACCTTTAATGAATTCCAACTTTTCATAGGGAAAGGAAACAGAGTAATTAAAATTAATTCCAGGCCTTAGAGACTGGTATTTTTCATGCCTTTAGAATAACGCTTCAATTTTTAAGACAAAGAGGAAAAAAACCCCACTTGATTTCTCAAGTATACTGAGTAATAATAGTGTTAATTCCATGAAATAGACCTTTAAGGTCCCTTCCAACCCAAACTACTCTGTGATTCCTTAGAATACAATTCCTCAAAAGAGCACTTAAGAGAACAGTTCTTCCAAGCTTGTATTTCCTTATACCTGAAACACAATATCTTATGCAGTACTCTGAGACCTTGATAATTTGTATCAGCACAGGTCTGGGACCATCATGCTTTCATGTTCTCTCTCCAAAACAGATTGGTTAGTATCAACCAATGCTTAACACCAACACACCGAAACATTCACAGCAAGAGAGAAATGAAACATAGTAATCACCACCCACTTGTGCTGGGGATATACCATTTTCCTGAATCAGTTTGTATTTCCTGTAACAGAAGCAAACCGAGGTAGGCAAACCAAACACCAACTCCCAGAATGATCACAGTACATTTCTCCTGGCAGTAGCACCAGGTCACAAGCAGCTCCTGCACAACTGTGGGCAGGGGAGAGCAGGAGTGCAGACCAAGAATGTGACTGGCACAAACGTGATCCTTTCAGCTGGGCTTTACAAGTTAGGCTGCTTCCTCGATGCAGTTCTGCATAAACTAAACCTGCTACCAAAAGAAACACATAACCGGGCTTATCTCTGGAAAGGATAAATGGAATTCATAAAAGTATTCTGCAGAGCTCTACTCAAGTTGCTTGTTTGGTGGGGTCTTTTTAAATAAATAAGGAGCACAAGTAGGGAAAGAAGCATTATGTACACATACAGAAAACACAAACAGAAAAACTTTGTCTTTAATGTTTCAGACAGGAATTCAGAAGAATGTGAACTTACTACCCTTTCTGAAATCAGCTCACTTTAACGGCATGATACTTTACATTTTTAGGCTTAGAACGACAAAAACAAGGAGGTAATCTTCTCACTGCAAATTTCAATGCCTACAAAACGCAGTAAGCTTCTTGCTGGCTGCAAGAGTTCACCGTTAGCCTTTAAAAAAAAAAAAAAAAAAAAAAAAAAGAAAGCCTGTGGTGAACGGTCAAAAGGCGCTTGTGCACCACAATCACCGCCCGGCCTCTGGCAGCCATCCACGCCTGTTTGTTTTGAAACCTAAGGAGCCGCATGGCCCACACGCTCCCTGACAAGCCCGGCCCACAGGGGTGCCCTCACCTTCTCAAGCATCTGCCGCTCCTGCTCCAGCCCCGCCGCCTCCAGCTGCTCCTCTTCCTCCAGCATGGCCGGCGTGATCACCGCCGCCCCTGCCTGTTCCCCCATCTCAGCTCCCAGCGGTTCTGCAAAGAGCGCACGGTCACTCCCGGTGACCCCGGCCCGGTCACGCCCGGCCCTCACCGCCCCTCATCCTTAGCCTCACAGCCCCTTACCCTTACCCTCACCTTCACCGCCCCTCATCCTTACCCTCATATCGCTCCTCACCCTCACTGCCCCTCACTCTCATTGCCCCTCACCCTTACTCTCATTGCCCCTTACTCTTACTCACTCTCACCCTCACCCTCACTGCCCCTCTCATGGCCCCTCACCCTTACTCTCACCCTCACCGCCCCTCACTCTCATTGCCCCTCACTCTCACTGCCCCTCTCATTGCCCCTCACCCTCACTCTCGCTGCCGCCGCCGCCGCCGCCGTTCCGCGCGGGCATCTCCCCTCTCCCGCGCGCGCCGCCTCAGCGCCCGCCTCGCGAGAGCAAAAACCGCGCGCAGCCGAAGCCGCGCGAGAGGCGGCGCCGCTCTCGCGATGCCGCTCGCCCCGCCCCCTCGCGGGCCCGCGCGGAGGCCATCTTGGCTCCTGGCAGGCTGCTGGCAGGTTTCGGGCCGCTCTTCAGGGAACGTGCTGTCCAGGGACCACCCTCGAGGTGTTTGAGGAAAGACTGGACCGGCGTTTAGTGCCATGGTTCCGTTGACGTGGTGGTCTGCGGTCACTGGTTGGCCTCGATGATCGTGGAGGTCTTTCCCAACTTCATGGATCTGTGGTTCCAGGCCGCCAGCGGGAGCGGCGCCGCTGCCCGCCTTGCATCGGCACCTGGGACGCGGGACATGGCCCGGGCTGGTGGGCTCCGTCAGTGCCAGGGCTTCCTTGGCCCCTGCTGGCCGTGCCACGAGGGGGCAGCGCAGGCCTGGACACACGTGTGGGAGCCGCGCTGCCTCAGCCGGCGGAAAACGCCCTGTCCCGAAACGCGGGACTGCGTTAATATAGGTATTTACAGAGTTCAGAACACAAACACTTTCTCTTCACCTAAATAACACACCACCTGTCAAAATAACCGGGTTTTTGGCTCGAGTGCTGCGCTGGTAGTTGTTCGTGCCTGTCAGATGGATCGCTGTTCTAATCCTGCTGCGCGCACAAGGCGACCGACGCTCCTGGCTCTGGAGCCGTGGGAAGGGGGAGGAAAGAAGCAGCAAAAAGACAAATAAGTCTGGTAATAACGGAGGTGGATGGCATTCTTCTCATTCCCAGAGCCTGACAGGCCGATTCTGGATGCCATAATATGGTTTCTAGCAAAGTGATTTTGCTCTCCATGGCATAGTTTAGAGGTTAACTGGAGATGGTTCAGCATCCGAGGGAATGTTATCAGGGAGGAACGTTATTAACCCCAATAAAGTTATTTTATTGGCATTGTGGTAATTGCTGCCTTTTTCAAGCTTCTATTTTTCTTGCAAGTATTCTGAAGACATCACAGTGGATAAACAAAAACCCCCGTTACCTTTTAAGGCACCTTTCATTCTGTGAGACCTAAAGTGCTTTCCAAACTATATCATTACAGTAGAAAAATCATTTAGATACCAACAGAAAGGCATCCAAGCTGAAATACCGTGGTGGCTTCAGTGGTTCTCAATATCAGTTGCAGCCAGGAAGCAGGGATGAAGATGTAACTGGAACTTAAGGAGGACTTGCAAATATCTTGTCTGAGACACAAACATTAACACCTCCACTGCTTTAAAAAAAAGAAAAAATCTTTCCTGCCAAGAGATTGTGAGGAGCACAATATATAGCTCTTATCTAAAGAAAACAAGCGTGTTAGTAAAATACATAATTGGATACAAATGTTTCATCTCTCTCCTGTATCTATGCATGTTATTTTGTAACATCATTACAACAATTTTTAGTATTGTTAGACAGATGTGCTCCTTCTTGCTTCAGATTATCACTTAAATCAGAGAACTTTGTTTCAGCATTTCCTGCTCTGCCCAACACCTTGTCTGCAAGCTCTTTGGGATGGGAAGGGTTTTGCCTGTGGGTAATGGAGTTGTGGCTCCCTGTGGATGGCTCAGCATTACAGTTGCCATTCATTTTTGCAGGGAGAGACTGTGCTGCTGTGCAGTGACCCTCATCTTTCCTCCCACCACAGTTTCTGTGGCTGCATCCATGTCCATGTTCCCATGGCCCCTTTGCTATGCCCTACAACAGGAGAGGGCATCTGTTAGTTTCTAGGAGAGTATTTCTTTGTGTGCAGTCCATCTCTGCATTCAACCAGTTGTAATTTAGGGCTAGAGTATTATTTTCCCTCTTTATTCTTAAAAGTCATCAGAAATAAATTACAGGATGGCAATTAATTAGCCATCTCTTTCTTATATCCAATATCCACAAAACTTGATGCAGTGAAAGCTTTGTAAAACATGCCTTTAAAAATTATTCCAGATCAGTCAGTTGTGGTTGAAACCTGTTGGACACATACCATTGTCTGCTTTTAACATCCTATAGACAGGCAGACACTAGGAAGGGGAGTGTGCAAAAGATTCATGTCCAGTCTTGCAGACAAGGGCAATTAGCCTGGCTTAGCACCCGTGAGCAAGGTAATGTCAACAAATGTCCTCTTCCAGATTCAGCTATTACTGTGGAATGAGTATGTGCTGCTTGTCACTGCTCCTCTCCAACAGCTCTCAAGACTGAGACATTGGTACTTGGTATTAAAAGTCTGAGTAATGAGGAGAATAAGGCAGTGCTTATGTAAATTGTTCATGGGGTAGATTCTTAGGAACTGGGAATAGGGCTATTTCACCAGCAAAATATGTTAAACAGGCAGAGATGGGAGGACTTTACATAAGTGTAGCAGGGTTCAAGAATGTATGTGTCTTCATGGCATAGATCTCCATTCACTGCTTACCCCAAGCAAAGAAGTAACATGTAGCTTTTATGCAGAAGCCATTTATTTTACCTGATTAGTCAGTGACTTGTCACTGCAGTGTAGAAAGTCACCAGTCCATCACCTTTTGTTTCAGAAGATGAAAGTCCCTCATAACACACCTGGACACTTCTGCAGTGTACTGCAAGGTGTGGAGAAAGATGAACCCAGTGGCAAAGAGGGGGCTGGGGGAAATTACAGTGCAAGAGAGCAGATAAGAGGTAGAAAAATGCAGATTGTAAACAAAGGCAGGTCTGTTCTCAGGTTGGCCAAGTGGCTGGTGCTAAGTCACAGTAACCCTGGGTTGTCACCTTTGAGATTTACTTGTCACTCTGGTATGCAATACAAGAATGTGTGTTGTTTCATCATGCACCTTGCCTGCACAGATTACCTAATTAATTTACTACAAACTGTAAAAGTAGTTTCTTGTACTAATTACCCTGTCTGCTGAATGGCCAAAGAGGAAGATGGGACTTTGAAATAAAATGGTTTTCTTTAGACGAGAAAAGTGAAATATACAAATTCAGGCTATTTTATCCTTCTTATTTATTCACAACATATGTACAAGACTGTCCTCTTCCCGAAAAAATGAGAAGGTCTCCAAAGCACTCTGGCAGGTAGCAGTAGTATCCCTGACATTCTCTTACTGATGGTAAATTTAAATTGAGGTGTTTTTTTTCCTTCCTTAAGGATCAGTGACTGTTAAAACACACCACTAGCAGCCAAGGAGATTGGTTGCTCTTCTTCATAGTAAAAACAATACTTGCTATGGCTAAAAGAAATACTATAGCAGGATTCTCTTCTCCATCCACAAGCACAATCTTCAAGTGGTCAGAAATTTCACAGATCAAGTCCAGTGGATCAGCAAGTCTAAATCTCCTGTGACTAAAAGTTATACATGCTTCTAGGAGATGTGTAGGAAAAAATGTACCAAAGGATGTGGGGTCTGGGCAGCTAACTAGCATGCTATATATACAATAACACTAGCTGGCTGCACAGTCTCCAAGAAACTGTTGTTTGCAAGTTGGATGATGTAGCTTGTGGGTCTGAAATATATAAGATGTGTTGATCAGCAAAATACATTTGTGTACCAGCACCTCTGTGTTAGTAAGCAATCAAGTTCTCCTGTGAACTGGCAGGCAGAGCTGCAGGAATGGCATTTGCTGACATCTGGACTCAAGCATCCCACCAAATAACTGGAATATCATGCTATGTTGAAGCAGCCTACCTCCAGATCTGCTATGTCTCTGTCAGCAGGAGCTGAACCACATGTGAAGCAACTCTTAAGACACTCATTTCCAATCTGGCCTTTTGAGAAACCTGATATACCCGTAACTGCCAGGCAAAGGATGGTGTGTGCAGAGGGCAGCAGAAACCTCTGTGACCATTAAGCTTTAATCAGCCATATTTGTTTGTTTGTGAAGACATCTAAATAACACCACCCAGCATTCTGTACATCAGCATCCCAAGGTTTTTCAGTATACACCTCTCAATTTTCTAGTTCCTGCTGTAGCATGCAGCCCAGACAAGATAGAGCAGGATTAGGGTTGTCAGGGAAAAGGAATGACAGTGTTATGTTGTGCTTTAGCAGATAATCAGTTCTCTTGAGGGTCAGGATCGTTCCTTAAAAAGCTGCTGAAAAAGTGACAAAATAACCACCTAAGTCTGACAGTTTCAGTGAGCTCTTGACTTGGTGTTTGAATACACAGCTTTTATTCATGGATTACATGAAAGATTGCTTGTGGCTTTTTTCACTATGATTAGGTCTGGGTGTTTCAGCACTTCTGCTTGTAACTGTGAATACAGTATCTGCTAAGAAATGACAGTTTTATCCAGCTCATCACCCGGTCCAGATCTTTCAAGCCTAAGTTCTGTCAGCAGTGTGTTTCCTGGCTTACTTTTGGGTTATTGTAACAAAATGCCCTTCTAGTTTCTCTGCCCATAACTGTTTGGCTCTTCATGATGATTTGTGGCTGTGCATTCACACAGGCACCAATTTCATGCACGATGAGAAACATTCTGATAACCTTCAGCTTCAAAACTACGTTCTGCTGTCACTTGACATGCCTATGTACTAGGATTAGTGCTTATGACTTCATTTCCAGGCACCCCAGGTAGGCAAGGTGGAACCAAACCCTGGAAGGCACTCAAGCATGTTGGACAAAGTTCCTGGTTCATAAACTACCTCTTTGCTTGTGGCTGCAAGAAATTAAAATGTTAGGGGCGAGGGCAAGGAAGAGCACAGAAATCCTGCTGTGCTGCAGTTTGCTACTTGCCCATCACTCTTTCCAATTTGCCAGCTAAGCCTGGGGGTCACAACATCCCCCCAAGTGCAGCCTGTGACCTACTGAATATTGGGAGTTTACAGATTGTTTCTAAGGAATCTGGAAAAGCTGATCACAGGGTGCAGCTTTGCATGTGCTGCACAGCAATCCACAGAAGTGTGGGCTCAGAGTCTTCACGTAGGTTTGAACATGCCAACTCCCCACTTATACCCATGGTCAGAGTCAGCTCCAACCAGGAATGACTACATTTTTGAGTGTCACATGAAACAATGACCTCTAAGTCAAACTAAAAAGAAACCTTTGTGTAATTTTTGCTGGCAGGCAAAGGGGGAGCACAAACATCTGTGAGCTCAAGGTATACTGAACATGCATGTTGAAATTTTACTGCAAGTTGAGAACACAGTGGGAAAACACATAAAACCAGCACTGATGATACATGAGAGTGGTCCAAGCACCAGAATGTTCACAAAACTCTCTCCCTGGCTAATAAATCAGCTCCTTCTTTTGTGGCTTTTGATCACAGTGATTCAGCTGCATTGGGTGACAGCCTTGTCTTTTGGTAACTCCTTCAGAACTGGGGTAGCTACCAGCTTTATCACCAGCTAATGTTTTTTCCTAATTTGTTATTACAAATATCAGGAAATGCTGCATCATTAGCAAACACATGGTTTAACCCCAGCAGGCAGGAGGGCCAGATTCACTGTCGCGTTGCCTTCTCAAAGGCCTCTGGAACCACAGTCATGGTGGCAAGGGACCTGTCAGTGCCATTAAATGTTTTTTTCCCGTGGCTTAGTCAACACCATTACTAAGCTTAGATTTTCTCCAGGGTAATGTACTTGTTACGTGATTTGCCTGCAACTGTACTTACTAACATGATTTATTTATGTTTTGTAGTATAGGACCCAAAATTCACTTACTTCACAGCATGCAGACAGTAAAGTTTAAAATTCCATTCCTTCTGATTCCTCCATACTCTTTTTTTTTTTTTTTTTTTTCTGATTCATAAGCAACTTCCACTATGTAAGAGTATGTTGATCTCCAGCAGCAGGCAGTAACATACACAGATGCAGAGTCTCCAGCCTGGTAAGTCCAGCATGTACCAGAGCTGTGGGATCAAACAGCCACAAATAGCTCCCTGCAACCCTGGTGGGGTAGAGAGCCCAGCCTTCAATACATGCTTTTAGCATATCAGCTGAGAAGTGAAACTCCACTCCCTCATACTCACCACAGCATAGAAGTATTTTGAATCCTACAAAAGGCATGCCAAAAATTAAATTTTTCCATCAACAGAGAGAATGAGGAATGTGTGTATCTGGTCTGTTGGGCTCAAAGGGAGAAATGATTAATCACCAGCAAGGGAGGATGACTGTAGATGGCAAGTCAGCATCTCTTAAGTATTTTGTTTTTCCTCCCCTCATCCCTTTCTCATTTTAAAATGAATTCTAAGATATTGTTTACAGTAGAGTCTCCTCTGCATGCTTTGGCACCTTGTCTGAAGTCAGCAAGTCACGTCCTTTTGGCCAGCATTCAGAAAACACTGGTCTAGAAAAGAGAACCCTCCTTAATGACAAACCAAGGAGTGCAGTCGTTCAGGAGTAGCTATAGATGAGGGAGAGGGACTGAGATGGTCAGCCAGACATCCAAGGGTAACTGGAAGGAATTCGAGCCTCAGTGAACCCACTGTCAGAGTATACTCTCTCCTCACCAGGTTTGTATCAGAAGACTCAGGATTTCACCAGAAATTTTCTGCACCTCTAGAGCCTGCTGTTGATGAAAACTTCTTCTGTGATCCAGTCAGACTGTACAATCCAAGAATGAATGACTCAACAAAAAGGACAAGCAGGAGACAAGCCATTGTAAATGGTAGCCTAGTGATGCTTTGCTTTTTTAACCCACAAGTCACAGAAAATATTACAGTACAAACTACATGTGGAAACAACACAGGATAAACTACAAGACCTGTGCTGGTAGAGATACTGCACTTGGATTTAAATATAAAACTGGAGTGTTTATGCAACTGCAGCCATTAGGAGTCACACAGTATTCACTGAATAATAGAGATGTTAATATTTGCACCCAGACAAAATTCTTTCTCAGACCAGTTCCGGACCTATGGTTTCAGTTTTCCATTTTGTCTTAAACTCTTGACTGGAAGTGAGGCATTTCCTTTAATACTCTTAAACTGAGACCAAAATCTACCTCATTTATAAAGTATTCCAGAATCACAGGGAATGGGAAATGCTATAAAAGTGTGAAAGGGCAGCCTTTTCCTCTTTCTTTTAGGTAAGACAAGAGGCGAAACCCACTAAGCTTCTTTCAGAAGATTTTATGCTGTGATTTTGATCCTGAAAAGGCAGAAACACTAACAAAGCCAGAAATTTTCATCCAAAAGAAGGTTTTTAGGTAGTTTTTATAAAAAGTGTACATACAGCTGCCTCTCTGGTATGAACCTGCTCTTTACCCTTGTGCTGGGTACATAGGCAGAGCACCCACACACGTCTAATCAATACAGACAGCAGAAGGGAGTGATGCTAGGTAAGAGGTGGTCCACTATAGATCAAGTGGGCTAACCCTCTGCAGGGCACCCTAGGGTGCTGTGCAGTGTAGCACAGGCACTGCAGGACTAGCACAGACCTTTCTCTTTTTCTGAAGCACTAAACATTGGCCTTGGGACCTCAGCAGGAACTACCAGGAACCATGAACAATCAGAATTCTACTATGCAAGCCATACAAGTGTAACTTATCTGTCATTACAGTACCCTGCTCATGTGGAAACAGCCACACATCAGTAAATTTGACTTTTTTTTACAGCAAAAAGCCAAAGAAATCTGAGCATTGCGGACTGACATAAGTAAGTGCCAGACAGGAGGGTGCAGGACATACTGTACAGACTATTTGTAAAGACACATTTCTGGTGTTCTGAGTCCATAAATAATGTTTGCAAAAAGGTATTAGATACCTTCCCTAAGGGCTGCTAGAAAAAAGAAGTAAGCAGACCAAAAGGAGCTTAGGCACATTCCAGTTTGGGGAGGAGAAACAGGCTGCAAGACATCTCCAGCAGACTTACATTCATGGTACCTTTATGATATGTTTGCCTTTTCTTATCCAGAGGGCAAGGGTGAGGGAAATGTGATTCCTTGCTCTGACAATGGTGGAGATCAAATGCTGCATCTGCATGGACACTCTTCTCTTGGAGCTACTCCTGCAAAGAGTCCCTGAGCCACCCTGACAGAAGCCAGAGGGGGTTCTGGAAGCTGTGCATATCCCAAGGTAGTGGCAGGTATGTGAACTGATCACATCTAACTTGGGAGAAAGCAGAAGAAATTATGAAAGTATTTGGATCCACACAAACAAATCTTGTCTTGCTCCATTGTTATTTACAAGGTTGATCCAGGACAAAACATCACCTCTTCAATCCAAACAAAGCAACACCATGCAGGGAGCACTGCAAGTCTGCTGATATCCTTGCTGTGATCCCGCTGGGGTCTCAGTGCATTCACAGTTAAAATAAATGGATTGCAATGATAAAAGAGTTTGCTTTGCTTTACCAACATAGGCTTAGTAAACTCCCATGAAAAATTAGTGAATTTCCCCTGCTGCTTATCCAAATGTCTGTGCCTCAGGCCCAAACTCAGTTACTCCTTTAATCCTGTGCATGAGATCCAAGATCAAAGTTGATGGGACTTTGTTTCATCGCAGCTATTCCCAGCACCATTCCTGGAATTCAGACAGCTGCTGGTTTTCGTTCCTCAACCGTGGGCTAGTCAGATCTGACACTCCAGTGTTAACCCTTGGGTTTGGCATGAATTATGAACTTGAGTCTCTCTCCTGAAAACTCCTCTGATCTGCAGCAGATGACTCACCCTCACTGTGGTACCCCATGAAAATTGCTCACTGGTGCTTACTCCCTGGGTACAAAAATTTCAGTGGCAAAGGAAGGGATCTTTATGCAATTTAGGATCTCCTGAGATGAAAGGTGATTTCTGACTGTCCATCCCCAACAGAGGGGGAAGAGAATTGAAAACATTAAACATTTACTGGAAAAAACAAGACCAGCCCTGTAGTTAATCAAAACATTTTGTTTTGTTCCACTTGTAATTATTTCCATTCCATGAAAAAATATTTTAGCAAAGAAAATGACATTTCTCTTCCAAGGGCAAACAAAATAAGAAGTTATGCCTGTTCCTATACAATGCTACAGCAAAGGTAACTTATTTTTAATGCTGTGTTTGAAAGTTTCTTTACTTATATTCCAGTAATACTCGAACACATAAATTTAGGTTTAACAATATATTGTGTTCAGTGTTTGTGGGGGAAAAAACTGAAGTGACATTTCTTTCCCTCTGAAACTCATGACAATGTGAATATGAACATTGAATATGCTCACATGACTGACTGAGGTAGAAGTTCCTAGTACCTCGATTTTAATTTATTGAGATCTCATGCTAGCCAAAGGGTCTCTGTAAGTTTGCTTTAATGATCATTTATTCCTACAGAGGGTACCAGTTTATGCAGGTTTACTGCAATGTCTGACTACCCTCCCTTCCCTATGCCTCAGGAACCTGTACTTTGTTTTCCCCCAGAAAAGTGGAAATAACCTTAGAGACTTCTGCTGTATACTGGTGAAACACCAGTAGAAACATATTGCTACTTCTGTATGCTGGGACATTTTTTTCCAAGAGCTCTCAGACATTCAGCATCACAAACATATTTTCCTGCCTAGGACAGGCCATTTTCTCTCTAGTATTAGCTGACTGTAGTGCCCAAGTGAAAAAGGGGATGCAATTCATAGACATCACTACTTGCTTTTAAGTGATTTTTCACACAATATCATGCTGGTTTCTGCACCATCTTGGTGTAAGTCCTGCATCTGGCACTATCTCTGCACCTCACCCATCCAACTCAACAGGTATGTTTTCATGCCCTGTAGCAACAGATACTTTGCAGATGAGTTAGTGTCTGCCAAGTGTGGTGGTGTAAGAATAATTAATGCAGGCTCCTCGCCATTTTCTCCTCCAACTCAAAATGAGGGTGCACCAATCACACATCTTTTTCAGCTGCACATCATCTGACTGAGATCAAAATATCCCACTGAGATTCATCTGCATGGCCCTTTTGCTGCCTGCTTCTCAGACCAGTGTTACATTTCAGAACCCACCTGGCACTGACTTAAACCCTTGTAGTGTGTTTTGCAGCAGAGGGCATGGCTAATGCGTGCAGTGGTGAGAAAACAGCATCTGCTTTGGGAAAAAGTAGGATGGTTTTGAAGAGGTGGAGGTTGCTCGAGATGTGCCTACTCAGTATAGGAAGAGATATCTGGAAGGACCACTGGAAGAATCAGGAAGCTGTTGTGCTGCCTGGCTTGTGGGATGGACTGAAAACAGGGATATAGCATTCTTCCTTTCAGGAGGCCAGCATCTTGGTAACAATGGAGGGAAAACTACTTCTTTTTTGTTTGGTTTGGGTTTTGTTTTTTTTTGGTGAGGAGAATGCAGGGTGGCCAAGTCTTCACGAAAATACCAGGATGAAATCACAAATTTTATCTGAAATACTTAGACCTGCTGGTACCATACCTCGTATTACTCATTGAGAGCTCCTCCCTTTGGGTACTACTGATATTGTGAAATCTTTTGCTCACCACAATTCTTTCCACATACTATTTTCTGTGCCAGAAGTGAAGTCTGATCTGCTCTGGGAGGCCAGGACCATCCTTCTCATGCTTTTAGTTAGAAGTATGATGGCTTGCAAGAAGCTGACAGTTAAAATGGATTAATTAACCATAAAAGTTTCATATCTATACCAAAGAATCTCCTAAAAAAGTCACAGTCAGGTGCTAACCAGAGCTGTCCAGCTTGCTAGCTTTGTCTGTCTTATATCTCTCTGTCTTCCTCCACCCAAGGCTTTCAAGATTATCTCTCTTTCTCTTAGAGCTTTCTCAAACTTTTAATGAGCTACCCAATCCAAAGCTGTGCCAAATCTCTGTAAACGTCCAGTTGTTCAGATACAGGGCTTGGGTTATGTTCAGACATCAAAATTTCCAGGTCATTAGCTCTTATGTTAGGATAGCAAGTGAATTACAAACTCATTTGTACATTTACCATAGTGAATTTTCTCTAATTGCCCTTTTCTAAAGTCTAATGATTGTGAATCTTTGCAGGCATTAATTTATATAGCCAGAAATGTTAAATACAAATATATCAATCTACTGTTCGCCAAGAGAGACTAACATATGAAGAGAGAGGACAGGGACATTCAGAGTTAAGAAATATTTCTCTTCCAAGTGGACAAACACGTAATGCTACCTGCAAGTCTTGCTGATAAAAATGTGCAGACACTTGGGTTAGTGCTGGAGCCAGGAACATTATGCCAGATCTGATGGGGAGTGATGATGCCTTGCTGCATCTCTGCATCTGCTCTACCTTCAGCATTTAGAAACACCACAGCCACATAGCGCAGCTCAGCAGCTTCGCAGGGACTGGCAGCAAAACCACTTGTGATCATCTGAGCTTTTTTCTCATACCATGGAATTACACTGCTCCACCTTTTCAAAAAGCAAGAGCTCTCTGTTAAAACAAAACAAAACAAAAACAAACAAACAAACCACCACCTCTCAGGTATGATCCTGCAGATCTGTTCTGTCTTCACAGGAACATCCACAGCAGCTTTGGGATTCCCACTGATGTTCATCTTTGCTTGGGCCAACTCATCTACAAACACTAGGGAAATGATAACAAAGGCTTGCTGTTTCTGAGGTTGCTCGTGGCCAGGATGAGTGACTGCTGACAGCACACTGTCTCCTGTTCTTGCCATCAGGGATGGCTGAAAGGACACTAGTCAGGGTATCTGCTTCATCCATAAGAGAATCAGGAACACCCCTCAGTACAGCAGTTCCCTGGTGTTTCAGCTGAGGGACCCAAACCTGCCTTCAGCAGGGGAGAACTGGAAGACAGTGGAAAGGGGCACTCCCCACACCCCCTCCTTTTCCCTGCTCATTCTCTCACAGAATCCTCCCCTTGCCTTATCACATTCCCCCCATTCCTCTCATCACTCTCTGAGCTTGCCTCTGAAACACTGAGCCCTTGCTGCTGCGGTGCACTGACTTCTAGATCCCCTTGCTCAGACCTGTACCATGGAGTTCCTGACCACTGTAATGAAAGGGGTGGGAAACCCTGGCCTCCCACTCATTGCCTTTTGACACAGCTCTAAAAAAATATGTATTCACTCCCTATCCACCTCTGCTCTGCACAGTACCACATAAAACCCCCTTCCTGATGCTATCTATTTACAATAACTCAGTTTCCATAAACTCCCCTCCATTTATTCCTCACTGAAGCATTCTTATCTTATCTTGCAAACCTGATTTGACATAAGGCAGTTTGGTGTTTATATGAAAAAAGGGTTTGGCTTTTTAAACAGCTACAAACAGAATTAGATCTTCAGAACAGCTTTGCCTGCATTTTTGGGCATGAAAATCACCAGCCAGCTCTTCCCAGAGGGCTCTCTGTAATGGTGTACTTTGAAAACATTACTTTAAATATCCCTGAAACAGTTAGATGTGGAGCCTTTTCTGAAAAATCAGGCTGTAGCACAGTGCCTCCCTGGCAGTCAAGCTCACCTGAAATCTGCTCTCCAGCCCTTCCAAGCCCTTCCCCTGTTTCCTGCTGCCTCCACAGCCTGCATAGTGCTGGTTATCGGGGCAAGGCTAGCCCCTACCTACTGCTGATTTTAGCAGGCTGGATCTCGATTGATTTAGTTTGCAAACCTGGGACAATACTTTGTTGTGTCTTTGTTCCTTCACATTAAAACTAACTTGGGAACAAGCAAATTGTGCTACTGGGCTTCAAATCAAGACGTTTCAAAGTTGGGTCATCTGGAGGTCAGTATTCTTTTTTGTTTGTTTGTTTAGTTTAGTTTTATTTTGTTAAGAGCACTACCAGTGGAAGGTACTAAAGAAAGCTCTCATTATATAAATCCACTAAACAGACATATGCCCATTATTTTTACTTGGCATGGAAACGTGTGTCAGTTCAATCATATGGCTTTCAATGAAGGATAACTGGGAAGTGACTGTTTTGGTGTACAACAGTTTGGTGACATCTGCCCTCCACCTCATGAGTTGTGGAGCACCACAGAGTCATGTAATGATGTATCACAAGTCTCCTGTTATTTCAGGATATGGAAATATCTCCTAAGAGCTACATATAGGCTATGGATTCATCGTGAGCCAACCTGGAAATTTCAGTCTGAATGGCAGTCTTAAATTAGTAAACACAGGGAAGTCTGCAGTAAAACAGCAGACTGTCTCCATTCACCTCACACTAAAAAAGCATACAAAGAGATGAAGAATTTTATAGATAAAAGCAGAAATAGCACTGCTAAGATGAAAGTCACAAAGGTCCCAACCCCTGACAGTCTTTGGTAGCATTTAATTTTCTATGGTGGGCTTAGATCAGGCCTGAACAGAGGGAATGTGAATATATCACTGGCGTTTCCCATCTAGACCTATTAGAGCCCTGCTTTGGGGTTGGTTTGGAAGGGAAAAATTGCCTCTTTATGATGACCTTGCTTTTGTTACTCTGGGCAGCCACAGTCACTTACTGCTTATAGAAACAGACAGTTTAATACTCACAGCTTTAATGCCCAGGCAGCTTTCCAAGGGAGAAAGGGCTTACCTCCTTTTTTCAGGTAGGGAGATGAAAAGCACAAAGCACTGAACCAATGAGCTGAGGAAGCAGAGCACCTCAGTGCTGGTGCCAAATCTGAGCTCCTGTGCTCATTCCACTGCATGAAGAGGTGCCAGCTGTGGGGCCACACAGCAGTTACCTGCTGCTGCACACAGTCATGTACACAGACTATGGTATAAGATCCACAGTCACGTTACAAACTTCACAAACACTGGAGCCACAGATATCCTCTGGGATGTCCAGAGGAAATACACACCCAAGAACTGGATATCAGAGTTGTACACAAATGAAAGAGCATTGATTTGGCTACAGCAAGAGATTTTCTAAATAGCAGGTTTGCAGAAACAGATGCTATTTGTAAAGTATGTCCTGGGGTCATCCAGACAAGTCCTTCACTATTGGACATTATCTACTTATCAAGGACAGTTGTTTTCAACATTTTTCATTCTGGGAAGCCCCTGTATACTTTACCAGTGAAGGTCAGGTCTCATGCAGTGTATGTAAACCTGCTAACAGTCAGCCTGCTTTCCTCAGTTACTTCTCCCCAGTACTGGAGCAGCCAGATCCACAGGAACTGGCAACTACTGCTCCACACTAATCTCATTGTGTCTTTTTTAATGAGAGCCCGTATGGCAACTCTCAATGCTCCTGTCGAATCCTGGGACAAGGGAGATCCATCATTTCGCTAGACGGGGGAAATCCAGGCTCACAATCTGCATGTCAACAATCCTCTGTTCCCATTTTATAGAAGGTGGACAACAATGTCTATCCCTCCAAGCAGGAAACAGTAAATTCTGTAATCGAACTGTGAAAGCATAATTACAAGTCCAATTAAGGTGAAATATAGCTCTATTGAAGTTGGTGGGAGTTTTATTATTAACTAAAGTTTCACCTCTGTATTCCGGGTGGATAGTTATCCTGTTCAAGCAAAGAAGCCATTATTTAATTGACATGACATTAAAAATGCAGCACTGCTGTCATATTCAAACTTTCAATATAGGTTTACTTTAATCAGTTCTAATTAAATTGTTATGCAAGAAAAATACTTAGTTCTACTGATGAGTGCACATATACTCAGGGAAAAGCAATGCAAATTGCCTAGAATTTCATTAATTGCCACGGGTACTACTTTAAACTCTGGTAATGTTTTAGCAAGTCACATTTAACTCTTCTGCTGCACTCCACTGCAACAGATTGCTCTAAAGTGACAGTGAGTATTTCCAAACTAAAGCAATTGCAGCATTTAAAACAATGCAGCATTTACAACAAGGTAAATGAGGCAGAGGTTGCCAAACCCTCAGCCCCACTAATTGCAAGGTTTAAGCAGCACTTTCACAGCTGCTGGGATTCTGCAGGCACTAAAAGCAAGGAAACAAACAGGCTAAGGGATGCTCTGGATACTCTCAACCCCTCCAGCTCTGGTCCAGGACATGATGTTGACATATGCCTGGCAGACCCTGCCCAGCATAAATGCCTCCTAGCTGCAGACCAAGAAAGGGCAGAGGGCACCCACTTTTCTGCACTGGGCATAGTCACAATGGGGACAGAGGAACAGCCCAAACCCAGGTCTGGCTGCGGGTTTGCAGGGCTGCAGACACCTCAGAGGGTGAAAAGGGAAGTCCAGGTCCACACCAGTGCCCTCCTGAGTTCTTCCTCATCACCTTTTCACACAATTTCATGTGTCCTCCTCAGTCCTTCCCTCACATATTCTATCTTTTCTGTCAAGGTCCCCTGGCTTACTATCTAGTTTTACCAGTCTCCTCTTGACAAAGCAGAACATGGAAGTATGCCACCCTTCCAGTGTGCTCAGCCAGGGCTGTGCAGAGGGGAAGAGCTCCTGTTGCCATGCATTTATGAGAGCAGGCACACATCTTGGTCCAGCTCTGGGGAAAGCTATGAGCTACACTGATGGCAGAACCCAGGCTCACAATCCCCAGGGAGTCCAGGAGCAGAGTGCCCCTCACCATGACTAGTCCTTTTTCAGGGCCACAGAAGCAACCTGCTGGCACCTCCAAGATGCTGAGGTCCCAGTAGGAAAATAAGACATCTCTCCCTCAGATCCAGTTCAGCTCAGTTTCCTCTCCTCACACTTGACTGCCCCACAAGTGTGTGGCCCCAAGGTGCCCAGCAATGCTCTGCTGCCCATCCCAAGCCAGGCACCCTTCTCTCCTGACTGAGCTCTAGTGCCTGCTGAGTCAGACAACTGGCCCAAAACCACAGGTGGAGAGGGGTGTAGGTGTGCTGGGACAAGGAACTGCTGTTGTAGGGCCTTCCTCTTTGCCTGCATGCCACTGTCCATCCAGCTTGCAGCATCACAGGAGCAAAACAGAGGGTTTGGGTCATGCCATAACCCAGGAAGCAGCCAGCACAGCACAGTACAATGCAGCTCAGCCTGCCTTTGAAAGGTATTGATGAGCTGTGCCAGCTTGTCCCTTGGCTGGGAAAGGTGTGGATCCTCAGGGCGGGTAGTCCACAGGAAAGTGAAGGGGACTGTCCTGATTCTGAAGCCTTCAAGAGCAGTGGCCTGAGCTTAAGCAGTTGTTGCAACAGCTCTTTGAGTCAGTGGTCCCTTCAGCCCAACTCAGTGAGTGCAAAGATGCTTCTATTGTTCACCAGACCGAGCAATGTGCCAGTGGCCCTGACTTCCCAGGGCAGAGTGCTGGGCAGCTGCTTCCCATGAGGTTCACCACGACTGCTTTCATAGCAGGGTGGCATGTGCACCACATACCTGCTCCAGGATTCAAACATACCTGGCACGTGAGCCTTCCCTGCTCTGAAAATGCTGGTGGACACACTAGCAAGCAGAACTGGTGTTGAGCAAAGTGGCAGCTTTCTGCCCTCCTCTGTTTGGGGAATGGCTTGGGGCAGTAGCATCCGTGAGAGAGGCAGAGAAGATGCAGAGGGGTTTTACTTGTACAGACAGGGTGTTGTCATTTTGAGTATTAAGGGTTAATAAGCATTAATTAAAAATATCAGATTACCTGAAGAAAGAGTAAAAACTGAAATGTATTTAGAGTAAAATAAGTATCTGGAGCATGACACAAGATTTGCAAGTGTTAACACACTACTGCTAACAGATTTTAGAGCTGCTCACTACTTTAGCAATCTATTTTTTGCACCATACGTACATTGCAGTAAAATAACTTCCTCTTATGTGATCCCAAACCTTCACCTGGACAAGCTGTACACACGCAGACCACTGCCAAGTTAGCAAGAGAACCATTGCACAGGAAGTTAAAGTCTTCTGGAAAGTTCCATTTACAGGAATGCAAATATCATGCAATTTCTCTTTGAATCCACACCTCTATTTTTTTTTTTCCCCTTGACCTGGCCATCCTGTGAGGAGCTGCTGGCTGAGAGAGTACAGGTTCCCTCGAGCCATGCACACAGATGCACTGCCTGGCACAGGACTCTGCAAGGCAACAGCCCCATGGCACCAGGGTATCCCCAGCATAGCACTGACACCCTCATGCAGAAGCTGCTGTGAGTTGTTGCTTAAGTGACATCAATACAGCACTGCTGCCATGGCCGATTGGGCAAAGGTGGCTAAAACTTAAGACAGACAGCAACTTCTTACAGTCACTCATTGGGAACAGGTCCAAGCCAACTCTGATGGATGCTGCACAGACCATGTCCTTTCTCTGCTGTTGGGGAGCTTCCCCATAACACGACATTAAATTAATCTCTTTTTCCCGGACTGTCACACAGATCCAATGTCCCTCTACATTCCAAAACCTTGCTTGTATCAGAATGAAATAAAACATCTTTGAGTTAAGGAAGTGATTGAATTGCTCAGGGTCCTTTCATGCCACACTGCAGCTGTAAAAAAACAAACCAGGAACTAGTCAAGCAACCTGTCCAGCCTTTAACTAAAGGGTCAGGGAATGGGATGGAAAATGAGGTCTAATATATACATATGATGAAAGGTTGACAGTTATTTCATTGTGTGCTTCAGTGTGAAAACCACAGTGACAATGATACTGGAATGTATTTTTTGTCACCATAAATACTTTATGCCAGGTGGAGAGACTCTCTACATGCATGAGAAATCCTGTGATTTGGGGACTACACAGCTTAAAGAAGATGGGTCCTGAAACTACTTACAAAAATCCTGCTCTCCCAGACAAGGTGCAGCAGAAGGACATGAAGTTATTTGTACACGGGACATGCCTAAAGCCAAACAGCAGAGGAACACCTGTACCGATGAGGAGAACTCACCTGTGCAGAGCTGCACCTGCTCAGGGCTTTGTTCTGCTGCTGCACAATTTGGCTCCTGGGGAATTTTTTTAAGCAAGGCTCACATTTGACAGACATCCTTCTTTGCAACTGCAGAGCATCTCAGTGGCAATCATTTTTATGGAAGATTCGGTATTGCACAGTGGTAACAGGGGCATGAGGGAACAATATAGTGGCCAGTACAGTTTTAGAAGGCACCACTACATGTGTCTCTCTTTCTACGTGTCTAACATGGGAATTTCACTACAAATAGACCTTGCCTAACACCCTCATCCACCCTCCTTAGGGTGAGCAGCTCCCTGCAAGCTTGAGCCTGACTTCTCCACAGTAGGAAAGTGCCCTCTGCTCTGAAGATGTTTCCCACAAGCCCCAAGCTGACAAAGATGACAAGAAAGATAGGATGCAGCTGTATGCCTGAGGGATCCAGAGACACAACAGCTTTCCACAACCGGGGACTTCTTTGGGTGGAGGGTTTTCTTATGACTGAGGAAATTGATGCATCCATCAGAAATGAAGCTGATGCTGACTAAGAGGTTTTTCCTCTTCCTGTTACATCCTCTGCAGCTCAAGAGGGAATTTCCTGTCCAGTTACAATTCAGAGAACCCATTCCACACTCTCAGCTCATGAGTGAATGGGAAGGACATGTGGCACAAGGACTGGCAGCTGCAGGGAGAGGGCAGATGTAGCATGTGCCAAAACCCACAGGGCACCCGGTAACGTGGCCCCAGTCCTCAGACCAGGCTGTCCCTGAGGCTGAGGAAGGTTCCTCCCTGTTCTTGTGCTCTGCCCTAGCACAGCAAAGTACAGCTCAGCCTCAGCCCCCCATGGCTCCCTCACTAACAAGCTGGAAAGGAAAATACAAGGAAAATGAGTCAATCTGCCTCAAAACACACAATTAAATGGCGAGATCTGGCAATACTCTCAGTGCCAGACAAGAGATGAAGCCACAGGACAGAGGCATCCTTCCTTTTTTGCTGTACCACAGCAGCAACGGGGTTCAATGTATTTCTGTACAGAGGATATGACCTTTCCAATGTCACGGGTGTTCACAAGGTTTAGACAGAAGCACATTAATAATCAGTTTCTACACTTTTTTTTTTTTTTTTTTTTTGAGTTTGGACACCAAAACCAGGCATCACTTTAATTTCTTGCTTGTGGGCTGTTTTTGATGAGCGCTGCAATCAGTGCTGTCCACCCTTTGGAAGGTTTCACTACTATTAATAATACAAGGACAAAATGATAAAATCTCCCTTCAGGTAGATTCATTTACACTAAGCATGCTAATGCTTTTTCCTGATTCAGTGTTAAGTTATTCAAGTGTAAAACATTTTGATGCTAATAAAGCAAATAAACATGAGTTGAAAAATACATAAAACATAAATTATGCCACTGAAACTTTTCAAGTGTAGACAAAAATAACCATGTACAACAACTAATAACAGCTTTGTTACTGTCACATATTGTGTCAACATAAGGTATTTACAATTTAATTATCAGTTTCATACACACAAACACCCCCCTCTTGTGCGAGTACCAGGAGCATTAAAATCTTGTGCTCATTCCCAGCCATTTTCATTCCATGTTTGCCCTAGCCCAGGGCTAGAGTACCTGTCTTGTGCACACTGCAGGGGATGTTTTATTCTTGTTCAAAAGCTTACTGTCAGTACGTTCTTTTATTTATTATATTTGGCGACACAGTCATTTCTGCTGGCCTCAAGCATTTGCTGAACACAAGGGGCTAAACTGAGGTTAGAAACAGCCAGCTTGGGACTCTTCTTAGAAACCTAGATTTCTGACAGCAGCAAAAATTTTGCTTACTACAAATGAGAGAGATTTCAGAGCACTTTGGTTTGCAGCTATTTACAGACATTAGCATTGTAGCTTTCTTTCTTCTCCAAACCCATTACTAAAACCAAAACAACCTCTCAACAGTATAGAAGCGTGCTCAGAGGTGTACAAAACATTGGAGGAAGGGAGCAGAAAGAAAGAATGAAATGGTATATAAGCAGCAGAGCTGAAGGTGAGAGGGTAATACTTGGTCCCCAGAATTCCTTTGGCTGCTAACAGTGCTACTGAATTCACGCTAAGCCATCTGTAAATTATTCTTCCACTGCTCTAATAATTTAAGTCTGCCCACTGCGTCTGGGAGCTGACATGGTGAGCCTGGGGTGGTTGCAGGGGTAGAGCATGGCAGCATGTCACACACCAAGCATACAGCACTAACCACATTAATGCACACCTCCCTGGCCTGGGACTGTCTCAGTGCAGGAAAGAGGGAACTCCTTCCCCGAGAGAACCTACAGCTTTCCTTCTCACCAGCCCAAAGAGCGTGGAAAACCTGGTTGTGTCTACACAAAAAAACATACTCTTTGGTTTCCCAGAAAAACAAGACCAGGCACTGGGTGCACAGTGAGTGCCTGAAGTGTTGCAAGAAAATCAGACACAGCCCACAAAAACACCATCCCACTGTAGTGGGAGGCAAGAGGGGAGCAATACAACAAATCTCCCAGCCTGGGGAGGAAGGATGCCTTTTGTTGAATGACACAAGTTTGAGAGTAATTAATAAAGCAATGTGGTGGGGAAAAGGGGCCAGTTAAATACCCTGCCTTTAGATTGTGGCTAGTGCCAATCAGCAAAATCGAGTGACTGCTACACCAAAAAGTCACTTTAGTTGATACCTGTCCTGAGGTGTGTGTTGCAGAGGTACAGGAGGACTGGCACCTGTAGCTGCAGATCAAGGGGACAACTGGACTGATCTCCCCTGGCAGCTCCCCTCCCACCTCACTTTCTCATGGCATTTGTAGCACTGCTGGCTCTCTGTGATCTCCTTAGGGCCACTGATCCTATGGACAGCTGAAGTCCACAGAATTAGGCCGGTTTAACCGGTGGAGCAGCAGATTTTCTCCTGAGAGTGCGCGTGTCAGCAGAAGTTGACATGAGAATGGGAAAGTAATGCAGGGACTGGTGCTCTCTTAGCAAACAGAGACCCTGTATACATTATGGGCCTGCTGGTTTTAGGGAACTTGTACTGCTTAAACCTAGCCTAGGACTAATTTCCCATATGTTTCCTGAGACAGCACTCCAGTGGGCTCAACCATGCCCAGGGCATCCCAAAACTCTTCATGCCTGGCTTGCATACAGTGGGGTAACACCACAAACCTGCCCAGGGGATTTTGCACCCACAACAGTCCTACCACTTCCTCCTCACCCTTCTTGCCCATAGCCTGCAGCCCCAGTGACAACCAAGGCAGTTTTGCATTATGAATGTGATTTAAATAGAAAACAAGAAAAAAACTGGGAAAAAAAAGGCAAAAACAAACAAACAAACAAACAAAAATCAAACCCCAAAACACCAAACCCACTTTACCCTCTCCTCCCCGCCCTAAACATTCCAGCCTTCCCTGCCACTGGAGAGGGGAGTTGTTTATTGACATTATGCAAGTATTGAAATAATTTTCTTTTTCTTCTCTCCCGTCCCTTTTTTTCTCTCTCTCCTCCAGGGGTTGCAAAGGTAGTTCAAACCCCTCCAGTCATCTCGGCTTATCAGGCACAGGAGATGCATTCCTCTGGGCTGCTCCCTTTATAAGTCACTGCTGGCCAGGCGCCCGCCCGCCCTCCGCTCCGCAGCCTCCGCGCCGGCAGCGCTGCCCGGCCATGCCCTAAGCCCGGGCCACGGTCCTGGGTGCCGCTAGCCCACCGAGGGACGCGCAAAGCTCCGGGAGGGCCGGCAGCGATGGCACCGCCGTGCCCGTGCCCCGCCCGCCCCTGAGGGCGGCTGCTGCCGGGATGTTCAGCTGGCACCGGAGCTTCACCCTGGGAGCGCCCTGGAGGAGAGGTGAGTCCGCCGCCCCACCCGGGGCCCCCGCGGCTGCCAACACCTCCCCAGACCCGCGTGTCCGCCACCGCCTTCCTTCCCCTCGGCCGCCGCGCAGACGGTACTTAGGGAGGACCATCCCGGCCCGCCCGCTCCCGGCCCCATGCTGCGCTCCCTGCTCTCCGGCTGCCTCTGTCCCCACGCAGGTAAGCCTGCCGGGACCCTGTCCCTTCTCGCTTCAGCCTCCGGTCGGGCAGCTCCTGCCCCGCGCTCGGCGGGGTCAAGGATCGCGCTTTAGGAACCGGTTTGGTTTCTTCTTAAAATAGGCTTATTTCGCCTTGGTAAGCGTGGCAAAGCTTGGGAGAGAGGAGCAGAGGATGAGGGAGCGCTGTGGCTCCGAGCGGTCCGTGCTGCCCGGGGACCGGCACCCATCGGAGCGGCTGGGCACACGCTGCCCGCGGCACCTCGCAGGTCGGGGCTGCCCTCCGCCCGTCACTGCACTGCTGTGGGCATCGGATCGCTTTCTAGGCTGGTGCATCTCCATCCAACAGGGATTATCGCGGGTTCGAAATGTTTTACTTGCTCACTTCTGCTCACTAAAGAGAAGGTGACTCTAGCACGGAGGGCAGCTATGGTCCTGCAGCTGATTACTTTGTAACTTTCTAAGGCTATTGTGAAAACAAGTGATGTGGTCTCGGTATGCCTTTTTCAGGCGTAACGAGTTTTATTCCTTAGCCAGAGCTGCAGGCTTTGAGATCACAAGCTCCAGGCACCAGAATTCTCTTACCATCCTAGTTTACCCCTCAGCTTGGCTTGTGTCAGCTGTAAACGAGATCGGCAGCTTCTGTCTCATTAGCATCACTGCACGGGGATGGTTTGCTTGGCATGGAGGTGGCTACAGACAGGGTTTGCCGGAGTCTAAATGCAGCACAGCAGGATGGTAAAGATATAGCAAAACACCGTGTTTGGAGTGGTTTTGCCTCCTGGGGTCCTGACTTCCCATCTCTATGCCAAACTCCTGGCTTGTTGGACTGCTGCAGCACAGGCACTTCCCACGGAATCACCAGAGGTGCCATGTTCATGGATATCCACTGCTTGGATTGTTTCCCAGATAGCCAGTCTGGGGCAGCTACTCAGACCTACCTCAGCGTGAGCCGAAGTCTCTCTGAGGTGCCCTAGCAGGAAACTGCAGGGCACTGTTGCTAGCAGAGCTACCGAAGCACATTGCTCTGCCTGGGTTTGGTCTGAGTCTGCTACCCAATGACAAAGGGCTCTAGAGCAGTGCTGCTGTGAGAGCATGCCAGCATCCCTGTGAGATGTAGACAGTGAAGATATGTCAATTTATAGTATAGTAGAAACAGCTCCTTTTTTTCCCTGGATGTAGTTTGCAATTTGACTTATTTCCTCCAAAATATATACTGCAAACCTGATAATGGGATTAGGAGGGGAAAGGAAGCTTGTTCGTCCACATGGAAGTGTCCCTTATCACCCAGACACAGCAGTATTGTTAGCAGGGTAGGTGAAACCTTTGATGGGGAAGCCGACTTATCGTGCAGAGCACTGATGAATCAAAAAGAGATTCAGCTAGAATTTCTCCAAATAAGAAACTGGAACAGCACTTCTTAATCATCTCAGCTAGATAGAGGCACCAAATATTATGTGTGTTCTGGTTTGGACCCCATCTCTACTCAGAAAGAGCCAAGAATACACTTCCTTGCAAGCTTTATGGCAGGGACTTAAAAGTTGCATCTTCAGCTGCAGCTTAAGCTAGAGAACATTTTAAAAAAAAAAAAAAGTTTTGTTTGGTTTAAGTGGCAGCTCAGTAACAGGGATAGAAGTTGGATCTTGCCCCCACCTCTCCTCTCCTGAGGGAGCTGTTAGAACAGATGTGTTAGTGTGACAGGACCTCCTGTACCTACAAGTTCAGTTTACTGCAGCTATGGAATCACACTGCACCATTGCCACCTCCTCATCATTGCACCAAGGTCCTTGTGTGGCTCCAGCAAGACCAACTAACCCCAAAACCATCACTGCTCTCATTGCAACCATAAAAGCTTTCAGACATGCCAGAGAATGGTTACACCTATCCATTGGTACCTTGTTTGAGCAGAAGCAGCACTCCGGGGTTTTGCCTAAGGACAGCACTGACTGCATATGAAGAATGGGTTAAGAGTGACCTTTCCAATACAGTTCAAGAGTTCCTTTGGCTTCAGTTGAAGCACTGGTGTCTAAAGAGCCTTGGCCTCTGGGGCTATTGAACAATTGTTTATCCAAGCTTATAGGCAATAAAACCTGAATTACTACATACCTGTCATCCCTGGGGGATGTGTTCCATCCTTGCAAAGGGCCTCCTGTCTCCTAGTTAATTTCTGGCTAAATAATCCTCCATGATAAGAAACAGCTTGCAGATCAGATGAACAAGGAAAGGATCTCCTAAATAAGACAGTTTTTGCCAATGTGTTGTATATTTGTTTCCATTTTCAGGTCAGACACATCAATGAGCTGTGTCCTAAACAATCTTTTGCTGTTATACAGGGCTGCTCATGAAAACACTGATTGTGCTCCTTTATTTTTTAACCTTTCTCCTGATGGAGCACATGGGAATTTTGAAGGAGAAGGATTTGCAGGTCTTGAGTGACATCTGTCATCTCCCTGACAAAAATCTCAGAAATAAGCACCATAGATGATTGTGGGAGCTGAACCTCCCTCCCCACCCCAGTAGGGTTATGTAGCAGAGTAGGGAGGACTTTGGCACTGATCCTTGTACACTGAAATTATCCTTGTCCTGGTTTTCCCAGTGGGCCACATATATAAATATTAATCTATATATATATAACACATATATAATATATAAAGAAATAATTTGCAAGATAAATGCAGAAATGAGTGGGAGAGGCTCTTTAGCTGGTGCTATGCACAGCATCAGGTGTTGGTCTAGAAACTGAAGACTGCCAGCCTACACAAATAACTAATAAACCAGGTGGTCTGCGAGGACCTGCCGTGCCCCGGGACTTTCTACCAGAGGTCACTAATCTATCAGACCTGTCCTTCGGTTTCAAAAACTTCACAGGTCACTTGGAATGAATAGAAGCAAGCTATAAAAGTGTCAAGTGGCCTCTCTACTTTGAAATCCATTTCCTCTTTAGTTCACCCAACTATATCAATCAGTAAACAATCAATCTTCCTCTCATTCTTCCTCAAATGCGTGAAAAGAGCTATAATTATCTCCTCCTCTTCTAAAACATATGTACTAAAGTAATGAATGCCTCCCCAGTCAGAGTCCTTGAACCCTGTTATCTTTCTCTCAGCATCTACTTTATATGGATTTATCATTACCCGCTGCAGCTACGGGGACGTATAACATTTCTGGTCACATTATATTACCAAACTAGGATCCAAAGGAACTTCACACACTTAACTATAGCGAGATTAAAGACCACCTTGGAGCCAAAGGACCTGAGAATTGTGTGCTTTTATTCAAGGACTATCTAAAAATCTCAGCTTTGTCATAACTATGCCTTTACATTCAACATTTCAAGCAAATCAAATTGTATACATACTCTCATGAAATCCACAGACATTTCAGTTCCCCGGTTGGATAAATTGAAATTTTGAGAATCTGGTTTGTTAAATATTCAGTTACCGCATGGAAATCCGTTCCTCTAAAAACATGCATCTTCCAGTCACAACGCTGGTTAAAAACAAATTTTAAAAAAAGCCTTTTGTATGACAGTTATTTTCACACCTTCACAAGTTTCTGCTGTTGTAGACAGAAGTTGTAACTAGTGCACTGCAGACTCAAGAGCTTCCAGTAAGTTCTCCTTAGAAATTCTTAGGCTCATGATTGTCTTAATTGTTTAGGAGAAGCCTTTGCTCAGACTGGACAGCCCAAGATCCAGCAGCACCCTCAGTATGCTTTGCTTAAAAGGCATTGGGAAGGCAGATAGTTTGCAGATCCTTAATGCCAAGCAGCGCTGCTGCCATTGCCGGGACTGGGATCAGGTCAACAATCAGTAAACCACCAGGTAGTTGGAGGAGATGCCCTCCCCATGGAAATCCATGGCAAAGCTCTGCAGAAATATTTTCCTCCCAAAGCCCCATCTGGTAGCGGTTGCTCAATTTTTGGACTGGGGATTTTTTTCGTTTGTTGGGTTGTTTTGTTTAGGTTTAGTTTTTTTGGCAGCATAAGCGTAATCCAGTTCTTGTGAGTACTGAGGTTCTGTCTCTGCAACGCGTCCCTGTGCCCACAGGGCTACGGAAGGGACAGCCCTTGCCCAGCAGGGAAAGTAACACAACTCCCGCAAGCCCTGTGCGGGGCCGCTGGTGCTGAGGAGTTGCCAGCACAGCCCCAGGACCCAGCCCCACCCCTCAGCACATATGGGGGAAGAGTCAGCAGCAAAAAATGCCTATTGTTTCAGAAAGGAAGTGACCCCTTTTCTCTTAAATGCTGGGAAATTGAGACCTCATCACTGGTGAGAAAAAAATCACCTCTTCGAAGTGAAAGGGAAATACCACCTGAGCTGTACTGCCAGCAGTGTTAGAGAATGTGGCACAGTGAGAGAACTAAAGGGAGACTTTTTACAAAGGAAGGCAGGAAAATGAGGGAATGCAAGGACTTAATGGGAGAGGCAGCCTTTCATTTCTAGGTCATGAGTCTGACTCCATCTCACTAGTCACTACTACCTAATGATTCTTCAAAAGCCAATGATTATCTCTTAGTCTGTTACTCGAAGGCCATAGCCCCATCACAGAACCAGTCTTGCATGGCACAGGGTTTTAAGCTAGAGCCAGAGAGGAGTGACTAGGCAGGCTGTGTGTATGCTCTATGGGATGCTGATAAACCTTTTCTGGGGCTTTGCATGTGCATCATACTCCTGTACTCAGGGCTAAGCAGACTGGTAGGAGTGCTCGTGTTTGACTGGTCTTTCTTTGCAGAGCAGCTGTGCAAAGTCCTTCTGCTCCAGCAACCCAAGTCATTGGTGATGCCTTTTATTTTTGGTACTTTGTTTCTGTATCACAGTACATTTGGAAAGTACTTGCCTTATGAACTGCAATGTAGAGTGTGTTGTGTGTCTTGTGGCAGACAGTAGTGGGGAGAGGAGCAGATTCTCAGAGTGTCTCCGGACTGTTCACCCTGCACAACCCTGTCAGCACCACCCACTGTGGATGGGTTTGCTATGCACATGGACCTTGCATCAGCTCTGGGGACAAGCGGAAGGCTGCCATGGCTCCAATTTTGCTATCCTTTTAAAGGCAGCAACAGATAGAGACGAGCAAAGATTTGGCTCCAGTTGTGCCAGTCATTGTGAACCTTTAACAGAGATCCTCCTTCATGGCAAGTAGCCTACAAATGAGGATGAACATTTGGAGAACACAGGTTGGTAGAGATTGGGAGGAGAGCAGCAAAGGGCAGTGCTGTATAGGATAGCTCTCTATTGCCACTAGAAACACTCATCCCACTACCAGCTTGACCTCTTTCCATCCACCAGTTAGCCAGATACAAAAGACCATGTGCAACAATACTTAAGTCAGTGCATCAGAGGCCAAGGACCCTCTCAGGAACGTAGCAGAACTTAATGGGGCTTACACTGAGGGAATTGTCAGCGAAACACAGCTTTGAGCCATAGATGCAAAAAAAGAAAAAAATCATATGTGGGTTTCAGTGCTTTGGACCATGGCGATTTGGATACAAACTTTGTATTGGTTTACTAGAAAGATGGGATCTTCTGCAGGACTTGGGCATGAGTAGGACTCGAAATGCACAGGAGTTTTGCAGGGGCAGTTGTTTGAGTTCACCTCTTGCATGTAACTTACTTGGGATAAAGAAACCGCTTGAAAGCAATTTCATGTTTAGATATCTGCCCCCTTTCTCCTGTTCAGAAATCTCTGTATTAATGCACCAAGCTGAGCCCTGGCAGCTGGTAGTTATTGTGCAACTGGAAAAATACACTTAGATTTAAAACTCAAAAAAAGGGAGGCCTTCGGAAGGAGCTAATGGGAGGGTATTCACCTTTGAAACCTTTCAGTTTCTCTGTTAGGCTATGCTAACTGCCAACAAAGACATATCCTAAAAAGCAATCTAGAAACGATGCAAAGCAAAGTTGGACCGACTTAGCTGGACACATCAACTCCTTTCACTCCCTACTAATTATCTACAGATACTAGCTAGTTTGCTGTTACCACTTCCCTGTCAGTTGGGAAACAGTCTTATTCTGCAGATGTACAGGCACAGGAAACCCAGCAACTTTCCCAAGGTTACACATAATCAGTCACCATCAGTGAGCAGGGAACCCTGTTTATCTCTAGGGTAATTACAGAACCATATAACCCTTTGAGACGGCTACTACGCAAGTAGCACAAGCTAACCTGAGACAATGTTTGTCCTGGCATGCCGAGATGCTTCAGGAAGCTATACTTATTCTGAAACAAGCAGACAAAACTCCACTCCTTCCCTGGCTGCCACACCAGTATGCCAGCCAGCTGCCTAAAAGCTGCAGCGTTTGATACCTTACCCCACCCCAGAGGGGTGTGGAAAACCAGTCCGGGGTGAAAGAAATGAAAGACAACAACAAAAAATCTTGGCTGAATTCCCAGGAACAGCAGTGTCAAATCTGGCTGGCCTCCAGCACAAGTAAATACATCTTACCGTCGTTAATGCCACCGTTCAGCTCTGTGAAGTTCTTCACACCTTCTTTAAGGTCTCTCTCTCAGCAGGATTGTAACCATACTCCTGCAGCACACTCCCTCCAGTGCCAGGCAGGAGTTCATCTCCTTTCCTTGCTTGCTTTGCTCTGGGCCCCTGGTATCGTTGAACAAAGCATTTACAGGCTGTCCTCAGTCAAAACTAGCTAGCTATCACAGTTCTGTTAAGGGCCTTGAAAATGAGTTAATTTATAGCAGCTGAGGTTCTGGCTCACTTTTATTTTTTTGTAATTGCACAGATGAACTTTAATTACACCATTCTGGTGTTTGTTAGCAATATGCTTCAAAGAGCATTTTTTATGCCTCTTTCAAGATCTGTAGCAGAAAAAAATCTGCTTGTTGGAAGTCCCATGGTTTAGATTCCATAATTCAGTTAACAGAGAGGAAGAAGAAAGACTGTTCTGTCAGTGAGGTGCAGCAAGAATAACTTGAGTTTCAGGTCACTGCCTTAATCATGGGAGATCTCTCTGCTGTAGCACAGATGACTTCACTGACCATGGGAAAGTATCATTGAATGAATGAGGACGAGGTGCCTAAATGTGTTGCAAAATCCTGCCGTCCTTTGCCTCTATTCTGATCTTGTGGTAGGGGCATGATAACATTTTGCATCATCACAAAGCGTTGAGAGGATAAATCATAAATGCTCAAACATTCTGGTTACTGGGACTTGACAGTGCTGAGATCAATGGTTTGCAGCCTAGAACAGATAAACAAGAAGTTTTTGTGAAACCATGTGTTGTTGCTAGTGACCACAGTAGGGGATGAGCAAAGGACTTTGTTGTTGGCATCAAGGCAATCCTCACACAGAGTCAGATATTTATTCTCCTTTTCTATTTTTTTTCCACTCCAGCCAAACTTTCTGGTACACATTGCAGCTTTTGTAGTCATAAAAGATATGAATTACAGTGTCCGACACATTCTGTAAGTAGCAAGACCTCATTTTAACATGCTACTTCCTGATTTCAGACAAAGAAATGTTTGTGTAGGCCAGGGTGAAACCAGTTAAACAAGAAAAAAGAAAAAAAAAGGGCAGATTGAAAGAAGGGAGAGAATCTCCAGTCAAAGGAAAGCATGCCATTATTAATAAGGGAAGGCAATCAGAACCTGTGGGAGGGAACTACCATTGTATAGAGTAATTCCTAGTAAGAGTGACACTTACATGATTTGTTTTTAAAAGCGCAGGAATTCAACTGCTCTTCTCTTTACTCTCAGTGGTTTTGTTGGCCAGCTGGGTTGGTGATCAGGAGAGACATCTCTATCAGGAAAGCCTGTAAGCCAGATGCACATTTTGCCTCCCACAGCCAAGAGGTGTTTGCAGCTGAGCAGGTAGATCATCTTCACTACAAATCAGAAGTGCCTCAGCTCCACCTCCTCTTTCCAAGACCTGGCACCCAGTTCTCTCTTACAGCTGGTGTTTTGCTGTGTGTGAAGCTGCAAACCAGTCACCCTATTCCTTGTCCTCAGTTCAGGGTGCCTCATGCTTATCCAAAAAGTGGAAGAATGACAACACAGCCCAGCACAGGCAGTTCCTGATGAGCTTTCCTGGACAATGTCTTTTTCTTGTCCTTCACCACAGCAATGTACTGGTGTTGTACTGCTGAGGTCTGGCACTGACTGTTCCAAACATGACTCTTTGCATTGAAGAGGTGCTTGTGACTCCTAAGGGAGGCAGTGCCACAAAAAGCCCATCAGATGGGATTATTTATTACTTACTGCCCTTTATGAAAATCTAGTGTAAAATATTAAATCTGCGGGTGTCTCTGAACAGCAAAAGGCGTGTTTTCACTGCTATTCCAGGAAATTCACAAGACCAAATAAAGGAAATTTAAATAAAGTAGAAAATTATCCATGTAATAGTTAGGAGAAGGGAAGGCTAGGAAATGGGTTATTTCTGAAATGGGGAGTTTACTGTGAAGGAGAGCTGACAGCAGAGCTCTCCCTGCTCCACTGCTGGTGGTGTGGTTCCCAGTTACATTACTGGGAGTGAGTTTGTAAAGCTGCTGCTGGTTTGATTCAAGCAAAAAGAAAGGAAAGGGGAGGGGAGAATTATAGGAAATGAAGTAGGAAGTAAGATATCCAGAAAAGTGTATGCATTGTAGCCTTTGGAAGTGCTCTGGGTCAGGCACTAATAAAGGAAAAGATACCAGAGAAATGGAAGCTTTGTACTGCAGCAATTCCTGGTTCCAAATACACACAGAGATGGATTTGGAATTGAGATGTGCAGTTTGCTAAAGGGTAAATGCAGAACTTTTACACTGGCTTTCATACCATCATGATTCAGAAGTCTGCACTATGAAACAGTATATTCATATAAACTGTAAGAAAACCCAAGGGCAGATCTTCATCTCCTGAAGAGTGGCCTTTCATCCAAAGACTGTTCTACCACATTGCTGTGTAAAATAATTGTGATTTGAAAAATAGCTTTCTTTGTCCATGTGCAAAAAGCTCTTGAACAAAGCTGCCCCCATCTCCTTTCCCCTTACAAATAGGGTAGAAGTTAATTCAAAGAAATTACTTCATACTTAAAATCATACAGGGAACGAAAAATATCTACAGTGCCTTATTTGCTTTTCATATCAGTACTTGCTTTTTGTCACCTGCTGAAAATACTGCAGAGAATACCAAACAGTTTGCAAATTGCTTATTGCAACCCAAAATTCACTTAAGCTGTGGAAAGACAGATTTTGTTTTACTCTTTTTTTCTCTGCAGGTTCAGAATACATTTATCAGAGAAAATATTTGAGCCTTAAATTAATGTCTGTCATACTGAAAGAATATGTATTGTTCTGCACCTATATGCAGGTAATCACTAAAAAGTCATCTGGCTACAAGTGTTGTTTTCTACCTATCTACTAAATCAGAACTCTGCATTTATGCGTCTTATTGAAGGACTCTGGGGATACGAAACACAAAACCTTTGTTGTAGCAAAGCTTATAAGAAAGCTTCATATAGCTCAAGTAAAACAAATTAGGGCTCTGCCCTTCTATCACCCTAGTACAGGCAGTTACACATTCCACATCCCTCAGGGGATGCATCAGACACTGAGTTTTGTTGCCTTCTGTGACCTTCTACTTGTTTTCTTTCAAGCAGGTAAGAAGAGCCCACCTGCTGAGGACAAAGTTGTGTTAACACACATGAAGATACTGAGCAATGAAGGAATTCAAAACCCAGGGTTAATCCCAGAGGCTGCAGCTGACACAGCCTGCACAGAGGAGTCCCATCTTCCCGGTGCCAGCCTCCCAGCAGACTGCCTGGGTAATCCAAATGTAGCAGCCCCACCGGCAGATCCGGACTACACAGATGGTCCGGCAGGCACGGACTATGTACCCACCTTGCCTGCCCTCAGTTCCTTCGAGTCCAAGTGTCGGCTTCACAGATTCTCCAAATTTGAATCTGAGGACTCAGGGGTTGAATTACCAAGCGGGGCTAATTCTCCATCAACACCCACCGGCTCAGAGAAAAGCTTTGTGCTTCACAGCAGAGATTCATTTTGTGACTCGGGTGTGCTTAGCACCTCTTCTTCTCCAGAAATTGACCATCAGCTAACAAGAACATGTAAAGAGCACGCTAGAAAAGTCAGCCTCCAAGATCCAGAGTGCAAAAAGCAAGCTGATCACTACAGCCAGGAGGTAAATGCTTTGCAGGGTCCTACAGCTTCCCTTGACGACTTCAGCGTCCCTGAGGAAGAAAGTCCTGATGAACATTTTGACCAGAACAACAAGCAGTTTCCAGAAAAGGAACCTACCCCAGAGACGGACCTTTCCAGGCAAAACACTCTTTCCACCCCAGGTCCCATAGAAGAGCCAAAGACAATTACTGACAATTTCCCAGAGAATTTTGGCAGCATGCAAGACCTTCAGATCCATGAACATCAGCTGAAGAAGTACCCCACAAGTGACAGTCTGGATGAATACATGGATGAATGCTGTAGACTGAGTGAGGTAAGAAACACCTAGACTGAATCTTAGATCTAGGCCTGTCCAAACCCCCCAGTTAGGGTTCAAGTCCTGTTTGTCACAAACTAGGACACATCTTAGTGAGTTTAGAATTGTACCCTGAAATAGTTGTAAGCTGTAACTAATGGTAATTGCTTTTTAAATGTCTTTTCATAGCAGTAAAATTCTGAAGTAATTCATAATCAGGTCTGGGTAAGGATGACAAATGGCTCATGGAGATCTGATTTTTCAGGAAGCCCCAGATTAGAGGCTGGACTTGATTCTGGTCGCCAAATGAAGATTGTGAAGTTAGTCATCATCCCTGGGAACAGCTGGATTGCTGTTGGGGCACTGAAATTTGAAAAGAACTTATATAAGGGATATTTAATTTCTGTCCAGGCCTGTTGTGTTCTGCTGAGCCAGCTCTGAAATAATGCTTGAGCAGTGAGCTAATGCACAAATTCAGGTCTTTGCAGGGCTGGAGCTGGAGATACCATATTAACTCGCCAGCACAGCTGTGATGGACCAAACTGAAAAAACATAATTTCAACAGATTGTCCCATTCCATAGTTCCTGTCTTCCCCATTGCTGGGGACACTGTGCCACTGATGTAAGAATAAAAAACCCTTCTGTGTACCTTCTCCCATAGCAGATGGTGGCAAGTGCTCAACCCAGTGCTTTGCCTGAAGCCTTATGCTGCCAAAGTGCAGACAGATCCCTGTCTTGCCTGCCCACTGCAGTGGATTCCAGGAACCAGCGAAGGAAAGATCTCACTGATTCTTGACAGAGAGAGACCAAAGAGCCTCATGAGAAAAGGGAAAGGAGAAGGGCAGACTAGGTGAAAAGGGTCACACAGACATTCCAAAAGCATCAAACTGTGCATAGTGGAGATTTCTTATTAGGGTGTTCGTTGCAGTAATAGTGATGAATTGGAATGGGAGATGGGTTGGGAGGAAGCCAAGTAACAGTGATGTGTGCTGTGCGTATAATTTAACCATGACCTCTCTGCCCTGGCCATGAACTATCAGGAGCTGGACTTCCTTTCCAGCATGCCAAACCCTCTCAAGCAGCAGGGAAGGTCAGAGATGTCCCATCTCTGTTAACATTGTGTATCAAGGCAGTACAAGCAACACCCAATCCATCTGAGCACTCTCTTCCTCCCTAGAGCTGCCTCACACATGGCAGAAGACAGATGTCTATTTTGCACAGATCTCAATCAGTCAGTGATCTGGCCCTTTGGCAGAGAGTTCAAGAAAGGATCAAAACAGTAGCATCTGACTATAAGGAGACTTTATAAATAAAATTGCCTATACTCTCTGTTGCACTCTGGAGGGTTTGCAGCCAGATTGGTCTTGTCTGACAGCTCTGTATGTCCATGAAATTCCTTTAAATCCTTTGTGAAATGGAGCCTCAGTTTCCCAAAGCAGAGCATTTAAATAAACAAGAGAATAAATTAGAAAGACACTGAAGAGGAAATGAAGCTTTTGGTGGCTTACCTCCCCTTCTTTTTAATATCCTCACTGGCTGAGTGCTAAAGCTCTGTGCCCTAGAGCACTTTTCTGTCTTTGTTTTTTGAGCTGTATAAATACAGCTGTGACCTAGATGCTGGGGAAGTTTGCCCCTCTTCACAGAGCACCTCCAGGCTGCCATATTTCAAGGGCAGCACTCTTCAAACTGCTGGGATGCCAGGTAGCACCCGAGCTGACTGGGACAAGAAATGCCCACGGGCTGATGCACAGCCCTGTGACTGCTGCTGCTCTCTGTGCCTCAGAGCACCAGGGCAACCTCTTGCAGAGGCTTCTGCAGAGCCTTCTGCCCTTAAAAAAATCTGCACAAGGCTGATCTGTCTTCACTGTCATATAAGAGGCAGGACCTGCTCAGAAGCAATGTCCAGGTTATTATCTGCCCATACAGCTGACAGGTCATTCTTGGTTCATCCCAGCTGAGGCTCTGCTCCAGGCTTACTCTGTGGTTTTCACATTCGCCTGTAACGTATCCAAGACACAACATGGTACTTAGAAGCCAACCTCTTCCCTTGTCTGATGCCTTCTGAGGTACTCAGTTACTCCTGGAAATACAATCAGTGTTGTCTGAAAGAAAGCAGGCCATTACAGGGTATTCCCACCCTGCCTGGCAAGAACATGGTGAACCAAATTGTTCCATCAAATCAATTCCTGCTGCATTAATATTGATAAAGATGCAAGAGTGCTTACATTGGTTTAGATTTAATGCTAGGTGACAGCATTCTTTAATTACAGGTGACAGCAATTTCCTCACTTCTGTTGCTTGTTTTGGGAACACAACTTTCAAGCAATAGGAAAGCAGTTGAGTTTCCCTAGCTCATCTGACTGTGGCAGTGCCAACAGCACTGGGCTTATTGGCTCACCGCAGTGAGAAAGGATTCAGTCTGGATGAGCTTGGTCCTCCTGATCTCCCTCATTGCTAAGGCCACTTCCAAGAGAACAGGAAGGGAAATGTTGAAACAGAGAGACTGGAAATGACCAAATGTTTTGACCACTTGGATTCAGTTGATGAATGGCTTTGGCTGAAAATATACATCAAATCATTTCAGTCCATCATATCTTAAACAAAGCTTTCTGATCTTTTGTTTTGAATTGTTATTATTTTGAAATTTGCCTGCACTTGGAAACATGAAAGAAAGTGGAAGCTGTCAAACAACAAGAGAAAGAACTTTGAAGCCTAAATAAAAGCATTTCCTTTTAAGTAAAATTAAATGTTTGCAGTCAGTTTGAAGATATATAGCTTTTGATGCTTTTGCTTTACAAACACTTCCTCACACTTCATAAAGTTTACTTTTAAAGTCAGCCCATACCGCTGTAAGAAGAGAGAGGGTGGGAACATTGTCATCATTAAATGAAAAAAACCTCATTATTCATGCGGTGCTGTTTATCCTAGGCCAAAGCAGTCAAAATGCTTCTCTACAGGGTGGTATGGTTCAGGAAAAGAATAGGGCAACTTGTGATGGTCATCCCCATAGCCTGTGCGTGCTACTCAGAGGAAACAAGAAGCTATCAGCAAGCACAGCCCCTCCTGGACAACAGGGTGGAGCCATCAGAAATATACAGCACGATCCCTCTCTTTCCTGTTATTCACAAGCCTTCTGCTGCTGTCATCTTCCAGTGACAAATGCTTCCCGCTCAACCTATGGCGTCACTAATCAGTCCATGATGGGAGGTTTGTAATTACATTCCTTGGTGGCAGTGGGCACAAGTGACCATGCTGCCACTGTACTGGCTATGCTAACATGGCAAGAGCTCACAGTGAGGGGTTTATGGGAGGATGGAGTACAGTATAACCCAAAACTATGCACAGGAGAAAGTGACAAGCATTGCATGAAGCGCAGAAACCTAAGTTCATGCAAAATATGTCAGTGAGCTCTTGTCCGAATAAAGAAAAGCTTCCCCAGAAAGCTTCCCGTCATCTTCAGCTCCTGCTGCCAGGTCCAGCCCAGGACAGTTTGAACCCAATTGGAGAAAAGCACACCACATGTGTCCAAATAACACATAATGACTGAAATGAGGCAGGACAAAGTGTTGATTAGATGACCAGAAATGCAGATGTTGACTGTACATCAATTGGAAAGACAGCAGCTGTCATTCTTGCAGCTCCCACTGAACTTCAAATCTTTGTAGCACTCAGATGCTGCAGTGAGCACAATGGTACACAGAGACAAGAGGAACAGGCTTCTACTTCTGCAACTTGGGTAGCCTCAGAGGAAAAAAGATTTACACTAGCCAAAATATTAGCTGGAGGGCTCTAGATTAGTCAAAGTTCCCAATGCAGATACTGATCCTGTATTTTTAAACTTCCTAAGAAATCTGTGGGCCAGCACAACTGTGATGGTTTATTGCCATGGACACACATACCGAAAACCTGTCCCCAAAACTTAGTCAGGTAAGCACGGACAAGGGCAGAGATCTCTTTTTAGTTACACGGGTGTAAAGTCAGTGTAGTGCACCTTAATTCTCCAGGGTCAAAACCATAATAGGATTGACTCAGCATAGTGTAGCTGAGAGCCTTTGACACCTTTTCTTTCAGATGAGGGCCTGGCTCAGTCTGATGTACCTAAAAGCAAATCTGGCACCTACTTATACATTATGTTGTTATTTCCTTGAGCAACTTCAATCATTTGAGTCATAAATTGTGTCTGATCATCCTCAGCTTTACCTTGCAGAAAAGAAGGCAAGATATTTTTCTTTCTTCATAGGTTTCCTCAACTCAGAAATGGACATACAGCTTTTGTTCCAACACTATCTGACAATTCCCATGTGGGGAGTGGGAAAATTTTCAGTCTTGTTAGGTGAATGTTTTGGGAAACTTCAACAGGGAGGACAGAAACTGGAGGAGACTGAAAAGACTCATCCAGCAGTTTTCCTATGGTTGTTCACTCCTAGCATAAAACTCTCTCACAAGTGAGAGGAAAATACTTAGACCAGAATGCGACAGATGAGGCTCTATGCACTTGGCATCAGCAGAAGGTAGCAAGGGCTGTTTACATATTGCCACTCTATGAAAAAAACCCAGAAAGTCCTCGAAGGATTCCTAGAGAGGTCCTTTCTGCACAGTTGTTTTGAGGGAAACCAGTTACGTTACACAAATTTTCTGTATGAAACGTCTACCATATCTGAGTAATGCTGATGCTACCAGGCCCTGTGGCAGGGCAAGCAAGGTGAAGCATCTTCCCCCCAAAAGATTTTACTCTTGCAAGCTGACCACTGAGGTGGCTGGCTCTGCAGGAATGTGCAGGCACAGGAGGCTCTTTTTGCCTGATTTGCCTCTTGCTCATTTGTGCTTTCTGGGATCACTTTAATAAAATGCAGATAAATTTCCTATTAAATAGGCCAAACTGCCTGCCCTAAGAAGCCTCAGAAAGCTGGCTATGAAGCAGGGGTCTTTAGCATACTGAGTCCAACCTTCAGTCTTGTTGAGGTCCTCTACAGGTGTAGATCCACCTTACCACAAGATTTGGAGTAACTAGTCTACACCTTTTCACTTTTATTTTCTGCATACCTGTATTTACATTCAGGAATTAGAAGTTCTCTCTAACTTTTGCTAAAAGTCAGATTTTCTCCAGGCTTGCCCCAGCCACATCTTTGCTTTCCAATGCCTTCAGCACTAGACATACAGCACTGGAAACCAGAGCCACCTTCTCTTCTCTTGCCTCTGCCCATTTTGCTCTATAAACCTGGCGGCCACAGACATGAAGCAGGACCACACAACACTGAGTACAGAACAAATGAGAGACCAAAAGAGGGTATCTAACTGAAAATGGTCACAAATGCTTCATGCTTTTTCTGCAATACAAGTTAGAACCAGATGTTTTGCTTCATCCTCTTCTCCAAGACCTACTCTGTCCCTCCCCTTGTGTTTCCACAGATATAAGGGGTTGGATTTTGCTCAGTGTCTTGTCTCCTTAGGGCAATACATGTGTCAACAGTATTGCAACAGCAAACTGGCAGGAAGGGATGTTGCTAGATGTGCAAGAGGGTACAGTGTGTCAGAAAGCTTGTATTTTCAAGGACTATAAGGAACCCATTGGGACAGCATACAAAAAAAGACTACTCATTTTGTGACTGCTCAAAACAGCCAAATTTTCAGAAGCTGATACTCATGTACTTTCTGAAAATGCTGCTTCTGAAGCTGGGCACCCCCAAATCCCTAGCTGCTTTCAGATGTGTTGGTTATAGGCTTTGAATTCAAGCTTTTCTCACCTGACACCACATAGGCTTTGTTCTCCCATTGGGGTCTGGGGCTGTGCCACCTCCCACTGCACTGCCACACTAAGAACTCAGTTTTATGGCTGAGTAACTTTTACCTTGCCATCACTTCTTCAGGCTCTGCCTGAGAGGAAGATAAAAATCATGAATGTGAATGACTGGTTGGCTTGGAGTCAACAACCTCTGTCCCAACCTCAGACACAAAACCATCTGGACATAATAATACCTGTTTATAAATAACATTGTATCATCATTTGTTTAAAAAGAAGTAAATCCTAATGTTGATTATTTTTGAACACACCATGAGCTTTCTGACATAATGAAAAGACAGGAAGAGTCCCGAGGCTGGCATTTCCCCAAAAATGTAGATTGTTGTGGGAAAGGAGACAGAGTAAGCTTCCTGCTTTTGTAGAGGGAACTTATTTTTTGAAGTAAGATAAACTTAGAGCATTGCTTTTGTAAGGATCGAGGCTTATTTTACTTACTGATATCACACGCACATCAGCAGGCAGCGCCAAGGTGGAAGTGAGCCTCTGCATGTATTTGTTTGCATCACGTTCAACACAGTCTGCTCAGAGCAAGGGGAAGACACTTGCTGTGCACAGGGAGGTCCTGGGACTAGAAACAGCGAGGTGCAGACCAGGAGGCTGGGAAGTGTCGTTGCCTTTCTTCTTCTGCAGGATTACTGTCTCTGGCACTGCACTCGGCTGAGCAGCAGTGAGACTCTGGCTGGTCCTGGGCGAAGAGAGGTCGGTAGGAGAAATTATCCTGCCACAGCCAGACAGCAAAGTTGATTCTGCAGACTTTTTTCAGGCATCTCTTAAAGACTAAAGAAATAACAACAGGGATGTAAGCTGGGATCTGATAAAGACCAGTGGAAAGATGTTCTTTCACTTTGGTAGCTTGGTTCAGGCACATGACTCTCTAACAGACTCACTAGTGATGAGGGTCTGAGAACAGCAGACAAAACGTATCCTTGGCTACAATACAGCAAATCAATTCAACCTGCAGATATGTGCCTTTGGGTAGGAGGCAAGCTCAGCCTCAGTACACATAAGTGTGACTTGCACTGAGGACTGTGGGCTCAGTGAGCCACACTAGCCCCAGCCATCCATACCATACAGTAGAACCATATTTATTTGTAAGGGTCGTGTGACTGGTAAAAGACAAAAATTAGCTTGTGAGGTGGAACTAGAAACAGGTTGTCATGCCTGTGATCAGTCAGAAGAGTCCCTCTGAAGGTGGATATTGCTGAGCAATCCAGAAAAGAGTTCCAGCCAGCAACGCTGTAGCTCAATTCTATGACCAAAGGCCCTCGCAAGAGGAAGCCTGAGTGTCTTTACCACAGTACTTGTGCAAGGAGTGTGTAGGGCTCTCAGCTGCTAGCCAGATTTGGTCTGTTGTTACTCCATGGTCCAAATCCATTGTCTTTGCAGGTGAACCAAGGTAACAGCAAAGCCCTGGGATCTGGTCTGGGATACCTAGAACATATCTGCCAACTGATTGAAAAGATTGGGCAGCTACAGGAGCACAACCTACGGCTCCAAAAACAACTGTGCAGCTTGCAGAAAGAGCAGAAGATGAGCCAGATAAAAGAGGTAAGCAGACACCATAATTCAATTCCATTAAATTATATAGTCATGGCCCAGATGGAAAGTTCTATGTTAAGGAAGATGGTAATTTACCAGCTCCAAACCCACCTGGGCTGGGTACTCTGGTCTTCAGAGTGCACTGGCCCACCACAATGGGCTTAGTTTCCTGAGGCTGGGCTTGAGTTTTTCTTAGTGTTCAGTTTTGCTTCCCAGGTGTACCTGCTTCTGTTGAGTTAAAAAACACCTCTCTCACCTTATGTGATGGTCAGCTCTAAGTCAGTAGCTTTTATTTCTCTACAGCTGTAAATTTCCCAACAACACATCTCCTCATTGCTATCCACAGACCTCCTTAGCAATTGTATTTTGTATTAAAAGATCTTTCTTTTCCTTCTGGTTTCAAACTGTCAAAATCCCAGAATTTCTCACAAAACAGATAAAACGGGAAAGAGAGCAGTATCATTACCCAACTCCATGCTTTCTTTCTCTTCCTGTGCTTCTGAGCTGCCAGATGAAGAATCTCTAACATGAAACATCTCAGTGTTTCCATTTGTTGCAAATCATTTCAGCGTCCACCTAAACAGCATTTTTTAATCCCTCTGTATTTTGTTCAGCTCTAGTTCTCAGTTCTTTTTCTTCAGTCATCACACCAGGCTTCCAGCTTTTTTCCTCCCCTGCCTTTTTATTTATTTTACCACCACCCCAAAAGAACAGAAGGGGCTTGTCACACTTAGCTATTTCTTCCCAGCTGTGCAGTGGCAAGTCTTTTATTCTCCCAATAGCATCAGTCTTCCCCTGGTGCTGCTGTCTCACCTGCTGGGACTGGATCTGCAGTAGGTGACTAACTCCTCCTCAGAGCCAAAGCCAAGTTCTGAGTCAGGCTGCAGAGCAAAGTAGCTTGTAATTTCCATGTACCCATCTCATGCGTAGAGGAATGTAGCCTCCTACATAGACCCTGGGAATTGTTAACACATTTCCTGAAGCTTTACAAGTATGAGTCATTGCTCAAAGTAACCCTTCCAAGCTTCAAACTCATCTGGTGTACATGCCCCCTCCCCAACTCCCACTGAAATGAAAGGCACCGTCCTTTCATTTAAATATTTGAAACTTTGATCTTTTTTGTACTTTTCATGATTTCTCAGCAGTGCCTTCTGAGATGCATTTATCCCATACTGTTCACTGGGGAACTGGACCCCCAGATGTAATGTTCAGCACTTACAGTGTGCTCTGCAAATTGGGTGCTGCTCTCTCAGGTATCTCTGTGGTCCCTTCATCTCCTGTATTTGAGCAGCTCTTCTTCATTTTGTTCTTCATAGTCCCTCTGCGTAGAAGAGGAACACTACTATCCCCATTTGCCATGAGATGTGAAGATTGCTGTCCACATGACATTTTGGAGGGTGTCCAAAGGCTCCTTTACAAACCACGTTCACTCTTTATAAGCATGGAAAGGTTTCCATGTCCCAGACACATCTAGGAAGGATACAATCCCCAAAGCAGAGATGAGTTAGTGTGATATTAAAAGCTGTCATGAGGACTGTAGATAAACAGTGCTCCCAGTGCTGTTCTTGAGAGTAGTACAGACATCACCACGTAGACTGATGACACTTCCATCCTGGGACAAAGCAAATACTCTTGCTCCACATCCTTTGCTTTACAGGGAAGTCTGTAATATCATGGGTCGAACCCAGCGTCTTTCATCAGATTTTCTAAGCACCTCCCGAAGGTATAGGTAATGCAAAGTGCCATGCTGCTGTGACAACATATCCAGATGAGACATGATCCTGAAACTGTCAATTGCTTGGGGATCTCCAGAGGTGCTAAACTGGTGTTGGCCTGTACTGCTTTCAAAACCAACGAACAGTCTTGTTCCCTTTCTGCTTCAGCTGGATAAAGTTCTTCTTGCTTCCTGCCCTACTAAACTCTTGTGCAACATGGTCGTGCATGGTAGAAAATCTCCCCTTCCCACCCCACCAGCTACAGCAGATGTACTCTGGCTGAAGCACCACATACAGTCAATCTGATCAATCTGACTGGTGACATGCAAGAGAACTATGGCATCACACCAATAAAAATACAAGATATTGCTGTCTGTGCATGTTCCAAAACAAATAACATTATGTTAAAATGCAAGTCATTGTTATAACAGATCTGTTTATTTGCACTAATGCCTTAACTGGGCAGCTCTGTGCTTAGAAACTTGTATTCAGTTCCTCCTAGGAAACAAACCAAAAAGATGCTGAGTATCAGGCATTTTAAGTTAAATGCTAGTAAATCCATGAAAACTGGGTATTACCAACTCCTGACCGCTCAGCCTTTTACAGAATTAAGTAATTTGGATTCTGGTGGGTCTCAGGACAAGGACTGACATCCCTGGCCTGGAATGATTGCAATTTGTCTGTACCATTGCACCATCCAGTTATCTTGGACTGTTGCAGCCTAAGAGTCTGCATACTTTCTTTTTGTCTGATATAGGAGTACCTTCTGCAGCATTGCTCCTGTGGAGCTGCCAGCATTTTCCTCAATTCGTATCAAGACATGAAAACAATTTTTGCTGGGAGGAGCAGACCTCACAGCCTCTTGGTTCAGACTGGAAACCCTTCTGATCTTTCCATCATCCCAGAAATAGGAGCGAACACTGAAAAGCTGAGCAGCTGCAATGGTGAGTTCAAATACCTCTAATCTGCCCTCCTGTTTGCCATCACTTGGTCAAATAAGATGACCTGGCACTTTCTTTTTACCAGGAAAGAGAGATGGGAACAGAGAAAAGTGTTAGTAGAGCGAAGCCTTAGCTGGAAATCCAAGAGAAGCAATTTAAAATGCTTTGTCTATACCTGGATTTTAGCACTTGCTGCTTGTCATGTGTGAAGCAGGCTTTTTGCTCTGCAGCTGTGGCTATAAAGATTAGGACAAATGCATCATAAAATGGGCCTTTCTGTTGGAAACTTAGCATGCCTGAATGGGTCCATTAGCAGAGCCCCTCCATGTGGCTTTAAAATCCCCCCAGGCAAGGTAGGATTTGATCTAGGATGGAAGAGTTATGCTTCTTGTTAGTCCCTTACCCTCTCAAGTAGGCACAGAACACATTCCTCTAGGATGACTTGTTCTACAGACAAAGTGGAAATAAGCCCCAGCTGCAAAGCTTGGATCAGAGACCAACTTTTAGAGAAGGCTGAGGAAGACTGGGCTCTGCCTACTGATGACAAAGCCAGATGAAAAGTCTGGATCCAATGATAGATGTGAACCTGCTCACTAAGTGAGGCTAATTAGTTTATTTCAAACCTTGGGCTTCAGCCTGTCTCTATTACCTAGTGAAATACAGAATATCAGCACACCTTCTAGCAGGACTGAGTCAGGGTGTAACTGGCCTTTAGGATCTCTAGTGGCAAAGCTCAAAAATACCCTTTCCTGGCACTTTCAGAGGAGGCTTAGAAGAAAAATAAGACCATGAGGAAACTATTAGAACATCCTGCCATGATCAGGCACTACATTGTAGCATTTACCTTCTTTCCACTGCAATGTGGCATGAAGACACATGGGATCTCATCCCATCTTTAAGTCCTTAGGATTCTCATTCTACCTGAAGTCATAACTTGCTGGCAGCACTGCCCAGAGGTCATCCTATCAGGACCCTGCTAAGAAATACGAGAAAGTCCTTGCATTTCATTGCAGGAAGCGAGAGATACCCGGAATCAGGAAAGAGCCAGCTGATGGTGGGGCTCAGGAAGTCATCAAACAATAGGAACAACAAGGAGAATGAGTTCAGAGAAGCTGGTGGTATGGCTGAAGGACAGGCTTTTTTGTCAAAGGATCCTGCAGTAAGAAAGGTGAGTGATAAGCTTGGAGCCAGACCCTGTGTGGGACTTGTGGGAGAAGCAGAGAGAAGTTCTGCTCAGGCAGAGCAGTGTGGGGTGCCAGGAAAACAAGTTAACCCTCTCTCCTGTCAAGCAGGGGTGGGGTAGTGAGAGCCAGAGTGGTCTGTCTCTCTCTCTACTCTCAGCTTTAAATGAAGAACCATGTCTTTATGCCAAGAAAGACACAAATGGATCACTTGTGCAGGGGAGAGGAGCACTGCAGACAGCAGCATAGGATGTAGTCCTCACCAGCTCCAAATAGCTCAGTGCGGGGATTCTATCATAAGTGTCTTCACTACTGATACTAGTGAGATTAAACCAAGTATTTATTACCACACAAAATTCGTAGTGAATCAGTCCTTAGCTGGTCACACTTATTACCAGACTAGCAGCATATCAATGTGATTAGCTCCAGTCCCCAGAGCATGTTTCAGGGAATCCATGTCACAGAGGTCCAAGGAATGCAGGATGAATGCTTTCCTCTCCCCTTCTTTCCCATTGTTTGTGGCTGCCTCAGCACTTTTATGTTCCGGTGGGGATCAGAAGTGCTGAAATGCCAGGGCAGAGACTGTAATCAGACTATTCCCAGCCCAACAGGAAAGAGGAAGGAGTAGGTCTCTCACGGGAAAGACCTTCTCATGAAATTTCCACCCTGAAGTTGCAAATAGGTCACAAACACTTTGATGAACTTCAGAAACCAAATTAAGGCTGAATTCTGAAAGGTACTCCATGCTGTGGCTTGTTTCCAGCCACAGCATGGAGTATTTTAAGCACATGGGAAGTTCTGATGATTTCACAGGACTGGAGAACCAAGATCCATGCTCTTTAAACTGAATCCTCATGCTCTTTTGTTACATCACACCTTAGTATTGTCACTTAGTTTTGGATTTTGTAACCTGAACATGAAATGCCCTATTTACTCCTGCAGTGCAGGTAGTGTATGGGAATTCTGTCTGCTACACTCATACTCAGGCTACTAGTTACTAGACACGTGAACTGGCAGTCTAAATACAAAAGAGATGGAAAAAGAAAGAAGAGATTATCACACATTCGAGGGGCTGAATAGTAAAGAGATAAAGGACTTGACCAAGGCTATGGGTGTATTCCAGGGCAGAGCTGAGAACAAAGCCTAGTCTGTTGCCAACACTGGGAGATGGTCTCACTGTCTTGTTATTTATCAGTATGTTTGCCTTTTGTTTTTAGGGACTGGACGTCAGCAAGAATATCTCGGTAGGTACTGCCTTTGCAGAATATATTTAACTTGTGCCTGCATTAATCAGGGACCAAGCCTCTGTAGTGCACAGCATTGTACATGAACAAAAGAGTTTTGTTGACCGCTGAAGCTTACTATCAAAGTAACAGACACACGTGTATTATGACTTACCGCATGTGGTCCCTTGTTCTGCCACCCCCACTGCAGACGACAGCGCTCAGGAGCAGGTCACTGCTGAGGCTTTCTGCGGTATCAGCAGTGCTTGCCTTCCTGAGACAACACCTGCAAAATGAGGGACTAACTGCTGAGGCCTCCAAAACCCTGCCACAGCACACATTAATCCTAGCAGTAAACACAAAGGTTTGCTATTTCCATGAGTAAACAGTCTCCCTTACAGACAATTAACTCAATAGCACAGAATCCAGTCCTGCAGTTCTCAGCTGAGCCCGTGACCTCATCTGAAATTTTGAACTGAAAATTTTGCAGAGCCACAAGAACAATTATTGCAAGAGGCATTGCCAGGACTGGTAGTGTGCCTGGACAGCTGCCAGGTTGTGCTCTCAGAGTGGCCACAACTCCTGTAGTAATGGCTCTGCTGGTGGCACAGTGGGCAGGAACCTCCGGGGCAGAACAATGCCCTGAATGTGATAATGGTTTGAGAACTTCACTGAAATGGGAATCGTTTCTCCCCATTATGCCAGTTCTGGGGCATGATCATTTTTGTTCTGTTCCCAAGGTTTTCCAGCCATCATTTTAGGAAATTTAAAACAAGATGGAAAAAAAGAAAAAAAAAAAAAAGATTTTTGATGCATAGCTCCTTTTATTTCCTGAGTCCAGATGACCTAAGCCTTGAGAGAATAAACATGAGGGATAGCCTCCTGAGACTCCCTGACCTCCTGATAATCTCTATTAGCATTTCAAATGTAAGGGCCCAATAGCTCTGGCTTGCGGACGTGACAGGGAAACAAAGACTTGATCTCTTCTAATTCATGGTCCACAAAAATCACCACCTTGAAAAGGGCAGATACCAGTGCACCTGGCCTAATAGGAAGGGTAAGAGTCAAACTGCTTTTTTGTGTCTTGTTGTAAAGGGCCCCCCTGGGCGCATGTGAGTAGGTAGGAAACCAAACTGATCTTTTCCTTTACTACAGTAAAACAATAAGGTAAAGCTTTGCCCTTAGGCAGCTACTCAGCACTCACCACTGAGGTGCCCTCACTCTTTGAAACTCTAAGTCAGAAAGAACAACAACGTCCTAGACAGGGAAATGTTACCAAACAAAATACAAAAAAGGGATGGTGTTACTCACAGTTCTTCCACCCTATCTCCTTGTGCCCTGTACAGGTACAGGCTGGCCACGGGATATCATTGCACAGTGTTAAAAATTCTTTTATGGGACCTGACCGCTGCCTGTCTCAAAGAAGCTTCCCTCTTCCCACCACCTTGGAGCACCCCAAAGTATCATATGTTGGCCCAATGAGATCTCCCAAAAACTTGCCATTGGTCTTTCAAGCTGTGGTTTGTTTTTGCTCCATAGGGTGAGAGCCATGCTTGGGGGAGAATGAAAGAGCTTATGAGGAAGACACGGTTGAGAAACCAGAACAAGCTGGGGTTGTCCTCTGCTGCTCTGAAGAGGTCCTGCCCACAGTTGTACAGGTGAGGCAATGCTATGGGAGATTTTCACTGAGTGTTTGGGAGGAGGTGATAGAAGATTTACCTCTGGTTCTTGATGCTGGAAAAGACCGTTCCTTACCTTCTCTCCATTGGGTATGCTGGTCTTGGCCAGAAGAGCCATTTGTTTCCTTAGTGCCCACATGTTCTAAGATTCCAGCTGGATGTTACCTGTGTGAGAATAATGGAAACATTAGAGTCCCTAAAAGAAGGCACTTACCTCCATCACGGTAAGGGGATGGTGACAATTAGCTAGAGGCATTCTATAGCCTAATTATTTGTATTTCTGCTCCCTCCTAAACATTACAGTCAAGGTTAATGCTCTCCTTTGTCCACTTTCCCACCATTCATTCAGTGGAACAGTAATCAATATTACCCTTGATGTGTGATGGGATGGGGTAGTCAGGATCAGCTGGATGGTTTCCTGTCAGAGGAAGGGAAGATGAAGTTTGCTGAGCATGTGCTCATGAGTGGGACCTGCTTGCTGCTGAAGATGCTTATTTGGGCCAAGCACGAGGTCTTATTTCTATTAAGAAATCCACGTTGGTCCCTTAGGCAAGTTTGTCTATCAGGTAGTTACAGCTTGGCTTCTGAGCTATACTGCGTAGTGCATGTCTGTCTGACAGTGCTGCCAGCTACCCCTTGCACAGATATTCCCTCTGCACTTGCCAAGTTCTCCCAGCTGGTCTGGTGAATTTGGAATGTTTGTGTATATAATCAGGTAACAGGAAGAGCCTGGGTATCTTAGTCACCAAAGCACAAGCATTACATGGAGCTGTGCACCTCCCTGTATGTTTTTTCAGCTGAAGTCTCGGTAACCTTGAGTGGAACAGTTCAAATGTGCTTAAGCCCTCCTCAGGTTTTAGAGGGGGCGAAGCTGGGGAAACAGCGGTTGTTTAAGCAGTCAGGAATGTCCTATTGTTCCCCTTAAGACAGCCTGTACCTACTTACAAAATGCATAAGAGAACTGGGAATCTTGTAATTACAGCTGGAAACAACCCTTCTGTAGTTCATGGAGTGATTTTTCCAGCTGGGAAAATCTTGGTTGGGGCCCAAGCACACATAACAGGCGAGCTTCCTCCTATTGTTTGGGAAACTGAAAGAAACCCAAAGCAGAAAGAGATCAAACAGTTCCATCTAAAATAGATGGTGAACCAGCTGGGGAAAAAATACAAGTGCCTGTGAACCTTCCCTCTAAACGTGAATAGAACCAAGACTTTATTTGGGTTTCAGAAAATTTCTGTCACTGTAACCTCCTGCTTGGCCCTTTCTCTGCAGCACAGAGTACAGTGCCAGCACTTCCTGCATAAGAATTGAAGGCTAGGTCCTCAACTGCCTAAATTGATATACTCCAATGAAGGGCCAACCCAATGACTCCTAATGAAAATTCTAGCTTCCTAAAAATTAGTCTCCTAGACTAGACAACTACTGCTGTCATGGAAATACTGTACAATGAGATGCCAAACAAACCACTTTTTACCTAGTTGTAACCAGGCAGCCCCAGAGATCTTGTACACTGATTTTTCTAGCATGCTTTCTGTAGCAAATGGCCTTTTCTTGTAGTAACTTTTCTCTCCCATATATCTACATAAACCCCTTGCCTCTACTGATGCCCCATTATCTGCCTCCATTTCCTCTTCTTCTGTTTTCTAGCTCTATCCCAGCCCTATCTATATCTGATCTTGCTCCTTTTACCCTAAACTCAGCAACAGCAGTGTACTGACACTGGCCTTTTCACTGCCTGGAAAAGTTGGGCAACTTGCTCATTTTGGATATGCAGTTGCTTTCAGGCTCCTATGAACTAAAAGGTTAGGCCAGCAAATACTGCTGCACAGAAAGAGACTCTTCCTACAGCAGTACCAGAACGGCAAAGCAAGAAAGTCTCTTTCATCTGCAGCTCTTGGCAAAGCCAGCCTTGAAGCCCTGATACTCTCAGCATTTAAAGCCACTGTCTTTGCTATAATTTATGAAACATGTTTGTCCTGGCTCCTAGTCCTGTTTGCACATGCAGGCATATGGAGCTGGCTGGCTTTTGCTTACCTGGGCTTCCTTGGGCTCTAGGTCTTGAACTGGAACAGGTTGGATCTTGGTGCCCTGTATTAACATACAGTTTCAAAGGAAGGCGAGTTTGTTGCTTTTGACACCCAGTCCCACTTGAGTCATTTGGGCAATTAGAGAAAGTCTCTTTGTTTTTGTTTTTGTAACTAGGTCAAAGCAAATCCCTTTTCATGCTCCCACTCTGTGTATGATGAATGATCTACTCCAGGGTGGTTGTTTTGTTTTCTGTTCTTTCTTTTTTTTTTAACATCAACAAAAGAATTCTCATAGTAGGGAGAGAACTTCATTCTTCTAGCAGGAGAGAGGAAGACGTGCCAAGGTAAACACACTGGCAATGAGACCCAGTGGTTTGTCATACATTGTTCTAAACCAGCTCAGGTTTTCATTTCATTTTCTTTTTCCTGATAGTACATTTATTCCTGCAAAGCAACATCTATTTTGTGCCAAGGGCCAGAATAGACTGATAACTGACTCAATCATGGTGTTAAGAATTTAGGCAGTACATGAACCTCCACTTTCCAGGACAAGATGTAATGTGGGGAGCTTTGAGCAATCCTCTCCTCACACTCCTGTGCAGACATACACACCTCAGTATCTGTGGGAGCTGTAGCCTTAATGCAACTGCATTGGCATGAGTTAATATCAAATACAGTATTTTTCATCATAGTAAGAAGATAGTTTCAGTTTGAAGCCGTCAAAAGCTTGCTGCTGTATGACACCTACTTTATGGTTAGGGTGAAGTAACTTAGGAAGGACACTGCCTCTCTAATATTACAAAATCCCATCTTCAATACTCAATAGCAAATGTTGAAAGGGGCCCTAGAACCCCAGACCTAGGTCTGAATCCTTCTCTTTCATATGGGAAATCACTGCTAAGGGAGATTCCTATACTCAGAATTGAGACAGACAAAGAATTAAAGAAAAACTTCAAGGCAGAAGTTTGACCATTGTTAAAGAACTATGCACTGAACAGACAAAAGGCATACAACATTGAGATAAAAACCAAAATAGTAGTTGGCAAAACAAAGAGTCTGCATCTCATCAGTCAGGACTTTGAGTTGAAAAATTTTCAAATCAAGTATTTAAAGGAAGTAGCTATTATCTGCTTTTTTTCTGTAAATAACTTTCAAACATTGCTTTAAAAGAAATCTGCAGTTTGGGTTTTTTTTCTTAAATAGAAGCTATTTTTAAAAAGTGTTTAGAAGGAGTTCTAAAATGTTTGTCTCTCATAAGTCCTGGAGGCCTGATTTAAGACATTTCAATGAAACAGGATGTATTATATTCAATCATATGTAATAAATAATGAACAAAAAAATAAGCTGGAGACAGTCCACAGCAAGAAAATGCTGCTTTTGAAAACACTATTTCCTGCTTACTACTTCAGGCCAGAATTTTTAACTTCCTTGTGACACTCAACCATGAGTCTACCCCTGGGCTTCCAACTAGGTGGAGAATACTGGTTGCTCTGAACAAAATTATGTTTGTATCCATCCATTACAGTGTGACTATGCCAAGTGCTGCATTTTGTGGCTCTCCTTTTTTTTTGCATGCTGCCACAAATATTTGGACAGCATCTGTTTTGGAATTTCAAACTGGAGAGAGGAAAGCTGCTTTGGGTGTAGCTTGGATGTTGGGTACATATGCACAGCATATTAATGTTAAAAACACAGCCACGCTGTCAACTTCAATTTCACTTTTCCATCTGTTAAGGCCAGATATTATGTCTTCGGAGCTGAAGAAAACTGAAAGGAACTCCATGATTGTTCTGGGACAAAATACAAAGAGTGAAAACATGTGGCCTTTCTGATAACCCAGCTCAAATGGAACAAGGTAAAAATCAGTAAAGCAGTGTGTTTCTTTGTGGGTTGGTTTTTTTGGGGTTTTTTTTGCCTCTTCTCAGCACAGAAATGAGATAGTCTCTTTCCTTCATCTGGACACACTTCAGCATGCAAACACAGCAACAGGTCTGATTTTTAAAGCTCAAATTATATGGATTTACACCTGCTGAGGACTGGCACATATATCCTCATTTTAAGAGTCCTCCAATTTTTTTTTTTTTTAACCCACAATTTAAGGGCAACTGTAGTGATATAGGCTACATCATGCAGCCTTTTTACAAGAGGAAAAAAAAAAACAAAAAAAACAAAACCCCACCAGCAGCAAATTCATTTATCTGCAGTCAATCAAAAGATTCCCAAATAAAAAGCCAACCAGATGTCTTGGAGAAGAGACAATCTGTCCACAATGAAGACTAAATGAGAACCAGCCTCAGCTTCACCTTTCAACTTCCCAACTCAGGCCATGGGTTAAATGCAGAGAAACTCTCCCTAATCTCATATTTATCATGTGTTTCTCTTTCAGAAAGGCAAGGTGAGAACACCAAAGGACACAAAACAAGAATCTCAGAGTTACTTTGTGCAGTCTGCATCCTACAGGTGTCAGCTCTGATTACAGAGCAACTCTGATTTGAGCATTGAAAGGGAAAGAGGGAAGGGGAAGGTTGAGAAGGGTCTGTGGGCAGATGTATGCTCAGGTACATACAGTTTCACACCTGAACCTGAAGTGTACCTAGAAAAGTCAAGCCATGGGTGAAAATTGCTGTTATCATCGTGGCAATGTAACCAGAGACTTTTAAAACTGGGAAATTCTTCCTGCAGTCTGGGTTAGGAACAGAATTATCTGAAACATTGAAGCTTTCAAACTATCATTGCTTTCTGGGGACCTTCTCCAGCTGAAGTGTAAGCCTTTTGGGACACAGCATCATGTAGATGAGTGCCAGGGACACCCTGCACAGTGCAGAAGTGGCTGCTGAAAGGACAGCCTCCTCCCTCTGGGGACCCAAGTTGCAGTCTCTGCTTGTCCCCAGCACAGCTCCTCCCTTCAGAGCAACACACGGCCAGGGCTGTGCCACTTCACTGGGATCCAACAGGAAAACAAAGCATGTAAAGCTGAAGTCATTCCTGAATCCACCACTGGCTTCTTCTGTAGCAGCCTCTGGATTGCAGTGTTACCCTGCACAGAAGTTGGTATTGTGCACACTCATTGTAGAGACCACAGCGAGGGGCACTGCTGGAATCAGCCTTTCCAGGGACTGGAGGGTGCACCCAGGGGACTGCCCCTGCTTCACAGAGCAGCCCAGCTCTTCTGCTATCAATCTTTTAATTTTTTTTTCCTTTGGTGGGGGAGGGAGGAGGAGTGGGACACCGGGATTGAATTCCTGCTTTTAAGTTACATTTAAGTCCTCCTGTCTGTGCAGGTGGGGCCTGAGGCTGTAGGTGGGGCAGTCATGCTGCTGTAGGGCTCAGCCAGCACTCTCTCTGACAGCAACAGGTGAGAGGGAGAGCAGAGCTGTAAGGCAGTTAGTCAAATACATCTTTTACAAACTTGCTCTTTTAGGAGACATTAACAATTGTGTAACACTGAGTGTTTGGTGGCTGCCTTACTGCCCTGTGTTCACTGCTTCCAGGCTCAAGGAACAGGCAGCACATCCTTCTGAAGGTCCCACAGGTGCAGTAGCCACTGAACACCAGCTGTTATTGGTACTAGCAATATAATTAATGCACATGGAATAAAGATTTGAGTAAACTAAATTTGCCACTAGATAAAGCATTCTACCCCATAAATTAAAATCTAATTACAAGTCAAGCAATTGGTATTTAAAAATATTGCCCCAACCTAAACTTGCCAGGAAACCAAGATTTAAGAAGCTGGCAGGAATGGGTCAGCTTCAGCAGGCTTAGTCTTTCAGTAACAGATGCTTCTGTGTTGCTCATCCAAATCAACTTGAGCCCTCTGAGTCCTCCATACCAGAGCAGAATCTTTTATTGCACTCAGAGCAGCTCAGCCATGCTCTCCCAGGCCAGCTGTGGTTTGCAGGGATGGGTGAAGGCAGTAGCCCAGGCCTGGTTATCTAAGTACTCAGAAGGGTTGCTATTGCTGTTATCTCAAAAAACAAACAAAAACCAGAAAACCACAAAAAAAACCAATTGAAACAACCAAACCATAATTAAAAAGAAAAAAAAAAAGTCTGTGCTGACTCAAAGTTAGCACTCTAAAGTAGGTGCTGTGTTTAATGTTTCAGTTGTAGGTGCTGCTGCAGGACTTGGTTATTCACTGTGTATCTTGCTAGCTTCATCCAAAGCTAGAAAGATTTGTGATTTGATTATTCTGTGAATAGTCTGTATATATCCATAAAAAGAGGGGGGGAAAAAAACCCTCTGCATTAACATACACCCTCCATTATTCCTCCAGCTTTACAGAGACTGTAAGGAATATGAATCAGTGCAAACTGAATTTAAAAAAAAATGTTTTAAGACGTAGCATCATAAACTGGTATTCTCTACCACCACTTCCAGTCATAAGTTTGTTGTGTTTTTTTAAACCAAGATAAGCTAGCACTCTTTTTTTATTACAGCATTATATTAAGTATATTCATGTATTTTCAGAAATAAATGTATTTATAACATGTAACATACTGTATAGTTCTCCACTCCAGGATGCATTGTAATACAAGCATAAGAAATTTAATAAAAGCATCACTTATAATTGTCTTCATGTATTAATGAACACCTGGCTTGTATAGCAATTGCAATACCTTTAGGGTTTCAGGTGAGCACAGCTGGTTAGGAAAGGAATTGTTACCTCCAAGCTTCTGAAGAACATTTTTAGCTCTGGCAAAGAAACAAGTTTGCTTTTTTGAAGCAGGTGCTGTTCTCAAAGATCTAGAGGGTGAGGACAGCCTTTGGCAAGTTCAGATATGGCAAAGCATAGGTGTTAATTTTGAGCAGCCCTATATTAGGTGGTGTTGCTGTGCTTTGCTTCCAAAGCCACAGAGTGGGCAGCACACACACCACTTCCAAGAAGAACTAGTGAAGACACTGAGAATGAAGTGTTCTGGTGCTCAGCACTGGAGTTTCTTTCTGAAAATCTGGGTTCAGTAGCAGCCTTGCACAACAGCCTCAACTGACAGGTGTTGGCTGGGCTCAAGGGCTGCTTTCCCTCAGCTCCTTTGTTCCTGGCCAGCAGCACCTTCCTGGGCAGAGCAACTTTCCTTCACCTGCAGGAGTCTGAACCACTGCCTACAGCTCCTCCCAACACCTTTAGTTCAGCTGTATAACTGGGTGCTACAGAGTGAAGCTAGAGAGAGTGCTTACACAAGAAACCACTTGTGGGTACTCAAAGTCAATGAGACTCAACTAGAGAAAGTAGGTGTCTAGAAAAAATAAGCTAGAAACACACCTGTGAAGGTAGAAGGAAAATATGCTTTTGAAGAAGCAAAGATTGCATAACAGGAGCCATGAGAGCCACAAACACCTCAGTGGAGTCTGAGAACAGGTAAGGAAGATAGTGCCAGTGCACCAGAAGAGAAAACCTCCATGTGGCCTGCCCTTCACCTTGGGTCAGGGCTTCACGTGAAGAACCCACATCCCACTGCTGCTCATGCCCTGCCCACTGGCTGAGGACTAAGTAAGCAAGCCTTAAACACAGAAAATTCCCCAGAATAGATAAGGGAATTAAGTTCACTTCTATGCACACCCACCTTCACTTGGAGGTGCATGCAACCCTGTGCCAAGCAGCAGGTCCATTGCAGCAAGACCCAGCCCTGCACCAGAAGGGGCAGTTCCTGCAGGGAAATCTGTCCAATTCCCAGAAGCTACACCCCCAAAGCTCCCTGACACTTTGGGATAGTTTAGCAACCCCGCGGAGGGCAACTGGGACTCAGCTCTCGTAGTCCCTTCAGCACCACATGGGCATCTAAACTCTCTAAATATTCCTGTCTCCCTTACTGAGGCATAGGAAAGCTCCAGCAGCAGCCAGGGAAATGTTTAAGTCTTGACCTGAACACACAGTTAAAGATCAGTGCCAGGTGTGGTTTATATTACTCATCTAATTACCCAGTTGATTACCATTACAGACAGCTGCTAGAGACTGGCCATAAGACACATTATGAGTTTACACTCTTCTTTCCCAGACAGAGCTCCACCTGTACCAAAATCATTTAGTGCTAGAGGCACTCCCTAAAGGAGGAAGCTGTTTGACCCATCTTCAGTTGAAGACTTTTTCCAGCCTGTGATCTTCTTCACCCTCCCACCATACAACTTGGAACAGTCTTTTTTTCTGATTAGGTTTTAGAAGCAGGCAAGACTAAGATCACTGGTTATCCTGAAAGTACCAGGGAAGAAAAGTTCTGCTGGAAAAATAAAAACATTATTCTTGAAGTTTCTTAGAGTAGTAAAGAAATTAAAAAACAGATCCCAACACCTGCTAACACTTTCTAATCACAGTGTGATTAAATTAAAACCACCTGCTACCTCAAAAAAGCTACTGATGAGCTCTTTGCTTACACATATAAGAGCTACTGTTCATCTTTAAAGACCTGAAAGCAATACAATTAAGACTCCTTTCCTACCTTAACAGGTGGAATTTCTAATCAAGCCTGTGGGGGAAAAATTTTTTTCCTTCCTCTCAAGGACTACACTATTGGTTATTAAGGGATCTCAGTGTGAGTGCAAGCACCAGGGCTCCCCTAGGCTGGCCAGCCTTTTCTGCCTCTACTACCTGGAAAGTTTTGCTGTACTGCCTTCACCCAGGACCTCAGGGAACTACAAATGATACTGCCCAGCTGCTGTGACTGACACCACCACACTGAACTGCCCTGATACCTAAACCAGCAAGTTTTAGTGCTCATCTCAAAAAACAAACAAAAACCACCAAAACACAAATCCAAAAAAACCCCACAGCACATGCCTGGTGCTGTTATGTCAGCAGTGATGCCAACTTAGTTTTAATCCAAGTGCTTTGAAGACTCCTAACTACCTGCTCTCATATGAAGGTTTGAGATTAATCTTTGTTTGAAGATTGGGGGGAAAAATAAAAACAAACAAAAACAAACAAACAAAAAACCCCCACAACAAACCAAAGTTCAAACCCCCTAGGCTCTTTCCCCAACCCCCCCCCCCTCCGGCCCCGCTCTCATTCCCCAGAAAAATGCCATGTACCCTCTTCTGTTTCTAGGGCAAGAGATGTAGGTTCACATACAGCATCACTAGGGGAAGGCCAGTTTGTGCAGTGCTGTGGCGTCCTTGCTATCCAGTCCTGGCACAGGAGCACAACCCTGACTTACCTACTGACTCAGGGACAAGGAGGCAATTTCCAGCTCCTCTGCACAGGGTAAATATCTGCTCTGCATCCCCATAAGGCGAAGTAGGTGCAGGATCTGCTTATAGGTAGTTTTGTTGCACTTCTTAGAGTTTGAAAAGACCCAAGGTCAGTAATTTTGAAGGCCACCTTAGGCACTGACAGAAATGTAGATATACAACTGAGCACCACTCCTGCCTTGTAAACACCAAGCCCAGAGCAGAAGAATTCCAGAACGTAAGATGCATTCAGAGCATTTGGAAAGCTTTCACAGCTGTTGGGATAAATTTTTGCCTTGCAAACAAAGTTTTGCAACCTATGGTTTCTAGGGGAAAGGGCACCACAGACCAAATGGGTTTGACAGCCACTTTATTGCAATCCACTGGTTTAATGTGTTGCTGACACCTTCCTCTGCCACAGCACAGCAGCCACAAGGACCATGCACAGAGTTGTGGCAATTGCCACAGCAGCAAACCCCAGAGCCCAAGGAGCTGCAGCATGCATAGGTGCTCCTGTGGGGGAGAGACATCCCAATTAATGCTCCCACAATGAGACACAGGGATGCTTTAGGGGTTCCGTCTTTCTGCAGAAAAGCCTTAGACCAGCACTGCTATGCTGGAGGACCACACTTACCAAGGCCATCCTTGGCTGTGTTCTGTCTTAGTTCATTCTGGAGGAAAATTACAGGGCCTTTGCTGGAGACATGAGAGGCACCTTGAAGCTGATGCTCAGCACTTCTTTTACCCCCTACAGAGCAATGTGAAAGTTGTAGGTGAGAAGATGTATAGTCCTCAAAGTCAGCTTCACAACAGACTCAAAGCTCCGAAGGGCAAAGTTTCCACGAGTCCACACTGAATTAAAAGCTTAGGAAGACCTTTGCCTTTTTGGCATAAGAGCAGGGGCCTTTAGTCAGTGGAAAGGAGCAGAAAATGCCTTGTCAAGCTGTTCATAGCTCAAGAAAATTAGTCTATAGTCTTTATGTCCCTTACCCCAGTTTTGGAGGCTAGACCCTTGGTTGCCCTATGGATAGGGAAGCAGAAAGATAGGACACTTACTGGCTCTAGCAGAACAAGTGGTGGTGCAGGACTCATGCACAGACTGGTGGCACACTGAAGCACTGCAGTGTAGGTACACCTAGAAAGAACGGAACACAGCCTGGAATCACTCAGGCAGTGTCTATAGACAGCTGATATACTGGTGTAGTGCCCTGACCCCAGTCAGCAGCTACACATCCACACAGCCACTTTCTCACTCCCCCTACTCCGCCCCAGCAGAGCAGACACAGAATAGAAAGGGAAAAAGCAAAAAAACCCTGTCTTTATCATTCCAGCTACACATTAACAAAGTGAAGGAGAGAGAAGAACAAAAAAGCACAAGTGATGCAGAGGCAAATCACCCATTCTGCTACTACAGGCAGACTGGTGCCCAGACAGAGCATCAGCTACACTGAAAGAGGAAAACCCTCAGTGTTTGTTGCAGAGCATGAAATCATGCAGCATGGAAAGTTCCTTTGGCCAGTTTGGGTCAGCTGTGCTGCCTCCCAGCTTCTAACCTGCCTCATGCCTAGTCACTTGGGGTTGAGAGACAGCAGAGCAAAGAGTGAGAGTCTTAGTGCTATGCAGACACTGTTCAGCAAACAGAACACCGGCACATTTTCAACACTGTTTTAGCCACAAATCCAAAACCACAGCACCAGATGGACTACTGTGAGGAGAGTAACTCCATACCCAGCACACCTGGTCACAGAAAGAAGGCAGGAAGGTCAGTTTGGCTTGTTTGACATCCAGGCTGTAGACTGGGAGCCCTCTGCTGTCCACTGCGAGGTGGCTTTGATACCTTTATCGTACACTTTCAAACTTGGTCAAACCCGGCAATACAGCACTTCTCCCTGACACCTGGAATACAGCTACCTGCGTACCACTACACTGTGATCAATGTTAGATACAACTGTGACATGTTGTGAGTATTAATTGGTTCCAGGAGCCCTGAGCAAACAGTTCAAGGCATAGTGAACTTCATGTGACTTCACTGTGTGATTGTTCATGAGATTCAGAGCCCAGATGCTTCAAAAGTACTCAAAGTTATTTCAAAGTCCTTTTGGCTAAGAAATTTTGTTTACAGACTATTGATTAGCATAGCTAGAGCACACAACCCAAACTAATTCACCAGAACAGCTTAGACAACAAGCTAGCACTTGCTTAAGTAGTCCCTTCTAATAGGCTCATTTTCTGTCATACCCCTCCAGTGATCTGTCTTACCTCTTGCACGTTCATCTCAAGGAATAAAGTCTCTCACATCAACCTTCTGTTTCAGGAGGGGATTTTCAACCCCCTTCCGTTTCGGGAGGGGATTTTCCTAGTCTTTGCCTCCGCACTCCCCCACAAGGAGGTCAAGCATCTCATAGTTAAGAAGTGGTTCTCACTGCTCACACATTTTACGGGTTCTTAATAGGAAACTAGGCAGTCAGGACAGGATCTTACCAGCCCAGAGAGCTTCTCTTGGGAAGTGGAGTCCACAAAAGTGAATGTGTAGAGGGTGAAACGCTGGTAATGAGAGGGGAACAGTAGTCCTGAGGCAAAACTCAGAGGCACCAGTTGTGTCTGATAATTGTCCCCTGCATAAGGGCACCTGAGGAGGAGAAATGAGCAGTGAAAAAAGAGCACATTATTCCCCAACCCAAAGTTGTTCACAAGTAACTTACCCATCCACCAAAACAGGCCACTGTAGCTCTTGCTGGGGATTGATAGTTGGTGTGGCCCAGCAGTGGTGTAGAACCAAAATCAGGTCTGGGTCTGTTCTCTGGAGGATCCTGACTTCTACATAAACAGGGTCTCTTAGAGTCTTCACAACAGGATAGTCACTGTCAGTATAGTAGGAAGTATAGCTTCCATCTGAGATAGAAGAAATTCAAGAGCCATTTTAGAGCATGAAGAAACACAAAGAGGCATCCTGAGAGCATCTTTTACCAGTAAGTTTCCACCCATAGCAGGGAACTAGTGCAGTATTAACCAAATAATAGCCCTTAATTGCTCAGAGACCAGAGCCCTGCACCAAGAGGCTCGAGTAAGTCCTGCAGACCTTTCCCACCTGAGGCAACACGCAGCTCCAAGGACAAACGACCTGGCTGGGACACAGCAGGGAGTGGTGGCAGTGTGAAGACCTGAACACCTAAGGGAACAGAGCTCCCACTGATGGAATAACTACATCGGACATTTAACCTGGTAGGAGAGAAAAGCTCCAAATCAGAAAGATAAGAGAAGTTGCTCTGATTTCTCCTTTCCCCACTATGGCAACATAATATCTTCTTTAATTAGTTGTATCCTTAATCTTTCTTCCAACATTTCCTTTTAAGAAATACTCGAAATTCTCTTTAGAGTTAGATTTGAGAACCTGCAGAGTGTAACTGATCAGCACCAGTTTTTTTCCCCACTACCTAAAGACATAGCAGTCCTTAGCCTACTCCAGTGCCCTGTTGTGAATTCAGAGGTTGTGATGAGCAGAAATTTCTCCAGTGACATTGAACACAGTGGCACCCAGCAACATCAGCCCCAGGGCACTACCTGAAAGTGCTATCCCTAGTAACAGAGCCAAGGCTTGCAGTCTTCACATCCCTGAATGCCACCAACTCATTCTCATATATAACTTGGTCTCCAGTAACCTAGAATGACAGACAGGCACCATCAGTGTGGTAAAGTCAGGCTGGATCACTACAAGGCTGTAAAACAGCATTTGGCCTCTGGAAATCTAAAGGATGGCCATTAAGCAGCCACAGCCTTGTCAGATTGTTCCAGGTCTGCAAGCTTCTGCTACTCCAGCCTAGTGACAGCTGCAGCTCTTACCTGAAAAGTGGTGCCACAGGCAGACAGTGGGAACTGGTACACAACAAATGCACTGTTTTTCACAATAGGAACACAACCAGTACTGTGTCCACTGGCCAGTTGCACAGAGTCCAGGACAATGGGTGGCAGGGTCACATCCCGAGACACAGCAATGAAAAACTGGCCATCACGTGTGCAATGAGCTGTCACTGGAGGAAAAGACATAGTCAGTCTTAAGCTCAGGGAAAAGAGGGATGGAAAGGAGACGCAAACATCACAGCAAAGATGAGGCCAGCAAGTCCTGGAAGTTCTCTTGCCTTTAACCCCCAGAGCAATTGCTAAGCATGGCAAAACACGTGCAATCAGCTCTAACAGCATCATAGATTCTGGCCATAAACCCAGAACTGTTGCAACACACTTGAAAAGGTTGGACACCTCAATGGAACATGGTGTTCTGGACAGCCAAAAACACAACCTTAAGCCACCTGCTGGACTGATAACACACCAACCCTGCTCTGACAGCAAAGTGAAGTATCCCATATTGAAGCAACTCATTAGGAGGGGAGGACAGCTGCTTGTCCTTACCTGTGTTACCAAAGTAACAAGGCTTTACCCTGTCTCTGGGATCATAGCAGCAGCCTCGCACTTGGCATTCTCCCTGGCTGACAGGCAAGGAGGCACAAGGCAGCCGGTCCTGGCTAGGAACTGCTGAGCAGACACTACTGCTTGGAGCATCCAGGGCTAGAAGAAAACAGCAGCAGTTTGCAGCTAAAGCACAAGAGCAAGAGTACAAAGACATAAAGGACACTGGTGGAAGATATCCTGGTGACCCAGTATACAAATCAAGGGAAATTAGTCAGATGAGGGTTAAGCACATGGCATGGAAGCCTGCATTTCCCTGGAACAGAGCCTCCCCTAGAAGCCATGTATGGGAGACTGGACTTACATGGGATCTGTCAAGATAAAGCATTCTGAATCAACTCTTGGTAGTCAGGAAAGTCATTGTACCTAGTCTCTACCTCAATCCCTGAACTTGTAGGGACACAAGCAGTCAGAATGGGGCTAGGAGACACAATGAACATATTCACATGCTGATCCTCTAAAGACACACAAGTTCCCAGTAAGTTGGTGACTCCTACATCCAAACCTTTTTCCAGGGAGTTTTCTGCACAGCAGTAAGTCCCCTTTCATCACCCCAGAGTGACTATAAACAGCCAACTGAAACAACTGGCATTCATCACTCCAAGATACAGGCAGCTGTCAAAATCTTACCAGGAAGGTCCACAGGGCACCTGAGCAGTGTCTCTTCATGAAGAACCTTTTGTCCAGCAGCATCTGTTCCTTCAAGCCCAACCAGTAGAAAGTAATTGCCATCCTACAGGAAAGCCACACCAGTCAGGGCAGCCAGAGCAGCAGTAGTCACAGTCCCAGCAGAATCCCCAAGGTCACTCACCCATTCAAAGACGTAACAGCCATTATAAGAGACCAATACTTTCCTGGAGTTATCTGGAGTCACAGACACCAAGAGCCCACAGTCAGAATCATTCTGCAGAGCATGTGCTTTCCCCTCAATATCTAGGGAAAGAGAAGATCGCAACAGTAGCTTTAGCATCCCACATTACTGATGAAAACTACTACAATCCTACTTTTCTCTAGGAAACTGAGACCTAGTCAGTATTAGACTCTGAAGCAGCAGGGGTGTACAAGAGAATTCAGCAGCCAAGAGCATCTAGATCCAGGCAGAGTACTTAACCAAATCCCTTGACTGCTGGGTCATATAAACAGCCTCCTGATTACACAAGACACACTAAAATCTGTTCAGCAACACTTCACTGTTCCTTCCTCCTCATTCTAGGCATACCTCTGCACTATGCAAAGATATGGCTAAAAGACACCTCTTGACACCACCTCACTTACCCCAAGTAGTCAGCACAAATGAAGCATTCCCTTCCCAGCCTGGAGGTAATGTGAGCTGTAAGCTTTCTTGACCACAAGTCAGCAGGGTGGGACCCGAAAAAACACTACTGTGAGCCTCCACAACCAAAACCAGAGGACCAAGAAAGACCCAGAAGAACAAAACACCCAATGTACCCCCAGGCTGCCCTACAACACCCATCTTGTTCTCTTGCTATGGTCCACAAAGCAGGTGCCCTTAGCCTGGCCCTTTTAAATTGTGGAGCCAGCTGGGATCAGAAATCCCTAAAGTGTCCAGGTGGGCCCAGCCCAGTAGTTAAGCACCTTCCATTGCCCTCACCTGAACCCAGTAGAGTCTGCTTGTATTCTTTGAAGAAAACCACAGGGCCAGAGCTGAGCTTATGTCAAGAGATGGGTCTGTATTCATACTGTGGAGCTGCAGGAAGGTCTTCAAATCCTTTTTGTCACTCTGAATTTTTCCCACAGCCGAGACATGCAGGACATGTGGCTGTTTTTCCCCATGTGCCCTGTTGCTGCTCTAATTGCTCATTACATGGTATGAGTGCAGGAAACTGAGTGACAGTGCTCTTCTACTCTTTTAAAGCTGATCCTGCTTCAAACGCCAGACACTGGGTGCTGACAGGAAAGCACAGAAATAGCCCTTCATGTGAAATCTGTGGGAAACTATGGAGCTCAGGAGGCTGCTAAAAGGTAGTGATTCCCTGTAAACACTCGTGGCTATGAACTTACAGCCCTGTTTGCAGTGTGGTTGTGTAGGGATAGCTGTGGGACTGGTCTAGGCCTGGCTGCCAGGTGACAGGACTGTATGTTCTATTGGACCCCCACTCCCAAAAGCTTACAGGTGGGCCCCTAAGATAAGCTTGAATCACAGGTAAGGGGAGCCTCTGTGATTCTAGAGAAAACTCTGCCTTGCCAGCACCCATGGCCTGCCTATAACTGCAATGTGTCTCATGCAGAGCCTTCTCCTTAGCCACACATCAGGCAGCCACACTGAGTGAATGCCTCCATGTTTATCTCTCCATACAGATGTTTCTGCATGCATGCAATGGAGGTGTGAATGCCTTTACTTTGTTGCAGAGGTGATACACACATTTTCGTTTTTGCATCCCTTTTTGTGCCCTACTTTTTGCTGTGGGAGTGCTGGCATAGCCAGAGACATTCCTGTTCTTTTGTAATCAGCTCATTTCTTTGGGAGTAGATCAACATACACATCCCACCACGGTATGTGGGTTAGATGCATGGGATTTCTAATCTTGACCCTTAACAATGAACTTCCACTGGTAGCTACCCACACTTCGCCCTCATCAGACCCTCCAGCTCCTGGATGTCTGCACAGCACAGTGCAGCAGTCAGCACACTCACTCCTCCAGCCAGACCTTGCCACAGGCATGGTGGATAGCAGCTGAGTCCAAGGGAGACATTTCCTCTCCTCTTCCATCTCAGCCCACTACCGATCTCTGCTATGCAGCTGTACAGGATGCCATGATCTCAGCCAGGCAATGGGGTGAAGAATGTCACTGTGCCTACCCTGCACGCTGCTAATTTCATGCACTAGTCAGGATGGCTGTTCCCCAAAGTACAAGACCTTTTCATCTGCACAGCAGGAATTAAGCAAATGTATCTCCATGGGCTGCCTGAGTGTCTGTGGTTTGAGCAGCACTCATGAATGAAGTGTGGTCACCACAGTGCCTGCCTTGGCACTGGGTAGCCACAGTGGAGAGGCAAACTCAAGGAAAACATCTGGACTTTGGCAGGGAGGGAACCTTCATCTCTGTAGAAGCTGACTGTTGTGCTTGCTTAAATCTCACTGCTGCTGTGTGGCTGCTGAATGCTTCATTTGACTGCATTACCTGCTGATAATTGGATAAAAACCAGCAAACAAAGTACTCTGGACCTACAGGGAGGTAGTTTTTATTACACTTTAACCCATCAATACTTTGTGCTAACAGGAAAAAATGTCTACATGCACTTGAAGATTAATTCTACATGAAACAACCCTGGGAGTGCTGTAGATCCACCATGCAATACCTGTGCTGAGAACAGCTTCAGGTAACTGCCCTTTCCTAATTCCTACACACAAGCTGGACAGTTGTGTTGGATGACATAGGGATGAGAAGTACTTGAAATGAGCCTGGAATTCATGGAAATGAAATGGTTTGTTTGAAAGAAGTTGCTGTATAAAGTGGGAAGCAGTCTGGCTGAGATAAAACAGGCAGATCTCTCTTCCTCACAAATCTTTTCCTCATCCATTTGATGGTTCTCATGCATTACAATGACCCAGTTGTAAACATCAATTTAGATAGCACCCAAGACCACCATAAACAAGACACAAAGAGGATGAAGATAGGTAAAACAAATGTCTCTGTGACCCACAACCCTGAGGCTTATCAATGAGCATAATGGGAACAAGAGAACTTTACAGACAAGATGGAAAGTTCATAAATGCTGTTATCTGGCAGTTATCTCATGTAGTAGTGCAAACTCTTATGAACTTTATTTTCATCAGGTGAAAGTCTATAAAGCTACATGAACTTCCATGAACTTCCCTGACAACATCTGAACTGATGCAAGAATTAAGGCTAGCAGATCAGCAACTAGCCAAAAGTTGTTGGCAATTTAGTTTTTCCACCAGAGTATGAAGTGCAGGTCTTTAAGTAGTGAAATGAGATTTAAAAAGAACAAGTGGCAAATTATGGCACCTATGCAAAAGAGCAAGGATGACTTAAGAACTCACAGGGAAGTGAAGGTACAGGAACTTTTGCAAGGAATTGAGACCTTCACTAGCAGCTCTGAGTGAAAGGGAAACTCACATTAACACACTGATGTACAGTAAACCCGGAATACTCCCACCAAGCACCCAGTTCACCCAGGCATCTTGCTAATTCCCACCAAGTCCTATATCCCCTACAACTTACAAGTCCTACATCCTTGCATCACCTCTGATCAGTTGGATCTGTCTGCCTGGAAAAGTGTCGCAGTTCAGGAGAGACAGAGGGGTAAGATGAGACTGAGCAAGCAGAGCACAGCCTTGAGGGTTCTTTCACCAGACGTGCTCTGCTGTCTCTCAGATAATCTATGCATCTTCCTGGGTAGCAGTTCTCAGAGTGGAGTCAGACATCAACAAAACAAGAACTTGTGGATGCCAGCTTCCAGCAGTAGTTTGGGTTAGCTTTTTTGGTCATTGCAAGTACAAGGACTAGTTGCCAGGTTGCCCTAATCTATATCCAGCCTCTAACAAGTGCATCTCTGTCACAGCGTGGGAAGCCATTCCCCAGAGACCATCTTAAGTTCTTGATTTCTCTCTTCTCTGCATGCTTCTCACTCTTTTATTCCTCTATGAGATCTTGAAGAGGTCAGAGTCCAAAGGGCTCATCCACTTTTCTTATGTCTTTATTTTTTTCTCACCCAGCAAGTTCTTTCTTGTCTGTTGCGATGTCTGGAAACATTTCTGCCCTTGCTAGATGGATATTTAATGCTTTCTTGTGAGGCCAGACTTCCCTAGGGAGAGAGACTGATCCAATTAATTTCTGTTCACTGAGGATAACATGTCTGTATGTCCTTTGAGACATCACATGCAAAGTAAACTCTACTGATGTCAGGAAGATTTCAGGAAAAATCAAGGATGATTCACACTACTAAGAGTTTGCAAAATCTATACTGAAGAACAGAAATCATAAATGGCACTGAAGATGCTCCTGTGAATTCCTGTGAGCACCTCAGTAACAGATTTCACCCTTAGTGCAATCTCTTCAACAATTAACTCTAGGCTAAACAAAATAAGATTTATAAGCACACTATAAATTTCTTAAACTCTGTTGGCCTCTGCAGTTGTTTGAGATAAGGTGTTTCATCAAGGATCAATTAATAGCAATAAAGGTCTTAGTTTCATAACACAGGGCAATCTAACAAAAGATTGACTTGTAACATTGACTGACTCAGTCACGTGACCCAAAACATGCTTTGGAACTAACATAGCCCTGTGGCATATAAATTCAGACTCTGGCAGCCACAGTCACTATCTTCTGAGCTGCAGAAGCAAATGGAGCTCCTGGGAGCAGCCACTGTTGTCCTCCTGGTTTGCATTGCTTGCCTCCTCTCTTTCACATCATGGAAAAGAAAGTCTGGAAAGGGGAAGATGCCTCCAGGACCAACTCCCCTTCCCATTCTAGGTAACTTGCTGCAGGTGAAACCAAAGAACTTGGCCAAAACTCTCCAGAAGGTAAGGCCTCTTTATTTTTGTCTCTTTCTTCTGTGGGTAAGAAATGTGTGGGATCTGTGGATGAGAACAATCTCTGGCTATAGCTTGATGAGTTGCAATCCCAGAGAAGCTGTAGAATCATGGGGATTGCAGCTGCTTCCCCTTGTTGCTATTGCCCTTGTTTTTCAGGGCCTGATAACCATTATCCCCCTCCACACCCACATTTATCATGAGATGACCAAATCTCGCTGTTGCTGGTGTGTGACGCTCACTGTCTGCAGTGGGCTGCTGCAGCAAGGAGACTTTTCAACCCTTTCTCCCTATTTGCTACATGACCATGTTCTCTCTTGCATTTTTACAGCTCAGTGAAAAGTATGGACCAGTGTTCACAGTGCACCTGGGCCTTGACCCAGTGGTGGTGCTGCATGGATATGATGTGGTGAAAGAAGCCTTGGTTCATCGTGCTGATGAGTTTGCTCCCAGAGGACACATGCCAATAGGAGACAGGGCTAACAAAGGATTAGGTATGTTTGCTGACTGAGCTCCTCCTGAGAAGGGAAGGACTGTGTTCAACAGATTAGAGCTGGATTGTACCATGCACAAGGGAAGACTCCAGATGGTGGGTGCATCTCACCGGGAGAAGGGAAGGCAGAGTGGGCTTAATTGCTGGCTTCCACCACCCAAAGGGGGCGAGGTAGCAGAGAAATGGCACCAGATTGTTCTCAGAGATGGACTGGGAAAGGGCAAGGAGAAAGAGTCACCAGCTGCAGCAAGGAAAATTGTACGTGGATATAAGTGATGAATTATTCACAAAGAGGTTGGGTATGTAGTGGAGAAAGCCAAAAGCAGACAGCTGGACTACAGAACCTCCAGAGATTGCCTCCAAACCACAGGACTCTATGACACTACCATGTCAGTGCTCTCCAGGGACAGGATTTTCTGTCACCATGAGCCACTGTTTATCTCATGCCCAGCACACTCAGGCCCTGTCTTCCCTCTTCCTCTACAGGGATTGTTTTTAGCAACAATGAGCCGTGGTTACAAGTCCGGCGTTTTGCTCTCAGCACTCTGCGGAACTTTGGAATGGGGAAGAGGGGCATTGAAGAGAGGATACAGGAGGAATCTGACTACTTGCTGGAAGAGATCAAAAAAACAAAGGGTATAGTCCATTTTTAATATATCTTATGTTTGAACAACATTGACTCTATAAAGGGAGCTCATGTCTTTAGCAAAGAACTGAATTTCCTACAGATTTGGTCCATGCACCAGCTACCTCTCATTACAAAGTTGTAAATAATTTCCTGATTATGTACTGTTCTCTTTGGAGGACCCTTCTGTGTCACTCAGAGACTGTGATCTGATATTTCCACTACCAGAGTTCAGGTTACCCACAGTAGCCATAAGCAGACATAGTTCTGTGGGTTTTTTAATAGTCTGTAACTTTTCTGAAATCACAGGAGCACCTTTTGACCCAACGTTCATGCTGAGCTGTTCTGTCTCCAATGTCATATGCTCCATTGTCTTTGGGAAGCGATACGATTATAAAGACAAGAAGTTCCTGGCTCTGATGAACAACATGAGAAACATCTTCGAGATGACCAACTCCTGCTGGGGACAGGTACATTCAGTAGCCATTTTACAGTGGCAACATTCTCTCAGAGGAGCAGGAGGCCTCCCTCCCAATGAAGTTCCATTTCAGTCTTCTAATTAGGAGCCCATCAATGCTCTGCTGCAAAGGGATTTAATTTGAGAGCAAGAAGCACCCTCACCAATGGAATTGGCTTTGCCAAGTTAAGTGCAGCTCCTCAATGGTCCTGCACACCTTTCTTCTCCAAATCTAAGGTTTCTGCTACTACTAAGGAAGCCCCTACAACCCTGTCAGACTACCCAGACTCATAGTCCTTCTGCTTGGCTCAGTTGATACGGTTGTGGCTTTTTGCTAGTATCAGAGGACGGGGCAATAGTCATACTAGTGACCTTCCTGTTTCTTTCCTTACAGCTCTACCAGATGTTCTCAAAGATCATGGATTACTTGCCTGGCCCCCACAACAATATATTTACAGAATTCGATGCTCTAAAAGCCTTTGTGGCAGAGGAGGTGAAGTTGCACCAAGCCTCCGTAGATCTCAACTCCCCTCAGGATTTCATCGATTGTTTTCTCAGCAAAATGCAGGAGGTAAGGGGAGAGCATATGGCCCAAGCTCATCCATAAACTCAGCGATGCTAGGTCCCTTCCTTCTCATAAGTAACAGAGACATTGTGATGACCCCTTCCCAGTCAGCTGTGCAATGGGGAGACACCAACAATACCCCAGATATCACCTGTGCTAGAGCTTACAGTTCTGGGCCTGCATGCTCACCAGCCACCACCATATGCAGCTGCTTGGACAGGGGGAGCTTCATCTGCTCTCACCAAAACACAGGGACATTTTCACTCTAGTCTTGCAGTTCTTTCACTGGAAAGCATTTGGTACAGCAAGGGCAAACAGTTGAGTACCATTCAGTGCACAGCTTGAAACAAGGCTGCTCAAGGTAATTTGAGTTTATTGCTCAAGGTAGCATTGCAATGCTGCAGATAGCTGTTGCACGTTAGCAGAGAAATGCAACAGCTCTAGGTGAAAAGAAAGGCCTGGGGTGACATCAGAAAGGACCACTTAGCTCAGCCAGAGAACAACCTAACCTTTTCCCTAGGAGAAAGATCATCCCAATTCCGGTTTCCACATGAAGAACCTGATAACGACCACCTTTGACTTATTTATTGCCGGAACAGAGACCACTAGCACCACCATACGATATGGGCTTCTCCTTCTTCTCAAACACCCAAAAATACAAGGTACCAGTTTGTGATCTCTTCTTTTCTAGCTTTTCCCCTGGACTGGGCATGTCCCTAACACCACATCCTTCTCCCAACTTTTCCTCTCTCCCTCTCTCATATTTTACCCAAATGGACAAAGTCCCTCCACTGTCGTTCCTCATGGTGGCCAATGGAGATCCATCAGCTTCACTGGCATCACCATCAGCTACAGTCCCCTCACAGTCTGGAACCTGATGATAGAGATGTGTCCACATCTTTATCTCCCAGTACTCCTGTTAAGTCAAATCAATAGGAAAACTTTCTTTGCATGTACAGCATTAGATTGTGTTCCATTCAACACCAAAAGCAACATCAACGTTCCTGCCATCTGTGATTTGAAAGCAGCTTATGGCAACCTATTTATGTAGGTTTGGTTATATTTACCCATCTTATGGTTTGTGCCTCTCATGACAGAGAAAATTCAAGAAGAGATAGACCAGGTAATAGGACGAACACGAAAACCGTGTGTGGCTGATCGGGCCCAGATGCCCTACACAGATGCAGTGGTCCATGAAATCCAGCGCTTCATCAGTCTTCTTCCCCTGGCTCTCCCTCACACTGTGACCAAAGACACCTGCTTCAGAGAGTATGTCATTCCTAAGGTTAGTGGACAAGCTCCCTTAAGTTCAACACGAGGTGGCAGCACATTTGCCCTTAGGCTGGCAGTTACAAGCCAGAAACCAGAACTCTTGTGGCCTGACCTCGTTTTCACCCAGACCCTCATGAGGGTTTTATCCTCAGGCTTCTGTAGCTCATTTTCACTCCCTTGTTGACACTTCATGGGCCAAAACTGGAACAGCAGTGCTGACCAACACATTTGTCAGAAGCACAGTGAGTTCACAAAAACCCAGAGCTCCGTACACAAAAGGCAGCAAAGTCATGGAGCTGCTCACCACCATCCTGTGCACATGCTTGGAAGCAGTCAGTTGCTGGTTATTGAGTACAGAAAGCCCCTGAGCCACAAGGTGCTGGAGGGTATGTTTGCATTCAATGGAACAACTAAAACCTGTTTGCTCTGTTCTTACATACTTCCTGAGGCAGTCTCTGCTCGCAGGCTGGATGTTAAGAGCAGCCCATGACTTGGCCTGGCCCAGGGCAGTAATGTTTGTTGCCCTCCTGGATGATTGTGGGCAGCAGGGAAACAGCAGCACATGGGCTGTTGGTATTGTGATTTCCAGCTATCCGTGTAAAATCATAGGGCAGGACGCAGAGAACTGCTCAGCTTCCAAGAGAGAGCTCTTCTATCATCACTGCTGATTACTCCAGCCCCCATCAATGGCTGGTTGGGAAGAGGAAAGGAAGAGGATTATGGCAGTAGAAACATGTTAGGAGAGGGGAAATGAGCTTCATTTCCACAGCCTTGTGTGCTTTTGCTTTTTGGGACTCGCAGAAAAGAAGGTACATGGTGATCTGCAAGTTCATTATTGTGAAACACTAAGAAAGAGGAAGAATTAGGTGATTAGCTAACCAGAGCAAGGTGAGGATAAATGTTCTGGAGGTGAGCGAGCATTCAGGAAGAGCAGCCAACAACTGATGCTGCTGTGACATGCAGGAGGCTCTCCCTAAAGCTTCTTCCCCAAAAGAAGGGTCTCCAAAGGCTTTGGTAGGGCTATACTGAGAAGCTCAGTCTTAACTTGGCAGGCAGTCAAATTGAGTGATCTAACTTGCCTCCCGTTCATGTTCTGCTTGTCTTGTGTTACTTCAGGGCACCACAATTTTTCCCATCACTGGTTCTGTACTCCATGACAGTAAAGAATTTGCAAAGCCACATGAGTTCAATCCTGAACATTTCTTGAACAAGAATGGCACCTTTAAGAAGAGCGACTTCTTCATGCCCTTCTCTGCAGGTAAAGCTCAGACTTTCTCTTTTCCTGTCTGTCAGCCTCCTTCTCTGATAACTACCCTGCCTTTCCCTGTAACACACCCTGCCTTGCCAACATGGTCCCACTGGTGCTTCCTTGGGGCTCACTGCTCTCTGGATAACTCTTCCCTGATGCTCCCATCTCCAGTGGCTTGCCCCATCTTGCTCAGGCCGGAAGGCTTCTCAAATCTCCTACTAGGACTTGCCAATGTAATTATGTGAATGGGTTCCACTGACACTTTTTAAAATACCTGTCACCTTCCTATACAACCACTGAAGTCATCCTGAGCCAACTTGTCTTTCTGCACTAGTTCCATTTTTTCCCAGCACCTCTTTAGTACCCATTAGGCTACATGCAACCACTCATCTATCAATAGCCCCAACCTTCCACTTTCTTACCTTTATGTCTCCTTGCTCTCTCTCATTGTGACTCCTGTGATGTTCCCTCATGTTTGAGACTTCTCCTACTCTTGTTCTTCCTTCACAAATCTATCCAAACTGCTAAGGGTCTTTCTCTTGAAAATGTCCTTAGTAATCCTGACAGTCATCTCACTGCTGTGACTGTGTGTAGTAAATAAAGCTGTACAACACATCTGCTTGGTACAAACTCTGGTCTACTCAGAAAAATCTGTGGAGTCCTATTTTCTGATTTCACTTTCAGGAAAGCGAATATGCCCTGGAGAAGGCCTGGCACGAATGGAGATATTCTTATTTATAGCTATCATCCTGCAGAACTTTACCTTGAAGTCTGTTGTTGACCCTCAGGAGCTCAACATAACTCCGACACTGAGTGGGACAGAAAATATACCTCCTGTCTACCAGCTCTGTGCTCTCCCCCGCTGAAAACCACTAAACCACTCTCCACTGTGTCCTCAGCCTGACTATGCCTTTACATCTCCTTTACTAAAACCAACAGCAGGAGCACTGGCACACCTTTCCCAGGTTCCAGGAAGGCAGTCCAAACATAAGTATATGCAGAGACTAGACACCTTTGAAGCCTTCCAGAACACCATCACATCACAGGAGGCTCTGAGTGACACTGAAGCCCCTTGCACTGACACTCTGTCACAGCATAATTGAGTACAGTGACTCCATCCATCAGCTGGTTTTCTCACACAGTTCCCATGGCTGCTCCTGCAGCATCTGTCCCACCAAGACCATGCTTTCCAGATGGATAGTGCTGTATGTGTGTACATTAGTAACACAATAAAGAAAAATCTATTTATGAGGGTTTGAGCTGTTGCTTAATTTGAGTTGGACCAGTGTACACATCTGCTGCTGGTCTGCAGTGTAGGTCTGCAGTGCCTGTGGCCAGCACCCTGTGGGAAGGACTGTTCCTCCTGAGTAAGGGTCCTTCCTTCTTCATCCATCGTGCTCACTGCTGCTGCTTGCAAGGATCTCCTGAGCAGTTGCAACACACCAGTTAAGAGGGGAAGGGGTCCTACTGCCTGGGGGCTTTCTGCCAAATGAAAAGTATGCATTCCTGTTTTTTGAAGGTTGTTGAAAGGAGCTCAGTTACCTGATTATTAGGGACTGCAACTAACTCTTTGACTGCTCTTTTCTACCATCATTATCACTGCAAGGATTTAGATGTACTTTATTAAAATGAAATAACATAGGAGAATAACAAAACAATCTCTCCCAGAGAACTTCAGGGTCATCTGATTTTGCTTCTACATCTCAGAGACATGATAGCAAACAAGTTCTTTGCACATACAGTTACTTTTAGTCCTGTTCTCTATAGAATTTCATGTAGGCACAAGGAGAAAACTTTCTCATAAACTGCAATCATGTGATCCTTGGTGTCTAGGAAAAGGGTTGTGTCTTATTTCTGGGCCAAGCTGCAATTTGGTGCTTTTTTTTAAGTCAGAGGCTGGATGGTTTTCATAAAAATACTCCACTGCAGGTGACTCTCTTCTGGGCTCCTTTGGTCTCATGGGCCTTGGCTGCTTTTGAATGTTCAGTTTGTGGTGTTTGCCTTGATCTTCATTTACATAGACATTTGTTGTCCCCTGCATCATGGTCATATAAAAGTCCTGGAGGCAAAAGATGGTTTCTGTGATTGGTTTTCACAAAGTCCTTGGAAGCAATGTGAGTACTGCAGAGAATACAGTATGCTAGAATTCCCACATCCATTTGTAAATGTTTAGTATTATTTTTAAGGAAATGCCATATTTGTCCACATTGCAGGTCCATCCCTCGTTCTCCCTTCATTTTTTGCCCATGAAGACTGCAACTCCAATGCCTGTGTACTCTAAAACAATGGCAAGCCATTGCTGACTTCTCATCTGGGATTGCAATCAAATGGACACACATGCAACCAGAAACAGCAGTCATGCAGGGGACCCAGGCAAGCATGGAGAGGAGATGCCATGAGCTTTCTATTAGTCTAGGGCTACCCTCAAAGCCAGTCCTGTGATCAGTAACTCAGCAGCATATGTGCTATGTTGAGAGCAAGTTAATAGATGGCTTACGTCTGGAGGTCTGGGAGGGGATGATTCATATTCATGTCCTTCCTGCCTGTTGGGATGTTGATTCATCTGAAGCAATGAACAAAACATGACATCTATCAGCAAGTCACAAACAACTTCATGAGAAGCACAGGGCAGTGAGAAAATGTTCTGTTACTGAACAGCTCCAGAACACAAGACACGCTCAGGGGATAAATAACTACACAGGGGATAATATCCAACATACTCTCGGTTGGATGCCAAAACACTGCTTCATTTGGAACAACCACAGAGCCCACTTGACACTTGCGCAGGAAAATGACCTTGTAGAGGGGAAACATCAATGCCCGAGTGTTGCCTTTATTAGAACATCCAAAATCTATCTGCTCTCTTAACAGGCAAAAACTCTCGCTGTCCAATTGGAAACGTTGTGCACAATGCTACACTTGAGGGGAAGGGAGGGGAGGGAAGGAGCGAAGAGAAGCTACATGGACCAACAACAGCTATAGAGAAATCATCTACCTTTGTTGCTAAAGTAAGGAAACAAAGATTCACCAATGCAAAAAAAAGCTGGTCAAAACCATCTGAAAAGAGATAGGGGAAGAAAAGGGACCTTTTAAGCGGAACTGGCAATATCACACTGCCAGAAAGCTTCATGGCATTCTTACTCTATGGGAAGGCTGACTGTGTCTTTGATGATGCAGATGATTTTTTCACCTCAGAGGAAGGATGCGTGATGCTACAGAAAGTCTCAGCTCTGGAAATCCCAGCACTGGGGATGTAGGCAGACCATGAAGACCCATCCATGGGTTGGAACAGAGGAAGCAAGGGATCAAGCTAAACACACTACAAAATACCTTGGTAATGCTTCTGGAGCCAAGTAACACCATTTGAAGTGAGAAGATCCCTAAAGGATTGATTTCCCATAGGAAATGAGAGAGAAATCCACTGAAGAATCATGGTGACAGTTCATGGTTTTTAAATTTCCTGCTATTTAAACAGATTACTTGGCAGTGCCCCTTCAGTATTTTAACGTGAATTATATTTTATTCTTATGAACCCTTCAATTTCTAGACTGAGGTTGAGCCTTTGAGAAACAGAGCAGAGAAAATTGAAGAGCCAAGGGTTGTGGTCCTGAACTTCCTAAGAGCTGAGGAGGATGTTGAATGAAGTTTCTGATATGGGAATCTAGGCTCAAAAGCAGCAATGCACGCAGAAGATAGAAGGTAGTCACCTGATTCCAGCTGTAGTTCTTCCACTGGAGAATACAGACCACTGCCAAGATGACAGCAAGGACCAAGGCCAGAATGCTGGGTACTCCTGCAGCTACTCCAACCACCCAGGGTCCATACTAGCTTACAAAGAAAGACAGTCCAGTCAAATGCATGCAGTGTGGTCCTTTATCACAGAACTAGTAGTTGAGGGAGTGGCTATGATACAACAGCAAGAAAGCCAGTATGACAAATAAACCTGAAGCCCTGGATCAAAACCGTAGCTTCCAGCCCAGCTGTACTGTACACTGAGGTGGACAGGGGAAGCAGAGGTTTGATTTCAGAGGGAAAACATACCATGTAATTAATTGCATTAAATAATGAAACATATTCTTACCCCAGAAGAGCAATCTGGCTGGACAGTTGCATTTCCAGATGTATGGGCAGAAGTCTAGAAAAAGATGGTTATAGAACACTTACAAAAGAGTGCTTCATAGAAAGCAAGCAAGGGGACAGGCTAGGTGAGCAGCTGCAAGACTCCAGCAACTGCATGTCCTCAGTAACACATGGAGCACCCAGCTGCACTCTGAGGTCATGGCCTGTACTTGCCAGTCATAAGCAAGAACCCACTCTGCTCCTTCCAACAATGTCTCTGACTGAAGGGAAGAAATATATGTTTTTCCTCAGAAAGGGGCTTGAGGCTGAAAAAAAAGCATATACAAAGCCTATACAAGAGATAATTACAAATATATGCCAGAGAATGTTGGACTCAGAAGGAAAAGCAGCACAAAGAGGAGTGGGAAGCCCCAGAAAAGATGTGCTTTTGCAGAAGTCTGCTCTCTGTCCTTCCCATGATGCTGGTGGCAGCTGCCTGCGCTGCCTTGGCTGGATGCATATGCAGGGCTCTAGCAAACCTGGTGTGCTCTAACACAAAACCCTCTGGCTTTTTCTAGCCACTGCAAAATGTCACACTCAGCTCCAAATTATGAGGCAGCTCCAGCAAAGAGGAAGTCCACCACACAGGCAGTGATGAGAAGAGGTGCCTCTCTTGCTGTCCCCTTTCCCAGACTGACCCACCATCTCAAGCTGACATTGCTACAGCTGAGAGCCGCAGGAGCCTGCACTGACCCCAGACTGCCATGAGGGAGAGGGCTCTGGGAACAGGCCAGGGGTCGAGAGCAGGACATGGCTCCTCAAAGGCCACAGTCTGGATGGGCCTTCTCTGGCCCCCACAGGTAACAGATGCTCTAACAAAGAACAGCCATGATCACTACCTACATCTACATCCTTCAGCAACTCAGCAGTGGGAAAATTGCCCTTCCCGGTTCTGACACAGGCTGTGGTTGGAGTGTCTGTACACGATGACTACAATTCAGCTGAAAAAAGCAAGTGACTCATCCCTGGCAGCATAGCTATGCAGTGAAATGCCACTGAACCCTGACTGGGAAGATGCAAATCCAGAAAGGGTCTGTGCATCAGAACAGAGACCTGTATTTCATAGTATAGCATGCAGGAAGGTAGGACCAAATATACCAGTTCTTTGCAAGCCCACAACTTTTTGCAGGAAGAGAGAGAGAAATGTGCTCTTTAGCAAAGAATTGGCTATAACACATAATTGAGTATCTGCTGTGATGACCAGCACCCTGCTCCCCTCATCACGCCCTCTCTCAATGGAAGATAAGAGAAATGAAATCTGAAATGACAAACGCATTCACTTTGGTGAAAGGAGCAGGAAAGAGGTTCAGTTGCATTACAGGCTTAGGAAAGTAACTTCTAGCTGGATTTGATAATTTTTAAATAAACAGGAAAAGAGGCACAAATGCGGGAAGCTTGGTACTTTAAGATTCTCACCTTTTTTTATTGCTACAAAGTAACATCAGCAGCCTTAGGACAGTCTGTCAGACAATCCACAACACTCACTCATTTCTCTTCCAGGATTCCATCCCCCAGCTCCTACAGATAACATGATGGTGTGCAGCCACCTGATCTTCATCCTAAGCAGTGTACTTACTGAATTTACTGTTGGACTGTGATACTGTGAGAATGACCTTGATGTCTCCTGTAGAGAAATAAAACAAAACAGAACTCCCAAAACAAACTCAAACTAAACCAACCAACCAAAAAAAAAAATTAGAACTGAATATTAGCTGAATATTAGCACTTGAGAGATGCCCCTAGCCAGGTCTGGAATGGGGAGGGGTGCTTCTGAACTGACTGGAAATGGTAACATGAGAATACAGTCATCTAAGCAGAACAGGGCAGGCATACTAGTTACTCTAGGGAAAACAAAAACCATGTCATGCTGTTGAAGATATGAGGAAACATGAACTGGTTTGCCTGAATTGTTTGTACCATGTAAGGCCTCTGAGTAGTCAGGACCTTATCATTTAATGCATTTACATTGACAGCTCCCGAGTGAGAAAGAGTAAGGCTGTGTAACCCCCAGGACAGATTAGGAGCTGGGGTACAGCTGTAGCCTGTAAAACAGCAAGGACTTGCACCTGCAACGTTTGAGTCCCAAATCCATCACACCTGCCTGGTTTTGTAGATTCAAGGACAGATGAAAATGACAGAAAAACATTAACTCCTTGCTGACCAGAGTGTTTCCACACATAGAAAGGGTAGTATTCAGCAGAGTCTCTGTTCGATGTGCTGTCTGTATGCCAGTTAGTTGGGATATAGAGGCTCTGCCATCTGGGAGGAAAGTAGAAAGACACTTGGAGACAGCTGAAACCTGCTCTTAGCCTCTTTTGCTCCTGCAGTGTTACCACTGGAAGCAATACTGGGTACATTATATGGTGAGCTCTATGGGGAGCTGGGGCTGCAGGAGGGATCAGTGCTAGTGACAATGTTAGGAATGGTAATGAGGTAAAGCTTAACTTCAGACATGGGTTATTGGGACAAGCAGTTGCAGAAGCCTCTCCTATAATCTAGGAGTAATTAATAAGTAAGCCAGTCAGTTCCAGAAACAGGTAAGAATTGAATAAACTGAAGTGAAAGAGCAAAGCTGCTGAGGTGTCCCATCTGAAAACAGTGCTCTGGAAGGTGTCAGGAAAAGGGAAAAAAGAACGTTGCTTTGCATCCACAAAAAGCCAGTAGACAGGGAGCTGGCAGAAAGCTGTCCTTTTTCTGCCCACAGGAAGCTCTGCTACCACTGAGGAGGGAGAACCTGTCTTTTCAGAACAGGAGGTCAGTGCAGTGAAATCTTGTCAATGGCAGGCTGTGGAGAAGGAAGGCTCAAGATGCAAGCAAGTAATGAGAGATTTGGATCAGTCCAAATCCTGTAGTCTAGGAGCAGTGCACATCACTGTGTGTTGACGACCATAATCCACAGCAAACTCAAAGAGGGGATGAGATTACCGAAAGATCCAGAATTTATCCTCTCATTACAGATACCAGCTGGGAGTTTCTTTAGAAGTGTGGCCTTCATATGCAAGCAACAAACATTGTACTGGAAGTGTAACCTTTGAATAGCTTAGCTATGGGATCACAGAAGTTGAGAAATGCCTCTTGGCATGCAGACACAGCTAGCAAACAGCCACTGAGTGAAAAGGATCTCTTTCAAACTCCTTAGAGGAGCAGGTACTGTTGCATCCAGGCTGGAATGAAATACAGCAGACATTTCTCACTCAAATTTCATACTGTGCCTTTCTTGGACTTACTCACTAAAACACACCTTTGTGAATAGCTGACTTGTTAACTTGACCTCGGATTTTCAAACCTGACCCTTTTCTGAAGCTGTGAATTTATTTCTTTCTTCTTGGCTAAAGACAGCGCACTTAATGATCTTCATTATTATTTCTAGGCAGGTTGAGTAGAAGGAACCACATCCATAATATATTTACATATAGTCAACCTTGCTCAGGTCAAGTTCTTTGTGAAACTACCTTTGCATCTCAGTACAGAGAGCCTCTCACTGAAGGGAGCGGAGGAGAGTTGGATGAATGCAATTAACACACACATCCACCAATCAGGTGTTCGGGATTTACTTCTCAGTTTTACCACAGATGCTTCCACCTCTCAGCATCAGCTCTCTAACATACAGATAATACTCCCTTTCCCCTAGCTTTTCTTGCACTTGCTCAAACTTTGATGCTGACAGGCAGGGACCATGCCCTCTTTGGTGCCTATACAGCTCCATGGATAACAACTGGTCAGTTCTTCACAGACTACATGCCATTCACTGGGTAGGGCTGAGGAAGAGGAAAAAAAGGGAGATCCCAAAGGGACCAATATGGGGAAGTGAAAGAAGATCAACAGAGGTTAGAGAGATCAAAACCATTAATCTATTATTTATGTTTGTATGCCATTAACAAGTACCTTTGTGCTGCACTCCTGTGGGTCTTCTGTTGATCAGTGAATGCTCATGGAATAAATTCATTATGATATTTCAGAGTCAGCTAGCTGCTGGGAGGAAGGAGGTTTCACCCTCAGCCACTCTCACTTTGCCATTTTTAAACAGATACCAGTGCATTTCAGCTCCCAGGACAAGGAATCTCCCCAAGGGCCCACTTCATGATTCAGGGCATCAGTCTCCTCTTTGCTCCAACTACCCTAAGATCAGGCAATACCTCCAGGACAGGAAAGCTGGGCCAGATGCTAAAACCCAAGCAGATATCTGAAACTATGTGTTACACCATAAGGAAATGAAGAGCTGAAGATGGGGACAGCTTGACTGATCTGGTCTGGACAGAGAACGGCAGGGGGTTAAATACCCCAGGGAGCTTGTCAACCAACAGATAAGTGGTCCAGTGGCCTCACCTCCCCTGCTCCCTGACCTCCTCCCACTACTGCCATCCAAATAAGAGTCAACCAATTTGTACTCACCATTTTGCTCTTCACCCTGAGAAATCCCTGCATGCAGTAACAGCAGACTGCCCAGTGCCAGGGTTAGTGCTCCTTTTTGGATGAGTTTCTCTTCCTTGAAATACATGAACTGTGGACCTGCAAAGAGGAAGAGATGATGGCATTTCTCTTGGACTGACTCAGACAACCTGGCTGGGTCCCAGCCCACCTGACAGGGCCAGGTGCCTGCCAGGGGCCGGGTCTGGCATGCACCTGGGAAGCTGGGCTTCAGAGCACCAGAGACTCCACCTCTTCTCTGCCAGCTGCATGGCCAATAAGACAGTTCCTGGCTCCAAGAGTGTGCTTAAGGTGAGCCACAGATCAGCCTGAGGGAAATCCTGCTCTTGCTTTCTAAGGCTAGCACCTCATCTGCTAGAGCACTTGCTAGAAATCTCAGGACAAAGTGGAGAATTTCTGCTGGCTTGATGCTGAGATCAACGAGCCTGTCTGGTCTGAGGCATTCATTCTTTGTCTGAAGTGAGTTGTGCCACTAGGTGTTTGTATTTTTAAAGAATGAAGAATCTCTTGGCAGACAATGGATATTCCCTTCATCAAATCACACACGGTGTCTGGAAGGTCTTTAGGTAGTTTCTGGAAAATGAAGTCCTCTTTCTATAAGTAAGCAGGAACAAAAAAGGACCAGCCATGTCACACAGCGCTGGTGGCAGACGGTGTGGAAAGAGATACTAAGGGAACATGATATTTGATCAGTAGAGAAGCTATACACCTGCAAAAGATCTTCACACACACGATAGGTCATGCACACAGTAAGAACGTATCTTGGTGCAACTGCAAATGTCTGTGTGCATTTCATTCACAGCTATGACTCCAGTTCATATCCCACATTCTGTTTTGCCTCCCATTTCCCACCAGCTTCAACTGGGCTGCATCACTTCTAATGTTTCAACGTTGCTTTGGACTGTAATGCTCCATGTGACTGAAGACTCATAGCCATCATTTTGGAAATCATGTCTACCTGCTGTCTTGACCGTCAGTCTCTAGGTTCATTCCAGGGTCATAATGTGCCATGGTACTCTGAGGAAGGAAGCTACATGGGGATGCTTCTTCCTTACTTCATCTCCCTTACTGCTTTGCCTTTGGGAATAGCTGAGAGGAAATTCAGTCACCAATGAAAGTTTGGATAGCTGTGACACACACCACAAGAAATATTCTGGGTGGTGGGACATGGAGGAACCAGGTATGTCTTGGGGAAAGAACACAGACATGGTTCTTAGCAAGCAGGGTAAACATGAAACAGTGGACAGAGGAAGAGCATTTTAGGTTCTACCTATCAGCATTTGGCAGTCATGGTGCATGGACCACAACTCTGCAGTAAGAAACATCTGCCTCATGCTCATCCTGCTGTCCTTGGCACAGGAGTTTCCTGTCTCATGCCTTTGGGACCTGCTGATGAAGGCCTTAGCCTGTAGTGCAGCAAATGAGCCTCATCCTTTGAAGTATACTCATGGACTGATTTCCAAATTCCTAATGTTTATCACCGCAGATCTACATCTCAGCCCACTAAAGTCTGAGTGCAGAACATGAAACAACGATGTAGCCCTTTGAATGACCAACTTATTTCTTGACCTCACTTACTAATGCTCTCTTGCTTGCAAAAGCAAGACATTTAAAAGCTCACAGGAAAGTTGCTTCCTGCAGAGAGTAAATACCACCTGGTATTTACAAGGAGGACACAAACAACAGTTGGTAGAACAGGAACGTAACAAGAAATTTTCTCCCCTTGAGGAAGTGGAAAATACATGCATACAACAGAACGTGCAACTGAATCCACAGGCTTTAATAAATGCAGAGACTCATTCACTTGTTCTGGGCACAGGTACATTTATGATTGCCCCCACGCCCTCCTCTCTGCCCCCTCTAAAAATTATTTTAGTTAGTGAAATGTAAAACCACACAAAGACCAGAATACATATGCACACATCAGAGGGTCTGGCTTTTTTTTTTCCCTAAGAAAATGTCACATGTTTAGAATTATTGACTTTTAGGTCCAGTCAGTACAGCAGACATATTCTACACAGATCACTGGTTTAAATGCACAGAACAACATTTGTGAGCACACTGTCACAAGAGACACCTGGATTAATGCTAATGAGTGTAGTACATCTGTCAAACCTCATGGCAAGCATTTGCAACAAACCAGTCGGGGGTAGGTGGGAAATTACCAGAACATGGAACAGAGATGTTAAAGTACATGGAAAGCTGCTACAGTCACTTTTCCCTGAAGTCATTGCTACCACTCGACGGTCAGGAAACTTGAACTGCTGCTTGTCTTTGCTTCTGTTTCACAAAGACTGATGTCACATTTTTATGTCCAGACCTGAGTCACTGTAATTTTGCTTGAACTGGAGGAAGGAACAGAAGGACAAAAACACATCTCATTTAGCAGAGCTCACTTCCCCAGACTTGGGTGGTCAAAAAACTTGAAATTGGAGATCTTGCCTGTAAGGAGGCCTCAGAATTTGAAAAAAAGAAACAAAGCAGAGCTAAAAGAAACCAAAAACACAAACCAAAAAACCAAAACAGATAACATTATTTTATACAACCACAATAAAGCTATAGTCCATGGTACAGTATTGTTCACATTACACTTATTAAGGCTTTGACTACTGGTCTTCCACATGCACATTTTATATACATATAATTCTCTGTGTGTGTGTGTGTGTGTGTGTATAAATTACTTTACTTTTCTTGTTCTAAGCAAGAAAATACTTTCATGCATTTGCTTCTCCTAGTATTCTCCTTCACACAATACTTGGACCATATCCTGTTAAAGGATTTCTGGAGAGGGCTGGATCTATTTATTTTCCATGTAAAAATGCCCTCATCTCCAAAAATGTAATTTGTGCCTGACAGAGGTGTTGGCCCCAAACTTCTCCACAGTCATACACTAGAGAAGTGTCACCCTGGAGCCTGTCAGCACACTGATTATGTAAACATAGTAATCCTTGGATTATAAATACTTTATTAAAGCTAACACACCTCAGCTTTTAGCTCATAATTGCCCATGACAGCCTTAATGAAACATTCAGAATAAAGTTTGTTTGGTTTTTTTCCCCATCAACAGTTCAACTATAGTGGTTCTCCCAAAAGCACGGGTTTTCCCTGTTTTTTTCCCGAAGAAGTGTCAATCTACCTGTTAATTCTTCAAGCCTGCACCTTGGTAGTTTCCATGAGCAAACAAGAGCATGTCTGAGCCTTATAGCCCAAAGTGCTCTAAGTTACCACCTCACTTGCACCCTTGCCATGAAGTTAAGAGGCTGAGCCATGCACTGGTGACAAAAGGGGAGGAAGCAGAAACCAGAAGAGCTATTCTGTTTCTAGTCCCATGCCTGCAAGTTGCACATGTTTGACAGGTTCCCAGAGCTGACATGTAGCATGGCCTGTGACCCTCTGCCGCAGGGACACCCAGACTCACTCTGTCCTAGCATTTCGTGAGATGCTCACACTAGATGATGTTGCAGAGCACTCCTACATTGTGGTGGGGAGCCCTGGGGAGAGCAGCTCAGCTGTGAAAAGGAAGGGCTCACAGGGAAAGGTAGTAAACAAAGGAAGCAGCGTAAAGAAGGCTGAGAAAGCAGGCACAGGTGGAGTGAGGAGGAGAAATTCCTTATTTAAGATAAGGCCTGGACTGCTGCCACAGCCCTCTGAGCTGTCTTACTTGGTGGTGTAACTGGAGCATGCTGTCAGTGTTCCTGTTACTAAGCTTTGACACCATCACAGAGTCATGCCTTGCATCCCACCACAGCATTTCCATGTCAGCCACCACCCTTCCCTTGGGCACTGCAATGAAGTACCTCTATTCAATATATATCATGACAATTACTTCAAATCAGACACTGAGCCTTACTCATTCATTGGGATGCAAGTAGCTAGCAGTCCCAAAGAGACTGTCCCTGTCCTCTGCCTTGCTCTCCACTCAACAAGAAGCAAGATGGGACAGAAGGAATGATGCAGATCCAGACATCTGGTTCTCTTATTGCACAGGGTATTTTGAGCAGGTAGGTGAGAGCGGATGGTTCACAAAATTCTTTGAAAATATCCTACTGGGTGTCTGTCCACATCACCTGCACCAGAAAATACTTTCAGACAGCTCATGGGGATGTTTGGGAAATGTCACCTAGAAACAAGACATCCAAGGGACGAAGGCTTTTCTCAATTGAAGTTCAGTCTTCACTAAGCCTCATGGCATGTTGTGCAAAATACAATGTTTATGCCCTGGCAGGTATGATTAGAAGATAATTTTTTGGTCCTGGGTATATTAACAAGAAAGGGTCATGCTAATAATTGCAGAGGCAAACCTTTGAGACTGGATGTCGTTTTAGTTACAGAAAACACTGTACACTGCTTTTGGCCAGGTGCACAGAAGCTTTAAAAAATAAAAAAGGACAAAGATCACAGTTAAATGTCTCAATCTTCATATGAGGAATGTCTGTGAGGAGCAATCAAACTACTTTCTCATGTGCAATGCATCCTGAAATTTGGTACTTATGTATCGGGCATGAAAGCCTTTCTTGTTGATGGTGTCATCTGAATGGAACCGAATCATGATGGAGTCCCCTGCAGAGTAGATTTCTTCCAGAGGCTGCAGAAAAGGAAAGAAGACAGTACACAGTGGTCAAGTCTGCTGACTAAATACCTCTCTGGACTATGATGATAGGGTTTAAGCTCACAGTGAAGACAGACTGGCCAATAGAGATGAAGACTGAGTGCTCAGCACCTCTGACCCTGATCTGCCTTCCTAAGCGTATTTCTTACACTTAATGTTTGAAGACTGAAGATAGTCAAATCTACAATCCCAATTGTTCCATGGTTTTTTTCATAGGACTTTCTGGATTTTCTTGTTCCAGTCTTCAGGTTTGCTCGTAATTTGTTGTTACCTTTTCAGGAAATGACACAATACAAACTGGACCCTGTTTGGCAGCTGAGGCTCTTCCAGGGTTCATTAGCAGCAAAACAACTTAGATACTTATGTGACAACTCTGGTTATCTCCCACACTGTCATGACCTGCTACACCCTTCTTGTGCTTCTCTGCTGGACCAACACTTTCCCAGCCATTCTTCCTTTGTCAGTGTGCAGGTAGGTACATTGCTAATCTGCTGCCCTAAACTTCTTCACACTGAGCTACCATGCCTTTGTTTATTTTCCAGACAATTTCCCCAGTTTATGAGGTCTTCTTCCACACACCTGATCCCTAATTGTCTCTCTTTAAATTCAGTAAGAACCTTCTCCATTTCATTGCTAAGTCCTAGAGAAATCAAACACAGACCCTTTGATTTAAAAAACTACACACCATCAGTGGGGATTCAGGTAACAGTTTAGGAGACAGCACACCATCCTGGAGTCAACAAGCAGCTCTGAAAGGCCCTCCACCATTCACCCTTGCCATAGCAGAGCCACAACATAAATTAGCTTCAGGCAGGAAGTGACTGAGGATGAAACTGCCCTTTGGAAGCTGTTTCCCACATTTGCACAACATTTTCATGGTAGAGCTGGGGCACAGCAGTGCAGCAGTCTCGTGCTGCTGTACACGACCCTGGGCTAGAAAGGAACTGTCAGTCAGCAGCGTTCTCCAGCCAACTCTGTGCATCAGATAAAATGGCTGTGATCTACAGCCAAAGGGGAAGAAGCAAAACTCAGTCACAAAGCATTCTCATTTGCCAGTTTGTGACAGCTGCCCCTCTCCAAAAATGGTATGAGAGTATCCTTTCTTGCCACCCCCAGTGATCCCTAAAAAAACCCCACCATCATGGCTTACCCCCGAGCCACAGAAGCGTCCCAGACGGGGTGCAGTGCTGTCGTAACCATCATAAATCTCCATGTAGTCGTACCCACAGTCAGCCTCCTCCTCAATCTCGAATATCTGGAATATTAGCTCCACCCCATAACCATCTTCAGCTACAATCACCCATTCACAGTTGGCTTGACCTGGGTAGTTGTTGTCCCCAAACTGAGCATGGGAAAATAGCTCTTTAGTTTGTACTTCAGCTTTCAAGAGCCCACCACACTCTGAGGGAAGAAAAGGGCACAAAACAGACTCTCAAAGGCCTTACCTCACAACAAAAAGACTCATCCCACTTTTGGGCCAGTCATGAGCAGAGAAGACCTCCAGCTTGAAGTACAACAACAGGGAAGGTAATTAAACACTGCAACAAACTACCATAAACCAGTAAATTCTCCAGCCACCTGTGAATTCAAAGACTCACAGCTTAGAGGAGGTTGGTTCTTTTGGTACAGAACACACATGGAAAGATGTGACCAGTTTAAACTGGCAGGATGGAGTTCTTTACACATTATACTCTGGGGGAATATATCATTTTAGAAAGCAATTGCTTTGTTCTTTGCACTTGTCCAGTAGCCGAAATTCTGACCCCAAGTATTTTGACAGCAGGAAGCTGAAGCACATAAAAAACTGTGGAGCAAAACAATCCCTTCTGCCCACACAATACACAAAAGTAGCCCGGTGTTTATGCAGAACATTGCTTTAGTGTAGAGTTTTCCTGCAGCCAATGAGGAAGATGCCTCTTCATCAGACTCTCATGTACGGCCACTCAGAGCGCATTTCGCTTATTTACAGTGGCAGAGATTTCAAAGAAGGGAATGTTGGTACAACACACCCACCTCCGGGCTGCCAGAGATAAGAGGATCAAGCTGTGTCAGTCCACAGCACAGCTCTGCTTCTACAATAATCAATCTAATTTGGGTCTGTTTTGTGTGTGGGCCAATACATGGGCTAAATTCCACTACCTCCTTTTCCAGTGGTTGATGTAGAACAGAAGGGATTGTTGTTCAACCAAATACCTCCAATTTAAATCAAAGAACATGAACAGGAATGTCAAATATCAGGAGACCTCTGCGCTGTTATGGAAGTTGGCATTTGTGGTATTGTGCCAGCAACAGTCTGGGAACTGAATATACAACCACTTAAAGTTCAGGCTAAGCTTATTTGGAAGAAAAGTCTGTCAGATTTTGCTTAGTAAAAAATGCAGTGAGACTTGATATCTTACGGCACTGGGGTATTGGCAGTTGACCAGCTTACCTGTGCTATGCTTTGCCTGGAAACCTCTTCTTTGCACAGAAGCATCAGAGTAAAATCTGAGGAACATCCTGTTGGTAGAAGCCACTACAGGGTCTGGTTTCTTGCTGCCACAGAAACGGCCAAGGATAGGTGACTTGCTGTTGGGCCCATCATACATTTCTAAGTGGTCATAGGCACATTCTTGGTGCTGTTCAATCTCAAACTCATTGAAGGTCTACAGCAAGAATATGGAGAATTAAGACAGACATCTGTAAATCTGAGTATGTGATTTAGCTGAGGATAAAATGGCAAGTGAGAAACAGATCAAACGGCGCATCTGTCCCACAACCTAAAACAGAAGAGTGTGTTTTCAGGGAGGCAAGGCTCAGGATTCTGTATCAATGTGCCATGTTGCTTTAGCATTGCTGCCTCACGTAGGTGCATGATAACAGTTATCAACTGCAAGCCTTATAAGCATTTGTTTTTCCTGCTGGAAACCCTGCCCAGCACATCAAATGGACTGTTCAATATTACTTCCCCTGGGCACAGAGATTACTTCCCCCAGTGCACAGGCCATCTGCACAGCTTTGGGCATGTCCTGCCGTTTCCATTAGGCCATGTTGTAAAATTGGCCTGATCCCTCTCAGAGACCTGGGGACAGGCTCATCCACCACCTTATGCAGATATGGCCCTAACGGAGTGGCTCACAGAGGGGCAGGAGGGCATGTTATTGCCTGTAAACAGAGGACAATACTCTGCAGTTGTCATCTGCTGGAGTCTCCTTCAAGCTGCCTCTCCCCTGCCTTGTGTCTCTCTGAGCCCCTCTACTCTTTAAAAGCCAGGGCAGCCTCCCAGGACACTCTCCTCCGAGAGCCCCAAACAGGACCTGTGGGCATCAACCTCCCACTCACAAAGTGGTGGTGCTAAGTCACTTCAGCTCCTCACTACCCAGTCTGCTTCGCCCCTGGTTACTCACCACTTTCACTCGGTGGCCAGGTGTTGCAGAGATGTCCCAGGTGCACTCTTTCCGGCTGGGGTACTTGTCAGGCCAGTTCGGACTGCTCATCGTTCCCTCCGCACCACTCAGCTTGTGCTCACAGCCAGCTTGAAAGAGAGAGCACATTGAGGCAAGTCTCACTTGGGAACCTTGTGGTGTCCTACATGCTCCTTTCTGCCTACTGAGACCCCTCAACAGGGCAGAGACAGGGAAGGCTTCAGTCGCCCAACAAGACCTTTTAGTATGACTGCATAGTTCTGGTGGGTTTGACCTATCCTTTTTTAGCTAACCTGGCAGCTGGAGAAATGGACCATCTCATTCCCTTGGGCCTCACTAACCTCCATCTACATCCTCACTCCCTAATGTATTCCCCTACTCTTACATCTCATCTGCCCTGTTCCCATGGCCATGGTATCAACATCTCCACTGTGCTGACTCTGGTACTATCTCAGCCTTGCACTGTTTGGCCAACTTAGAAAGCTGAATCAGCTCATGAAGAAATCAGACAAGGACTGGAGATTATACACAGGAAGGCCACAGCAGCACACAGCAGGGGTAGGGGTGCAGGAAGAAAGGTAATAATAAATTTGGTTAGATCAGTCCATCCCTTTTCTTTGGACAAATACAATAATTAAATGAAGCAGAAATGACCAGTCTAATCCCACAACTGCTTCTTTTGCTAGCCCAGCTTCTCATCCTCACACTGTCCATCCCCCATGGCCATACAAAGGGCAAGACTGGGCAAGGGTTCAGGACTTTATTCCTTTTTCTTGGCAGTTTTTCAGCTATCTGGGGCTCTTTCAGTGCCCTAGCCGGTGTCTTGTACAAACTTCCAACACAGGGAAGAAAGCACCCTGAATCAAGCTGTGTTTGAAGTACTTTGGCTTTCCTGAGGGCAGGGAGTGGGGACCTTACCTTCTTTACAGTCATGGGCGTTTTCATGAAGCATGAAGCCATTTCTGCACTGGCATATATAGCTCCCAAAGGTGTTGACACATTCATGCTGGCAACCACCATTGTCTTTGGAACATTCATCCTTGTCTGGGCGGGATCAAACAAACAAACACTGAGTTGACAGTGAGACAGACTACCACAGTCACCAACTGGGAGGTCTATAACCAGGCTGGCAGATAGCAGTGCAAGCCTCCAACCTCTACTGCCGGATTAGTCCAGTCATCTTTTTAGCCCAGACACTATTATCTTCAATTGTCTGTCATTTAATAAAATGCATCATAAATGTGTTTTATTTTATAATGTAAGTTTAATAGTTAAAGACTCTTGTCTAAAAGAAACCTATAGAAATGTCTCATTCTTTTAAAATAAAGTCTGGGAAAAGTACCACACAAATTCACTAGCCTAGGCAAAAATCCACTGGCCAGTCCTTATTTTCACGTTCCTATGTGCTCTAATGAGCCTCCATTTTTAAACAGCTATGTGTGAATGCACAAACAACCAGATGGTGAAAAAGATATAAAGTATGAGCTGCTCTCTGAAGCTGAAATTTGCCCCAGTGGATGTTCAGGACCATGCATTCCTCAGTCTCACTGTTCTGAGCACAGCATCTGCCCATGGTTCCCAGTTCAATTTGCTCGACTTCCAGTTCAACTGCACAACTTATGAGCAGGTTATCTCCAATTTTTCTTGGGACAATGCCCTCCCTGGATCTGACTGACTTCATCTATCTTCTCACTCACAAACGTATTACTAGATGAAACATACCCACCTCATCCTTCCTCCCCAAGCCCTTACTCTACTCTGCATCTGTCTTAATTCAAGGCCATTTTGCCTGATCATCCTCCTCAAAGTCATTAATACTTTCTGGTCTCTTCTGAAAAGCCAGCATAAAATGGAATTTCTACTTCCAAATGGCATACAACTAACCTCCAGAACTGCTTGCCAGCAAGGAACATCATTGATACAACATATTCAGAACAAAGGATGAGAAACTTCCACTAGCACACACTGCTTTGATGGGAATGATTGCTGTACAGAACACTACCAGAAACATTCTAAATCTAGTTTCAGAGAAAAAAGCTTTCCTTTGATGATTCTAGGGACAGAGAACTTCTAGGATTGAATTCTCCATCATTTCCTGCTGTGGAAGCACTGGAGACATTGATGCAACCCATACACCTTGCTGACACCACACTCAAACTGGACCATACACTGCCCTGAGAAACCAAGATGAAGGTGACACAGCACAGAACAACCATTCTTTCAAATGCAACTAACCGTGTTAGGCTCTGCCTGGTCTGACACAAGGTTTAAGAAAATTCATCAAAACCAGGAGGTGAGAAGAGACAGCTAAGCAGATGAAAGGATACAGTCACATACCAGAGAAGTAGTGAACTTTAAAGCCTTTCTTGGAGACCGTGTTGTCCGATTTGAACTCCAGTCTCATGTTGTTGCCATATGATGTGATTACTTCAGGCTTCTCTGAGCCACAGAATTTGCCATGTAGCTTGGAGTCAGAAGCCAGCTCACTACGAACCTCAACATAGTCATATTTACAAACCTGGCAAGAGAGAAGAGTTTTCAGCTCAAGGGACTTGGAACAGAGCATTTCAGAGGAAGGGGACAGAGGCTTCATTGAGAAGGAACAGAAACTGCCTCATGCTCAAACACACTCCTAACCTCCCCAAAATCTCCTCTGTCAGTTTTCTCATCCGTTCCCTTGCTGCCCTGGTCTTAAAGCATGAGTGCATTTATCAGAATAGTAAAGGTTCCATTTAATTTAGCTAAAATAATTACTCCCACCTTATCCAAGAACCTGACAGTGTTGAATGAACTTCATCAGCCTACTGAATTAAGGAAGTATCACTGTGCCCATTTGAAGCGGGGAAAATGCAAACTGAATGCTTTGTTCAAACTCCACCCTGCCCATGGCAGGGCAGAGAACAGACTCTTTTACTGGTTATTTCATTTATCCTTGAAGAACTCTACTTCATTGTTTATTTCCAATTATTTCCTGCAAAGGCAGCACTGGGGAAGTGGGGGATGATATACCTATTAGAGATGGAAAATACCTACAATTACGCAAACCTGGTAGACAAAAGAAGCCCATTGTGCTGGTTTTGGCTGGGGTAGATTTAATTTTCTTCACAGTGGCTAGGATGGGGTTGTGTTTTGGATTTGTGCTGAAAACAGGGTTGATAATATAAAGATTTTTTTTTATTTCTGAGCAGCACTTGCACAGAGTCAAGGACTTTTCTGCTTCTCATACCATTCCACCAGCAAGGAGGCTGGGGGTGTGAAAGGAGTTGGAAGGGGATACAGTCAGTACAGCCAGTCCTAACTGACCAAAGGGGTATTCCAGACCATATGATATCATGCTCAGTATATAAAGTGGGGGGAAAAAGGAGGAAGGGCGACATTCAGAGTGACAGTGTTTGTCTTCCCAAGTAACCATTACATGTGATGGAGCCTTGTTTTCCTGGGGATGGCTGAACACCTGCCTACCCATAGGAAAGAGTGAATTAACTCCTTGTTTTATTTTGCTTGCTTGCATGGCTTTTGCTTTATCTATTATACTGTCTTTATCTCAAATCATGAGCTTTTCTCACTTTTACCCTTCCGATTCTTCCCCCATCCTACTGGGCGAAAGTGGGTGAGCAGTTGTGTGGTGCTTAGCTGCCAGATGGGGTTAAACCATTACACGCATTTATAACAGAACAGTTTTAATCCTTCTATTCTACAGAGAAATCAGATCCAGACTTCAAGGAGAACAATCACTCTTACTGGCATAATTATATCAAGGGTGGGAAAGCAACCAGAAACTCCACCAAAAAGACAGAGTTTCCTCTTCCTTGTACCCCAATGATTTATCCAGTTCTGAGTTAGCCAATAGTCCCACCTCTGAGATGCAGGGACTGGTTACGTACATCATTGCCTTCCAGCTCAAACACTTCGAATTGCAGAGAGATCCGGTACTGGGCTGGAGCTACCACCTGCCAGACGCAGTTTTTGTTAGTAGGATATTCCTTGGGCCATCCAGGGCTAGTAATGGTCCCATTGAGCTTGGTGATGAAGCCCCCACAGGCAGCTGGAGAGGCAATAAATGAACACAAGTTTTACTTGGTTCTGTTCAGACACACAGATTGGGCCACAGTGTTAACTAGGAGATGAATCAGATCCAGGTTGGCGGCACATTTGAAATCCCAGCCTCCAGAACAGGTTTAAAATGCTGGGAACTGTGAAGGAAACAGAAACCTCACCTGCAATAAATTACCAGTGAAACACACAGACTCTGGCTATGGCCCTGAGAGCCACCATGTAAGACTAATTTCCTTTTCAATCTCTGTTCTTGGGCTTCCTGTGAATCGGTTGATTTGACATGCACAGGACAGTCTGAAAGACCAGTTTGGTAAATTCACCTGCACTCAGTGCTACAAACCTTACTGTTTCAAGTTTATCAGTAAGAGAATAATTACAAGATAATGGAATCCTAGGGAAGACACCCCTGTCAACTCTTCAGTGGCTTATTATAAGTGGACTGCTTCTTTTCTAGGAAAAACAGATGATAAAGTCAAAGATTTAGCTTTATTATCTCATTTCCTTAAAAAATGTAGGACATCTCAGCTTCCTCCTCTTGTGTAAGGGCAGGGCTTTTACCTTGAAGGAGTCAACCTCAATTTAGGTTTTTTTCTGCAAAATTCTATTTGCAATGAAGGCATTTTTTTCCCCTATTTTTTCTTGCTATTTCTTGAGAGTAATGAGATACGGCCACATCTTCAAAACCCACAAAGGCAAAAGCCTTCTGTGTCTTGTTCCCAGCACCATTTTGCATTAAGAGAACTAATCCAAGGGAACAGCTTCAGTATAAACAGTGTGACAAGCAAGTGTGCCTGGAGAAACAAAAGCAATCTACTCTGATGTATATTGCTACATTTCAAAGACTATCCTTTCTGTATTGCCCACAAATGAAGTTTAAAATAGAAGGTTAAGAGTGAAGTTCAAAAAACGTTTGCCAAGTTATAGTGACTTGCCCAAGTTATACTAGTTTGCTCAAAATTTGCAAGGAATTTTTTTTTTTTTGTTTTTAGTTGTGGTCTTTTGTTGGTTTTTTGTTTGTTGTTTGTTAGGTGGGGGTTTTTGGGTTTTTTTTTGGGGGGGTTTTTTTGTTTGTTTTGGGTTTTTTTGTTTGTTTTGGTTTGGTTTTTTGTTTTGTTTTGTTTTTTTTAAATAGGTAAAACTTCCAAAAGCCTTTTGTACTGAACTCCACCCACACCAAATCAATAGCACTCTTCCCCAAACAATTTGATAAAAGCAGATGTCAAAAGCTGAGTGACTTTGAGAGCACCACTCACAGCATGTGGAACTCCCTGCATGCCTCAGCTGACAGGGAGAGCTATGAGACAAGAACAATGGGTGGATTTGAAGCATACTAACAGCTGTATTGTTGGTAGGTGCAAACACTTGTTGCATGTGATTAACTACGTAAATAGAAAGCTGACACAAACAGTTTCTACTGAAGCCACGGGGTTTTTTTTCCTCCATAACAGCAAGAGATTTGACTCTTCAGTCTGGAGAATGTCTGTTTTGCTTGCAGACAAAACATCGATATTTTATTATACAAAGTAAATTTCTCTCAGAAAAAAAAAAAACCCAGCTTTACATTTATATACGTTTGGGCCACTCAATGGTTACGTCGTAATGCCTACCCTCCCTTTTGCTGTACTGTGGGAGATGTGGTCTGAACAGCAATTTCTGGCCATGAGGGAGAACTGATTTTAGGGATGTTTAGCAGTAGAGAATCAAAGTATTTTCATTTCTTTTAACCAAAACTTGTTTTTCAATGGAAGATGTCCACAAAAAGAAATTTTTCAGATGGGGGGAAAATCAAGTGAAACAAACAGGATGTGGAGATCATTTTCCTTGTCCCTAAGACTGTTCAATTTCATTATGAGCTGTAGTACCCATCCTATAGATAGATGCTTCAATCTGTAGGTTACTTACCTTCACAGCTCTTTTTATCAGCTGTCAACTCATAACCAGGCTCACAGGTGCATTTGTAACTACCCAATGTGTTCTCACAGTGCTGCTCACACCCACCATTGTCCGGCAGAGAACATTCATCCATCTCTGTCAGGAGAAAACCAGATCAAATCACACTTTCCTGACCACCCAAACCCCTTCATATTCCTCATGCAACACTTCGGGACAGAAGGAACAGAGCACAAGCTGCTAAGCTGAGCCCACGGAGTGGGCACTGCTGCAAATCTCATGAGTGTTATAGCGCTCCTAAACACCAAACTGTAAAGGACTACAATTACTGTTACTAGTCAACAGTGCTTTTTCTAGACAGGAGCAGGGAAATACAGACTCTGGTAGAGACTTTACTGCCTTTTGTTCTCATTTGCCTACTTTTTGTTTTGTTCGTTTTAAATTCCTCATGCTCCTGAGTGACTTGAGCTGCCAGAAACCAGTCCATTATGATGCCCACAGGAATGGAGCTCAGGGAGGTCATATCCCACTGAACAGAATGGAGCAAAAGAGCTGAGAGGACATGCAAGTAGTTCTACCTTTTCACAGACATATGAAATCTTACTATCCTAGACTTTGCAGTCAGGCTCTTCAATCACATCTCAATAACTTGAACTGACATTTTAATACACAGGTAGCCAGACGCCTGTCACCCTGATCCCCAATTCAACATGTATCCCTTAATAGATGGTTTTACTAACATGGTTGTGGTGGGTTCATCTCAGCTAGCAGCCAAACTCCCACCCAGCTGCTGATTGACTCCCTGCCCTAGATCACTCCAGTGGAACCAGGGAGAAAACAGGAAGAATAGGAACAAGAAGACACCTGGGTTGAGAAGGGCAAATTACCCACTAATTACTACTGAGGGCCAAACAGACCCAGTTTTGGGGAATGTAATTTTATTTACTGACAATTAATATAAATATTTGAGTACTGGCTTAGGTATTGGGACACTAAAGCTTTAAAAAAAAAAAAAAAAAGAAAAAAAAGAAAACACCTCTCTGTTCCCCTTTCCTGGCTCAACTTCATTCCAGACTTCTCTCCCTTATCTTGTACCACCACAACTTACACTCAGTCCCTTCAACAAAGCCACGAGCATGCAAAAGCAGAAGATGAGAAGCCATAGTCTGTACATGACTGCTGCTCCGTCCTTCTCATACTGCCCCCCTGCTCCAGCATAGGTCCTCCACGAGCAGAGAACCTGCTGTTATACATTTTTTGTTCCTTTCTCTTCTCTCTTCCTGTAATTTTTAACCTATCTTAAACATGTTTTCACAGAGGCGCCACCAGTCCTGCTGATGGGCTCAGACATGTCCTGCACAGGGTCCAACATCAGTCTGGCACAGCGCAGGCATTGCAGCCCCACTGCCAACACCATGATACTTACACCCTACATAACATTCCTGCTGTGTAGATGAGAAAGGAACAGTCTTGACTGGATTACCACTGTAGATCCCTTCCAACTGAAATATTCTGTTGTCTGCTGTTGAGAACACTGTCTTTCTGCAAAGCCTTCCTACAGTCAGGAACCCTCGCTGCAACAGTTCCAGTTCGAATAGATTTTACTTTCTGGTTTCTGTTTGTGGGTTCACTATGAAGAAAGTAGAGTATTTCTTTGCTGCTCTTTGCTTAGGTACAGGTTCAATAGTTCTAATCTGGCTGTTAAATCACTTAGTTCAGAGAAAAGAGAGGCTGCCATTCCTACAATCATCAAAAATCCCTGTGACCAGTCTTTACCATGGGAAGGACATGTTCTAGATATGTGCAGATATGTTTTGCAAAGTAATGTTTTTCCTCTAATATTTGCCATGAAGAAGAAAGGCACAAGGCAAGCGGCAGATAAGCACATCGCTATTAACACTTCAACCACATACAAAATAGACTTCAGTGATACAATTTGTTACCAAAACGAAGACAACTACTAAAGGGCAATTGTAGAGCCTTCCCTTGAGATACACCCGATGGGGTGAGTATGAAGTAATTGCTCTTCCTATCCTCCTGTTGTTGTTTCTTAGATCTGACTAATGGCTTACCCTGTCTGAGATGTTTGCAGGTTCATTTTCTCTGAAAAGTTAGAAGTTAACACCACATATTCTCACGAAGCATAGCATTCAATTCCATCCTTAACTATGTTTTTTTTTTTAAGCTAAGTTACTTTCTGTCACTGTAATACATGTAATCGAAGCTCTATTACATAATCTATTACATAATTCATTAAGGCAAAACTGACCTATTGCTTGGTCAGATACGGGTGGCAGTCTGAAGAGGGCCTGCAGAGCCATCTAATTTGTCTCTTTACTCTGTTCATTAACTTTCTGAGACTCACAATCCCTCTGGATATGGAGGTACAGTTTGCAGACTTCAGATCTCAGGTTGAAACTCCACATGTAGCCTGCAGATGAGTCTCCCCCGCTTTTCACACTGGCATCAGCTCTGTCCACAATGCTAGCTGGCTGGAAGGTGTGTAGCTATGCCCACTGTGATGCTTGGTACAAGCAAATACAGTCTGCTCCTCAGCTGAATTTACAGGCATGGATTTAGAAACAATCTCTCCATCCAAGAGCTACACAGTTTCTGTTCAAATATGTGAAATGTGAGCAGACACTGAAGATGCAGTCTGCCAGCGAAGACTGAACAGAAAATATATGTGTCTGCAATTGTACTAGTGTGCATGTTTACACATTTTTACATTAGAAAAAAAGGAAATAAATTTATTTCTCACTATCTGTATCACAAAGAAAGCACCTTAGGTTCAGGTGTGTAACTTTCTTCCCCTACAAACTTGAAGGAGAACCTCAGATTTTATAGAATGACTTGCATCGCTATGTAGTACTAATGCCTGAAAGACATTTCTGCCACAGTCAGCTTGCACTCTTTGCTCCTGAAAGAAGGCAGAATGTCTTCAGAAAGAAGTACTCTTTGTCTTTTTATGGAACCTGAAAAATTTAAACAAGGAAGTCTAGACACTGTGAGAATTGTTCAGGGACTGAAATTAAACATCACGGTATTTGCCAGCGATCTTGCAATCACTGCTTGTCACAAGTCCATTAAGATCTCTCAGATGTACAGGAGAATGTACTGTGTGAATTAAACTTTATTTAACTATTTCTTTTTTTTTTTTTTTTTTCCTGCACACAAGTGCACGGCTTAAAGATTATGGGTTACAGCTTATGAAATCTCATGACCTGAATGGTGAAGAAGTGAATTCATGTCACAGGCTAGTCTGAACAAAGGGGATTGAGCCCTGACATGTTTGTTTCTTTTATTTCTAAATGAGGTCATGAACAAAAGTTTAATTCACAGAGTACATTCTCCTGCAAATTTGAGAAATCTAAACAGACCATGACAATTTTAACACAAGACAAAAGTTAAAGCAGAAATAAAGGACTTTTGCAATCCAAATACTGACATTGCAGCTATTATTTCTGTAGAACTGTCACTGAACCTAAGAGAAACATGACTGTCTACCTTGCAGCAGTTCTGCTGGTATTTTTCAAGTGGTTAGATATTTGGTTCCTGCCTCTATCAAGTCACCAGGATGTTGGTAAAGCACCAGATCTTAAAAAAAAACCCCAAACCAAAACAAAAAAACCCAACAAAACCACAAACAAACAAAACCCCACAAAACCAAACAAAAACCCCCAACCAAACAAACAAAAGAACAAAAATCAAAACAACAACCACAAACAAACAAAAAAACTTAGTCTTACTCACATCTTCCTGAAGAAAATCTCCATTTAGGAATACATTTGTCTCCTAAAACACCTATTTTTTTTTCCTGGGACTCTACTTGCATTCAGATTTATCATCTTTCCAGAGGCTTTTTTTGGAATAGAACTTAAGCAGTGATTTGTTTTTAATACTCTTCATGCAGTATTAATACCTTATTTGAAAATGCCAGTGTCCCCTGGCAGAGCTAGATGCAGGTGACATTCTGTCCAGCTGTGCCACACCAAGTGTTTATGCCTGTGCTGATATTGGCCCAGCAGGCTTTCTATCTTAATCAGGGAGGTGGTGTTCATGCCTCAGCATCAAACCCCTCTACACCCTTAAAGCAATTTGTATATAAATTTGATATTGGCAGTTGCACAGACAAATCTAACAGCTCTTAAGTAGATAAAATGATAATTGGTCATTTGGGGATGACAGTAGTTTAAGGGATGAATCATACCCAGATTTGACTGTGAGAGGTACCTGATTGCATACCTTTAAAGAAATTTGCTGCAAAGCCTGCTTTATTGATGGTCGCATCAGATGTAAACTTCATCCACACTTTGTTTGAACTGGATTTGATGTCATCTGGCTTCTCGTAGCCACAGAAGTGGCCGATGAGTGGGCTGTGTTCAGTGAGGCCATCCCGGATCTCCAGGTAGTCATAAGAGCATGTGTCATGCCATTCAATCTGCAACAGGAAAAGTGTCTGCCCATGCCCTGCTAGTATGTGTTCTTCAAGCCAAGCTGGCTACCCAGAGAGACTTTGGCCAGAGATTAGCTCCCCAAACAACTGGCTGCAACGAGGTACTTGCCCTATGGCTGCCACTGAGCTCTCCTGCGGTTGAAACTGCAAGTCTAGGCACACCTGAGTTCTTCTGGCATTTCATGGCTATCCTCTGGGGAAACCCAGGCCCTGACCATCTATAAACTGCTTATCCATGAGAAGTTGTGAGAAAGAGAGCAGAGCAACTACAGAAAAAGGGTTCTGGGAATAGCTGTGGGGTCACAGCCAGGAACTAGTGGTATCAGTCCTTCATGGGACAAGCATGGTAAGTGTGTCCAAGCCGTAACAGCCCATGGTAGAGATGGGATTTATGTATCTACCAAGTTCCTGTCCATTTCTGTCTGTCAGTTATACATTTGTTCTCAGAGACAGACCACTGGGAGCCTAGCTAAGAGTGTAAGACATCCTATAACCAATAGGAGAAAACCTTTTGTGAGCTCTTCAAATCCTGTCTGCCATCTGGGAACATGATGTTCTTTGGGGAGTCACGTCCTTCAATCTGACAAGTCCCAGTGCCACCAAATGGAGTTTTTTACCTAAATTGTGACCATTTACTTTCATTTGACCAGAATGAAAATTTAAGGACTCATGAGTCCCTGTTTAAACCCATTATCACTTTTGAGTCCCTTCTAATTCTTTTTTTGTCTAAAGTAACAGTTTTTGAAAACTCATCATATTTAAAACCTGTCTTCAAAATCTCTGAGCAAACTTTGTGTGAGAATAAAAGATACTCTGAAGTAGTGGAAAGATTTTTTGAAAGTTATTTACACCACTTTCTTCTTAATTTTAAAGGACATACAGAGGCAAAATACTATCTGTAACGCAATATACAATGACATTTCCCACCTCAAAGGCTTGGAATGTGATTCCTATGTGAAAACCTTCAGAAACTGAGATCTTCCAGATGCACTCTTTGGAAGGTCTGTAGTCATCTGGATAATTGGGAGATTGGATCTGGCCAGCATCTTTGTGAATTTCTCCACCGCAAATAGCTTCATACAAAAGAAACAGCAAAACCACAAGATTGCAGGTTTTCCCATAGGTTAAGCCTGCTCCTCATTCAAAACTGTATCAATACCACTTGTTATACAAAGGCAACGCACTGGTCATGGACATTTATACAAATCTAATATCTTGTCTTAGTGACAGTGTTTCCTCTCTATGTCAATGTCCTTAGAAGGTGAACTCACTAGGACAGAGAATGTTTATGAATTTATGTGTTTCATACTCCTGGTTGCCTTCTTCTCTGCTTAAAACCTGCTCCCAGAACCAAGAACCAAGAAAAGCTGGCAACTTCCCTCCCACCAACCCCGCCCGCCAAAAAAAAGTTGCAAATCTAATCCAGCCACACGGTGGCAATATTAACAAGCACAAGTCGAGCGGTTCACCACCAGACCATCAAACTAACGGCTGTGCAAGTTTCAGTGCCAAATAAGAGAATGAGTAAGTTTAAAGATGAAGAATAGAAAATTTAATGAAAACATACTTTAATAAAAAACTGGTAGAGACCTCAAAGACAACAGCAGTTCAATACAATTGTCTGCACGACTATGTAAGAAATTAAAGTAAGATCACAGGCTAAAACCTGTGTTATCCCATGATGCATGACATACACGTCTGCAAAACACATATGAATGTATTGGCCGTGTTCAAAGTCAAGCAAAAAAAAAAAAAAAAAATAAAGCACCAGCAGTAAGTACCAGAGAGAGGGTACTGCAATGACACCTGCCAGACATTAATCATTCTCACCCTCGGGTTCTCCCCACAATGCATTCCATTAGCAATTCAGATGTGGCTCTCCCCATAGCATCCTGTAAATGGCTTGCATTGGGGAACACTGTCTTGGTTTTGTGTTGTAAGCTGCTAATGTAACCTAGTTAAAAGCACTGTTTCATTAGTGCAGTGCTGACCTCTTTCTGAGAAACTCAGTGCTAAAGCACTACCAACAGCTGCACACACGAACTCCCATTGCAGAGCACAATTTCGATTGCAATTTGAATTCACACATTCAGAGCTACAACTGGTGCTTGAGAGAAGATCTGAGGGACTCTTTAAAGAACTGTCTCCCCCACCTAACAGAAAGAGGACTACAAAAGGAGAGAACTGACTTTTTTTCTTTTTGAAGAGACATAAAACTGACAGTCAACATATATTTTCTCCATTCACGGCAGTAGTTCACACTGAATTTCAGCTGAGCATCAACTATACTTGGAAAAGCTTTACTGCTAAATGGAAAACACATCCGCTGACAGAACCTGAGAAGGCAATAACGATTACAAATTTGGGGCTACCAGGAGTGCTGTAGGGCAAAACTGCCAACATCTTCCCATCTTGAATCTTACGAAAGAACAAGGACAGAATGACTGAACTAAGAGGACACTTTCACTACATTAGCTGTAATTTAGTATTAAGTAATTCTACCATCATGTGGCTACGTGCTTCTGTCTCTTTTCTTGCATCTTCTGAAAACTTTAGGGCCAAGACTCAGAGGAATCCAAATCTAAAAATCAGTCCTTACCCACAGAACTTCCAGCAAAGTTCAGATGCACAAGCAAGTTACATGCATTGTCACTAAAGCAGAAGACAGAGAAGCAGTGCTAAAACCCACTTTAGTTTTTTTAGTATGTGAGGAAGGAGTTCAAAAGAAAAAGATGAACTAACAGCAACACAGAAAGATTTTGGACAAAAATTGATAGAAAATTAAACATTTATGGGCAATCCCTCCTGGAAATAAAGATTACCTTTATTGCCTAAGCACAGAAGTCACAAAACAGCTGAGCAAGCCACCTGACAATGGAGGAAAGAAACAAGCCATTACCAGAGCTTGCTTTAGAGGGAAATAGGAATTAAGGAAAATTTTTTGAAAATTGCCTATTACAGCAAATAAATTTTGAAGAAAGATGCAGATAATCTCACTACCTGCCACTCTGACAAGAGGAGGCTGTGGTAAGAAAAGAACTATGCAATGTGCCATAGTTCTTTCTGTAGTACAAGTTGGCTTCTACCAGTCATACTCTGTGCTTGCCCTCAGGCATAGCCATAGATTTAATTCCTTTCCAATGGGAAATTTCTTGCAGAAAATGTTTATATAAAATGCCAGTCTTGAAGAGGCAGGAAAATATGAACAGTTGGGAGTTTGACCACTAGATGCACATTCTACTTTCAGTTGCTCTAATCAAAAGTCAAGTGAAGCAAGTATTGCTCATATTTATTGAACCTTTCATTTATTTATCAACAGGAAATATGGGAAATTATCAAGAGAAAAGAAAGTCACTTTGTAAAGTGACTTTGGAATGTAGCCAATGTAAAGTTTTTTTCTTCCAATACCATTTAGCAGTATGAAGCATGATGTCGTACATACTAGTTTGATCACTTTTAATTCCAGCAAACTACCATAAAAGGGATGTTACAAGCCACATGATCCAGGCAACAGCTGCTTTTCAGGAGAGATATTAAAAAAAAAAACAACCCACAGGCAAGCTACCTCTGTCTCTGGGGCAACAATTCCTGTAGAAACCAGATATTTCTCCTGTGAAACAGATTTGTTAGTCCCATACTGTTGTGAAATCCTCATGTGCTTTATGTGCACTTCCCCAACAGTCCCGTGTTTGCTTCACTTCCCTCTGTTAGTATCATTATTCATGAGTTTATTGGACACTTGGGCACTGGGCTTCCAGCATCACATTTGTTTCTGTGGCTGAAGAAACAAGATGATGCAATGTCGGTACCAATACAGTCAACCTCAATATTGCTGACAACATTGGTACTTCTAAGAAAATGCCTGTTGCCCAGAGAATAATAAAGGCTTTTAATACCTTTTAGAATCATTATGTAAAAAAAAAAGCATATATGGAAAAGGGATGTTACTGATTTGTAGTGACTGTGGCAGTATTGCTCCTCCTCTGAAGTGGTTTCATTATCCAACTGCCATGCAAATTTCTAAAGTACCTGACCTGTAGAAAATCTGACATGCTAATTTCCAATCTTCTGTAAGCAAAACATACAAGGGAGAAACAAAAGAACAATCTTCTCATTTGAAAAAAAAAAAAATAAACAAACCCCCCCCCAAAAAAAAAAACCCTACCCCCCAAGGTAAACTGTATTAAGTGATATAAAATGTCTGGTCCCAAACAGAACTTTGCCTGTTAAAACAGTGGAAGAAACTCCTGCTACAGCCCACGCTGCTGCTTGCAGGGGCTGGTTAGAGCAGACAGAACCTAGTCTATGTATGGAAACTATTGCTTTTTGTTGCTGTCCGGTTGTGCTCCACAAAATGTGATGATCTTGTTGGAAGATCCATGCCTTGTCTAGTGAAACAACCCACAAAATCTGCCAATTCCCATAAAAATAAGAGCATGGCTGTATATCACCACACAGTGCAGCAGAACTCCTGCTGGTCCCATAAACCCCCTGCATCCTGTTCTGCCTGCTCCATACAATGTGACAGACTTCTAGCTAAGGGCTGTACCTTCATAGACTACAAAGAAGCCTTTGCCCAGGATGTTACTGCTGCTCCGGAACTCGATCCACAGCCTGCTGTCCGTGGATATTACTGGTTCAGGAATCTTGTCACCACAAAATCTACCTACAAGGCAGGAAAGAGAAAATCAGGATCCCCATGACCTCCTGGCTGATGGGCAGCACAGTGTAACATGCACCCGTGGCTTCAGGAAGCAGAGTCTATGGTTAAAGGAGCTGTGCTTGTGCAAAACACCCTTTCATTCCCATCACCTGTGCTTTTGAGCAAGTCTCTGTGTCCCCTCTCCATTAATTCATGTTTCTTTCAATTATTAAATGAATGAACATTCTCTTCAGCTGCGAGCAGAATCCAGTAGTCACAGATGAAGCCTCTACTGCCCTGGTAAATTCAAAAAGGCTCATGTTTTGATCACATAATTGGACAAATGAGCTTCAGTGGTGGGGAACTAACCCCTGTCCTTCTAGAGATGTGACATTAGGGAACATCCTTTCCACCTGCTAGGCCTTGGAAACTCCTTCAACATTCTGCACGCAAGAGCAAATTGTCCAAGTCAAAGCCAGGGCAAGACATGGCCATGCTGATGAGGAAAAATAACCCTCACCTCATTCTCTGCTCAGCTCCTCCCAGTTAAGCTTCTGCAGTCCTTTAATCTCAAGAGAAAGAGACCAAGAGCCTTTTTGCTCTGTGGTTCTAAGCTCTCTGGCAAGCACCAGCAGTGGCAAATACCCAAATTCTCCCATCAAGCATGATCCCTGAAACAGAACACCTGCAGATGCTTCTGCACCCTGAACCACCTCAACAATCCCAATTTGGTGCTCCTTTACTTATTCAAGCCAGATGCTCCTCACAGAAACAGAGCAAGAACCAAGTATGCATTGATAGTCAGGAACCTGCACTTGGGTCAGCAGCTTACCCAGCACAAATACAGTTTTTCACTTCAGCTGACACCAGCAAGGCTACACAAGGTCTTGGCATTCCACCCAACTGAATCCCAGGGGGAATTTGACAGAGGTGGAGAGCTGTTCTTCAGGTTGAATTCAGCCAGGACAGTGGTGATAGGGATCCTGGCCTTCCAATACCAGGCAAAGGCATCTTTAAACAACTCCCACTGGGTAAAAACCTTGTTAATGCCTTACCTGCAAGGTACCTTACAGCCTCTTAGTTCCCATTACCTGGCTGCGAACAGTAGTTTCACCACCAACTTTTTTATCTTGAAAAAAATCACCCATACAAATATTATCTTGAACTCAGCTTTACTCAGCTATTACTGAGCCCCCAAGCTGCCCAGTGCTGCACATCTCCACTCCCAAAGAGAATGCTAAAAACAGCATCAGCACTGCAAAGCTCCTTCCTCTAGGGTCACTGAGCAACTGCCTCCTGGATTTAGACTTGGAGTTTAACAAGGGTGTCAAGAAGAGGAAAAGCAGATGAGGAACAAGAATGAGCAAGCTCCTCAGAGTGTGATAAAGGGCCCATTCATAAAAAGTTATACACCATTTAAAGGCTGAGTTTTCACACACTTCCCTGGGAAAATATGCAGCACACATGTACTTTTTCTCTCTGCAAGAAGCCCATGCTTTCACAATTCACACTAATCCCCCTTCCCACCCCCTGCTGAATTGCCGTCTGTCTGCCTCTTCCGAGCTAATTTCATGGGCTCAACCCCATGTGGGAGACATGGCCACTCATGCAGTGTCTCCTTCCAGATGGAAATGCTCCCAAGTCCACCTGCACTAAGGGATGGGGAGGTGCTTGGCTCCTGAAATACCTTTAAATTACTTGACACAAAAAAAAAAATAACAAGGAGCTAACTTGCAGCTGCTGGAGCAATGTTACCTGGTGCAGAGAATAGCAGTAAATGCTGCCAAATCCAAAACAGCAGGAAGCAGTAAAACTGGTTGCCAACTGCACTGAAAGGTAGGCTCACAGACACCTGGAGAGAAGCACAGCTTCAGCCTCAGCTCCTTACCTGGTACCAGGTCTAGGATGTCCAGTGGGGCCAAGGAGAGCACCCAAACCTCTAAACCCTCTGACCCCATGCTGACTGCCCCAGTCTTGTGCTGCAGTATGGGGCACAGCTTCTCTAACATAGCTGGGGATGCTACACAATCCAATTGCTTCTTTCCTTTCAGGCAGAAGGGGAAGCTTGCAGGGCAGCATTTCACGTGTTTGGGACACAAGGGTTAGGGAATGAAGTCAGGATCAGCAGAGCCTGTGACAAAGTAGGTGGGACTCCAGGATCCTTCAGGGTAACAGAAGAATTCAGTTACAATAGCAGCAGGCAGAGGCATGGGAAGGATACAGGGGAGCTGCACTTTTTAGGGATCTTTTGGAGTGGGAGCAGGAGCAGAGCAGAGTCCTTGCACGCTTTGACACCCTAGGTATGGTCTAGCAAGTTCCCTGCTTGGAGTAGAGAGGCACAAAGTACTGTGCATCTGCAAATACAAACACTTGAGAAATAATTCTAGGAGTTTGAGTCAAGAGCTCTAGTACAGCTGCTTCATTCTGACTGCCTGACAGTTCCACCCTGAACTTGGGAGCAATAATAAAACTCCAGAGACCACATCTTTAGTCCCAGCCAGGGCCCTGACTCACTTCCCTCCCTGCATCATTTCTCAAGCTGGAAAAGGAAGGAATAAAATCTTTGCTACCAAAGGGCTTGGAGCATGGATCATTTGGAATGAACACAGCACACAAACATCTCTGGATGGAGACATTAAGGGACAGCCAGTGCATTGGCCAGATGTAGGGCTCTTCCAGGTAAAAGAAGGTTTGTTATTGTTTATTTTCTCTGCCCACTCTCCAAAGCATCAAGAAGAATACATGAAATGCAATTCAAATGAAACAAGTACTCACCCAATAATGGAGCCTTCCTCCAATAGCCATCACGCACCTCCACATAATCATACCAGCAAAGGCGACTTTTAAATAGGTCCATTGATGTGAAGTTTAACATAATCTGAAAGGACGGAGTACAGACTTCTTTTTGGGGAGGAAACTACTTTAAAAAGATGACCCTACAGGTTGTATTTCATCTCTGCTACAGTGCTGCCTAAGTGAATATGCAGGAAAATATAGCTGGACAGCTGGTGGGATTTGTACATCAGCTTTCCTCAAAAAATAAAGGTTTCTCAAGGTATTTTAATGAAACCATGACAGTACATGACAGCAGACAACTCTTTAAAATCAATCCTGTAATTCAAAGTCAATGTTCCTCAGATACTAAAATGCTACTTTAAAAAGGTACAGTTTGGATTTTTAAAAGTAAAAACTGAACCTTTGGTTTTTAGTAATGTGAGCATAATAGAGTAAGACATTGTCACAAAACACATGTTTGGGGTTTACATCCTCATAAAAATGACACTTGTAAGAAAGATCAAATTTTGCTGATTAGGTTCCACATTCTGACAATCAGACTAACACAACTGCCACGATGCAATTGTATTCAGTGGCTTTACTACGCACAGCTTAGCATTAAAGTATTATTACTTTGGACTCCTTCCTCTGTAACATGGATCACAGGACCTACAGAGGTGATTGTTGGGGTGGACTTGTATTTTTTTACTCACAAGATTTCACCCACGTACAAAGTTACGGCCACAGTTTGTCACAGCAATGTCATTACACTGAAATAGGTGTTCTCCCCCAAAATCCTGGCTGGTTGTGCACAGTGCAGTCTGCAATGACATCACTCACTTTTGTCACTCTTTTGCAGTTTTCTGACTTTTGACAGCAAAAGATTTATCTGTTTCTATTCAGACAAATACTACCAGCTCAACATCTGTTCTCAGCTAACAACTCAGTGCTACAATGCTACTTTGTACCAACTGCTGCATTTGATAAAACAGGTATGTTGAAGCATCTAATCTGAAATCAATTATTTATTTCCTTTTTTAACAGTGGTTCAGCATCTAGACGGTGGGCCCTACTCGACATAACTCTTCTGAAGAGGCTGAGAAGCAAAGGGAGAGTTTACAGTAAGATTCACACCACAAAACTCCCAGAGCTACAGTTTCCAAAGCCGAGCAGCTCTTGGCCCTCCTGCCCCAGCAATGCTCTCCCTGCAGCTGATGGCAGGAGCTCAGCAGGGCATGGAACTGGGCTTACAGGTGACAGAACTAGGTCCTGGAGCCAGGCAGCTGTTGAAAAATGCATGAGCTCTGTGCTTTTTTGTCCAAGTCTTAAGCATGTGTTGAGGGTGGTCCTCAGCAAAGTCACTCTGCCAAGGAGCTCCCAAGCTGGGCTGTACCTTCTTGCAGCCTGGTACGACATGAAAGGCCTGAAGGGCTGGTGCTACTGGATTAAGGAAAGATTTCATTTCTACTGGGAGATCAGTAAAACAAAAGGAGCTGAGAAGGTGGACAGGGTGGGTGACTGATGAGCAGTGGGGCTTGGCATTTCAAGGCGGGAACTGGATGTTGCCTGACAGGGACATTATGCCTGTGCAAGGGGGGCAGGCCACAGATGTCACTCATGGCTCCTTGGCTCCCCAGATGGCCGGCACATTTTATCTAACTCATTTGACTCGCACCTGGCTTTGAAAGGTGAGCTCAGCTGGAGACAGCAGGTGGCAGGAATGTCTATGCAGGGTTCAGCCTCGAACTAAGAGGGAGGATCAGAGACCAACACACAGCCCAGACCTGTGAGGGGGCTCTGCTCCAGCATTATCTCTTCTCTCCGCAGGACTGTGTATTCCTGACTCTATCTCTTGGAGGACAGCAACGGTGCTCAGAAGCCTTTCCAGGCTCCATGTCTGCACCCCAGGTATACAGAGATCTTTGGGCACTTACTAACACTGTCATCACAGGCAAAACAACAAATGAGGGAAATGCAAAGTACACCTTGTGCTGGTGTGGCACCTACCTTCTCCCCTGGGGTCACTGAGATCCTCCAGACACAGTGGGAATAGGAGGGGTAGCCATTTGGAAACCCAGGGGCTGAGAAATTACCTGTTGAGTCTTGCAAGGTCTCGCCACAAGCTGCAGGAGAGAGGGAAAAAACCTATCAAACAGGAGTGAGTCTGAAAGACATTAGGGTCTACCAAAATTTTTGCTCATGGCTGTGGTGTGCAGGTTGGTGGTTGATACTCTAATGATGCTCATTCGTGGTACCAGCAAAAAGGTCATTGAGCACATGAGACCTTGCCAAAAGGGTGATGTGAAATTTGTCAGAATTTCTAGGATAGAAGATGATCAGGGCAAGGACATAGGGCAAAGAGTTTTTAGAGAGGCATCCTTCTTCCTTCATCTTCCTTCCACATGCCAGCACTTTCAGGTTTCAACTGGGGAGTCTCTTGTCCACTAACCAAATGCAAAGTATTCACCCCACCCCACCCCACAACGCCGTAAGTGCTGTCAATAAACGTGTTTTCCCTTCCTTACAACTGGCTCAATGAAATTTTCTTTAGTTATCACTGTTAAGTGTCTTTTTGGGGGCTAAAACATCCTAACAAAAGCAGGGCAAGCCCCACTGCCCTCATGTTGTGGCTGCCCAGCACCTACTCTGCAGTCACACTGCACAGGACAAAACCTGAGCACAGCAGCCCCTTGCTCTCCAAATTTCCATTGTGTGGCCTGCTGCAGTTGATGAAATGTAGATCCCAGAGTGACTTTTGGGAAGCAAGGAATATGCACATGCATATGTGCCTTTAGAGAACTGCGGCTTCCAACATCTGGGAAAGTTGTGACTACTGTAGTTCCTGCTCTCTGAGCCAGGTTGACTGAGCTGGAACGAGGAGTCACCATCCACATCTGCAGAGCAGCTGACTGCCTAAGTGGGGGGATTGCAAATATCAAAGCTCTCATTTCCTTCAGAGTGCCCGCTACATACATCCAAATACTTGCTGCAAGGAGTAGGGACCTTGGCTTGACTGCTTCCCAGTCATTTTTCCAATTTCATAACTTAAAAGTTGCCCTTGATCTGCAACTTGGTTTCCTCAGAGATGGTAAGGGAGCCCTCAAAAATTCCTGATTAAGCAGCAGTGCTTTGAAAGATCCAACAAGGCCTTCCCTTTCTCATGGAAATGCCATGGGTTGTTCCTCTGCTTGATGCTATCAAACGTTAATTTTGCAGCCATGATTACATTTAGATGGGCGAGTTGGAAGGTGGAGATGAAAAGAGACTGGTCCCATTCATAAAGGTGGATATCATCAAACAGAGGAAAGGGAGTTACCTAGGCCAGAATTTCTTAATTTCCCTAAAGAAGTTTGATCCAAACTTGACAGATCCAACTAGATAAACAATATGTGAGGACACAAAAAGGGTTTTTTAATCTTTTTTTTTAAATGAAGAGGGAATTCCAATCCATATTTCACTGAGATAAATGCATGTTCTTTTTCTTTGCTCAAAAATCTATTTAAACAAATACGAAATGATAAACAGATCTCTACATCATGGGAAATACATACAATATAACCATAGTAACACAGGGGATTATGACCCTCAGCTGAACCACAGTGAAGGTTTCCAGCAGCCCAGACTTAATTCTCGTCAGTGTAATTACACAGCTTCTGGCATGACTGTGTAAATATGGAACAGGTACTATTGTATCTACTTCCAAAGACTACTCTGCTGAGCTATCATGAAAGGAGACCAATCTAACTATCCAACCACTGCAGAGGAAACTCCCCATGCATACTGGGAGAGGCTGGCCTTTCAGCAGGAATGCTCCTTCAGAGGAAAGAGCTCTTTCCTTTCAGAGGAAAGCTCTTCCTTGCATGTGCAGGGGGAAGTATATTAAGAAGTAATGCGTATTTATGTGTAGAGCATAGCGTCTTGCAGAGCACCTCAAAAAGCAATACAACTGTATTCAACTTAGTAGCAAAGAAGCCAACAGGTCCAGTAAGGCCACTGTTTGGTACTTCTGGGATGAAAGAAACTGAGAAGCTAGAAAGGAACCGAGGTAAAAAGCAAAGCAGAAATGTTTCTGAATTCATTTGTAAATTACATAGTTGAGTGACAGGCACTTAAAGCTCATCAGCTTGTTACTGGTACACTACACCTATTCAAAAATGCCCAGAGAACTGGAGATGATATAAGCAGAACCATTTTCAATTTATAGTTTAACCATTCCTAAATAGTTATCACAACTCCACAGGCCTCTTTCCTTTAGCTCAGCACCAGAGAGCAGGATGAGCTTTTTAAAAGCCTTTTGTAGGGACTATAGTCATCAAATCCTCAATCATGCAGCCATAGCGAATCCAGCATTAACTACCATGTAGTAGACTGCATCTTACCTTCCAGAAATTCCTTCAGCAACATTCCTTGGCTTTCACCTGGCTTGGCACTAACTTTAACCCAGCAGGTATAAGCTTTGGGGAGTTAAGAACAATTTAAAACAGCAGGGTTTTAGCCTGGACAAGGTGAGCAAGCCCTAACTGTAGCAGCCACACAAGTTCCAGTCTAATGAAGCTGGAGAGCCCTGCTTCTTACAACAGACACAGCAGTTGTTCTGACTCATACCACTGCATACTTGTAACTCATCCTTCATCATACTAGCTCTTTCTTGGGGGAGATATTACTAGGCATTCTCAGATGGAGACTCTCTTTCTATAAGGGAAGCCATCTGCCATTCAACTTCTGAATTATGTTGCTGCATTTTACCTAAAAATCCTTAGCTCAACTACTGAACAAAGTGCCCTCAACTTAAAGTCTCATTCAGTTCCCTGCTTGAACACACAGTTGAAGTCCCTTGGTTTTGAACTCCCCTGCTTTGTATTTTGCAGAGGAAGAGAACTTTTCAAGCTACAGATTCAAAAGGCATATGAAAATGTTAAGGTCACTAAATATATCACACCTCTTTTCAGATGCAACCCGTGTGTAAATTTTGATGCAAAGAGAGAAAGAAAACCAAATGAGAACAACACGTATTTGGGGGAAAAAATAAATTGTTTAATAGGCTTAAAGCTCTAATCGTTTTGCTGCCAAATATGTTCTGAACTGCAATAACCTCTGCTAAAGCTTTGTGGAAAAAAAATAAGTAGGAAAGTTCTACTATGCAAGTGGAAAACTTGAGACTCAGAGGGGTCCTCATTTTAAAGAATGTTGCTTTGTAGCTTTTAGTTTGACTTCAACCTCAGGCCAAAGTGGCTTTTCAGCTTGCCTCAAGAAATCTAAATCTGTAGTTGATTCTTCCAGCTATGGGAATGAAAAGCCTGCTTGGATTAAGTCTGACTCAATCAAAAAAAACACAGTGCAAAACAAATCAATCCCTAAACTAATCCATGAGATAATTTTCCAAGAACAATGTTTTGCTCTACCAAAAGCAATTTAGAAATAATCATGAGTGGTAAAAAGAAAAAAAAACAAACAACAAAACACCAAAAACACCAAAAAACCCCACAACAGTTAATTAGAACTAAAACACCTAAGAAAGTTCTACCACCCACTACAAGCTAAAAGCAGTGATCCCCAAACATGGACCCTGAAGTCCTCAGAATTCATTCTAGACCTTTATGAACCCATACTTGCTGACCTGTACATGGATACAGAGAAGCCGTGGATTTGCATACCAGCTATCCACCACTTCCCATGGCCTCACAAATGGTTTACAGAGCAGTGTTAGCCAGTCACTCACTGAAGATGTGACTGTATACTTAGCCCTCCTGCTCCTCACCATCTCCCCTCTCTTTATTTTCTTCCAAGAGAAGTAATCACTTATGATCATACGAGGTTGATGATCAAAGCCACTCTCAACTGAAACAATTTGCTGGCCAGACCAAGCCATTTAGACAACCTCCTGGGTGATGCTTGCAAAAGTCCTTTTTTTTTCTGATTCCCTGAATTATTATAAATGTTACATAGTCATTCTACAAAATTAGGGCAAGTCTCACATTCTCCAATATCTTCTCTTGGATGTTGATAACCTGCAGAAATTCAACACAGCTTGTTAAATTTTCTGCCTCCAAGCATCACACCTCCCATGCTGTTTCCCTTCTCAGTCACTGCAGTCCAAGCCATGGGCACCAGAGCAGGTGCCATCTTTGCTTGAAGCCTCTGTTAACATCCTGACACTCAACCTGTCCTTAAATCCAGCATATTGTTTCTCTGAAATCTGGTTTTCTCTGTTAAAATATTCAGCTAAAACTGCGGCATAAAATTTCACTGCCTAATACCTCCAGTTTAAAAGGATTCTCTTGTTCTGATGGGTTGGTTCATTTAACTTCCCAGCCATATCTTATGACCCCAATGCTCCTTTTGTCAATCATGCCAGACCTCACACAAAGCAGGACTTTGGTATTGGTCACTAGCATGTCACACTTACATAGATGGGTTCTCTATCAAAGCTGTACCCAGTCTATCAACCCACTTGCAGCAGAAAGAGGGATACAGCCCACCACTGAACAGCCCAAAGCATCAGCTTCCAGCACCGAGCTGGAAGTTTTACAAATCAGCATCTTTGAACTTTCTTCTATGTTATCTCCCAAAGCAATACACCATAATCACAGAGATGCACTTACAGTTCCCTCAAGACTCATTTCCGGGACAACAACTATATAAATTACAACAGATATTTGATGGTTGGTGTGTAGAGACCCCAATCCATCAGCCTTCCACCATTTTGGTAACTCCTAGTCCCCACTGTCTGTGGTCTTGTACACTGATTTAATTTTCTATTAACATAGCCTACACTAGACCAACATAAAGACCTAAACCAAACAAGAATACTGGCAAAGTGCCAACAGGAGGCATGTTAGGCAAGTTCGCTTCTCCCACAGCTTCAGCCTGAAGCATTTGATAGTCTATGTTTTCCGAGTCTCTTTCCCCAAAGGGCTCATGAAGGTGCTCTTGAACTCCAATGCCTTCCAGATAAAACATGTGTCTACAATAAAGCTGGAGCCATCTCCACAAGCCATATTTACCTGGGCATTTGTACAACTTCCTTGCCTGAGCGATGTCTCCCTGACTCAGGCGAATACGCTGACCAATAGTTGGCCGGACCCCATTATCATCACGACGGGGGAGGATGGTGTCCAGGAAAACCCCTCTAAAGGGAAGAACAGAGACAGACAGAGTAGTGAAGTAGGGAAAATGGCATGATGCATAGAAGGTAATCCTGGCTGGCCTCCTACACCCCATCCCCCTGACCACATATCCCATGCTAACAAGCAAGAGTGATGCAACTTGTGATAACTGCATGTCTCAAGACAGCCTACCCACTATAGCAGACAGCTTCCCAATGTACAGGCAAGTCTGCTGAGTCAATAAATTGCTCTTTGATATTGCAAGATTGCTGCTGCCTCTCTTTGAGCTTAGACACATTCCTTGCCATAAATCAGAAAAAGCAATTAAATATTCTTGCAGGAGGTTCATGGCACTTCAGGCTCAGCAGGAGCACAGATTGGATGTTTAAGTCAAAGGAGCAGATTGAAGGGGAGTTTGCTCAGTAGCAGATGAGGTTGAGCTGGCAGTGATCGGGGCTGCCAGAGACAAGAGAAAAAGATCAAATGCTCTACCCTCATTCTCCACATGTTTCCAAACTAATAACTCCACTTGTCTCTGTCTCTTTTTACTTGCTACTATTTCTTCCATGTGCCTCATACTCAGGAGCTCTTTACTGTACTTCTGATCTCAGTCCAGTGAAGGATTTAAGCTCAGGCTTTGCTTCTATTAAAATGCAGTCTGTGCATCCAAGCAAGAGCTTGCACACAAGAGAGACCCCAGGGGAGCATTAGGACTGCAGGGAGGGAGGGAGTCAGGAACCTGAACTCCAGGTTGGTAAAGTCCAATCTCTTGCAAGCAAGCTGTCCAGTCCACAGGCACCCTTTCACTGCACCCCTGAACATCTAACAGGCTTGGGAGTGCCAAGGCTAAAGGTGAGCTTAATCTTCAGCATCAGCTCAGCGAGGCAGACTGCTCTTTATGAAGGGCAGGACACAACTGTCTGTAGAGTGTGACAGGAAATCAGGGCAGAAGCAGTAATTTTAGTGCTGCCTGGTCTTGATACAAGTCTTCAAAGATGAGCTAAGCACTTAGCATACAATTCTGTTCATTGGGCTGATCAGCTGTGTAAAAGCCTTGGGAAGGAATTTGAGAGGGGTTTTTCACATTGGTTTAATTTTAAATAAATACTACAAGGAGAGTATTTGGTTCACAGCTATAAGTCCATATTACTGAACAGAAAATACCACTCTATGTAACATTTCTGTGGGGGGTGAGGGGGCTTGGGGGCAGAAGCAGGAGGAATTATTTTGCAAACATTAAAACTGAAGAAAGAAATAGATGTGGAGGAATTTAAACTGTTTTTAAAACTCAAATAAATTCTTGCATGGGCGATGCTGTTTTTTCACCCACAGTAGAAAAATTCCTGATCAGCATCAAAATTGTTTCTTACAAGATCTGAGGTGAGACCATCAAATTTTGATTTATAAAATCAGTCTGGCATTCTACATGCCAGCTGCATGCCTTGAGTTGAATTTATTTGAGTTTATGTATTCAAAATAAATCCTCCAATTCCAGAAACACCACAAACAGAGAAACAGGCCAGTTTGCCAACATTTTCAAGCCTCCTCAGGAATTCACAGAAGAACCTGGCATTTGGCAGGGACATACTCCTGAAGCCTCTGAAATGCTTTCTGCAGACCTCCGGAGTTAACTAGGGAAGACTGACAGAGTTTAATAGAAAATCGACCACTTGCACACACAAACTTTTGATTCTTTTCCAATTCCAGCCTCACAACTGTTTACTCACAGCCCTCAGTTTTCTGTACAGAGCATACACCTCGGACATTGCTCACATAATGCAAACAACTCATAACTTCAAATTACCTTTTTTCTCTTCTAGATGGCTGTACTATAGGTTGGGGCAGTAAAAATTTTGGGTTTTCATTTTGCTCCAACTGAATTTTGTACTCCCTCCACATGCATTGCTTAACATGACTCCCAATTGTGTAGCAGTAAGTATAGCTCCTCTCATTTTACCATTATAAGAACTGAAAACAGAGCAGAGTCTGTCTGGCCCAAACCACACAGGTCCCAGAAGTCCCACACTGTTCACCCAAACCCCATTTGCTTAACAACACTCCGAATGTTAAGTTGCACATTTGGTGATTGTCTCTAAGAGTGCAAGAACTTTGACTCACGAATTAACAAACAACAAGCAGATATTAAAGCAGAGCAGCTCAGGAAGTCTACCACAAGAACTGCTCTTGGATAGGATATCTAACCTCTTCTCCCAGAGGTAGGAAAAGAACCCACTAATCCTGAATGCCCCATTCTCCTGCTGTCCAGGCATGGGCAGAACTTGCATTAGCTGCCCAATGCAATGATAAGCCAAGGATGGTGTGTTGCAAATACATCAAGAAGATGTCTCTTGACATGCAGGCAGTGCTACCTGCACCCTGTTTTGTAACTCCAGACTGTGCTGCTGTGCCTACTAGCAAGCCACTGAGTAAATTAAGGTAACCTGCTATTTGCTTAGTGCTCTGTGGAGGTTTAAACTTTCTTTGCTAATCTCTGATTTATGGGTTTTGACAGCTGTAAAAGAAATTGTTTAACGAGATAGCAATATTCACTTTAGATTGCTGCCATGTCTGTAAGGAATACACCAGGAAGTAAAAGCCTTCAGCTACTCTCTGCAAAACAGGCAATTTTCTGATATAGACGAGAACAGAAATTTCTGTGGTAAAAACTTGCTCCTGCTGTCATTACAGTCTCGTGCGCTACACTCCCTATTCCTATTAGCAACTGTGGTTTGCTGTTGAAATGAAAAGGAGGAGCGACTCCTACAGCAAGTCTCAAACATATGCCTGGAAATAATTTCCACTGTTAGGATTCATCATGCCTCAGAAAAACTGTATTTTTCTGCCCTAGGTACAAAATTAAGAACTAAAGAAGCCCAAGATTTAAAAGAGCATTTGCCCATGGCAAACAGTATGATTTGCTACCATCAGTACTGACAGAAGTTAACAACAACAACAAGGTTGTGCTAAGTGTCAGGTAAGAATTGCTACCGATAGTAAGTCACGTGTCCTTCCCCTCCTCCTCACTCACACATTCCATCTCAGCTGGTCAGGTGCTCATACCATCTTCTTCTTATGCGGACTTTCTGTTGTCTGCTAATGTTTTAACACACCCACTGCACCCCTGCAGGGTCACACAGGGACCCTCTCCCTTTCCTAGCCACTGATCTTAACAAAACTTGCTGGAACTCAATATCTTCATGGGCTCTGTGCTTTTATCAGTTTGGGTTGCAACAGGCCAGCACTCTCAAAGCTCAGTAAGGTGGGAAGGAGACGTGCATGCAGCCACCAATCTCTACTAACTGGTCAAAGCATGGTTCCCTTAGGGAAGCAGATGTCAAGACAGGTCTTGGCAAAGTAAAAGCCTGCTCCCAACACTACCTATTTCTGGTGAGAGCACAATTAGCCCACAGAGGCAGTCAACACTCAGTTCAATTACTGCACAAAGACTGCTGCTAGGGTGAGGGTGGGTCACAGAGACAAAGGGCTTAAAGAAAAGAGACGGAAAAATCCTATCAAGCACCAATTTAAATTTAGAAGGACTCTTGCCATTTTTATCCCATTTTGGGCCAGCACTGCTCTGAAGGACCCTGGTTTTCAGGAGACACAGATGTAAAGGCACCCACAATATAAATGGCGGAAAGAACTTAATCCTGCTTTTGTGCAAGACAATTCTAACCATTTAGAGTTCAGCAAATGCTGGAAGGGTCCAGCAGATGCCTCTAGGGAAAATAATTGTTTGCTTTGGATATCTAATCCAAAGAAATCTCTGAAGTCTGCAAGACACTCTTGCCCAGCTACCATCTCCTCCTGCCAGAATAAGTAGCATTTCAGCATCTTTGATAATTTTGCACTGGTTGATGTGAAGCTGCCAAAACAAAAGCACAAAACAACAGGCTTGGCCCTTTCATACAACTGGGAAGTAAGAAAATTAAAAACCCTCCAAAAAACACCTTTCATTTTTGCAACAAAAAGTTGTCAAGAGTCCGAATATTTCCACTCTGCCCTTCAACCCCTTTACTCATAGTGTGTAGTGACAGAGAGCTCTTGGGAAAGAACGATAGGGAGATTTAAAAAAAACAAACTTCAAATAATGCAGCAAAATTAAGCTGGTCATCCACTAACTCTCATTCCAAATCCAGGGCATAAATAACTGTATTTATTTCACCTGTTTTTCAGGAGAGCGGTCTGATCAGAAAATGGGCTCCATGTGGAGGGATAAGGAGGAAGTCAAGGGCAAATAGTCTACATAGACACTGGCCAGTTAGTTGGGACAGGACCGATAACTTCTCCATGAAAAATCCAATCACACAGAACCACATAGCTGCAGAGGCCACAGACTAAAGAACATGCATAAATAGTAGAAGAAAAAATATCCAAGTAAACAAAGATCAAGATCTAGAGTTAAATCTTCCTCTGGCACACCCACTAGAGAATCTGAAGACAATATTTTGACTCCAAAGCATAAGCTGGACAGCCAAGAGATTCAAAGCTTTTTTAGCATTACCCACCTTGCACATGGGTAGATATGCACAGATACATGTGCACTACTAGGAAAGGTTGCAAAGAATGTTAACATGGTTTTGGAAGGTCTCTGAGATTGCCACTATTATTACCAAGTGAATACAGTAGGAAGGGGAAAACAGGAGTTGACCATACTGCACCCACTGTGCTTTTTCAAATATTTTTCAGTACAGCAGAGCTCACTGAAATTGCCACATATCTTTACAATAGATCATAGGTATTTTTCTAGGCTCTATGTATCCCACAGAGCCAACAACTACCAAAAATTGGTCCAAGGACATGTAACCTTGGATTATCACCTGGAGAATGTGTTCCTAGCATAGTGCATGATGCTGTCAAAGTCATAGGTCTCTCCTAGTGAGTTCACTTCCCCAGCTTCCATCTTTAAAAAGTTGTACTCCTGACCTGTGATGACAAACAAAAAGGAAAAGAAAGAAATCAATTAAAAAGAGGGAAGAAAAAAAAAAAAGGCTTCTACCTCTGGGAGCTTGGAATGAAAGAGATATGCTCCTACGTTCCAGCAATTCCAACTGGACATCCAAAATGTCTAGTCAGCCAGCTATTTTGACCCTTATTCCAGACATGGATTAGCAATATTTCCTCTTCTCTATCCCAGCTCACAGATTACCAGTGTTTTCCCACCTGGTCCAGCAAGAAAGGTTTCTACCCATTCAAAAGCCATGTGGAATAACCTGAAGTGCAATTTTACCTTGCTGTATGTTCTCCCTGATGATTGTGACATGCTGATCCCTGTCAGGCCGTGTGTGCTCATGCCAAAAACCCACTACATGACCCAGCTCATGAGCCACAATGCCAAACTTGTCACAGTTCTTTCCAATGGATATAGCCTGAGGGCCCCCTCCTCGTCGACCCACATATGAGCAACATCTGGAAAACAAAACCCACAAATCCATGCAGCACATCAGTGAATTGAGGAACACGGGGTGGCATCTGGCAGAGTCCAGGATAAGCCAGCAGTTGCATACACTACACTTACAGACTTACATTTATGCATTAAAAAAAAGAAAAAAGTGTGTATCTAAAAAAATACATATACACACATGTTATCTCAGGAAAAAGAATCCAAAAAGGCTTAGCACCTTCTGAGCAAATACTAAACTATCCTGGGAATCCTTACTGGAAGTGACCAGCTGCATCTCTGTGACAGATTCTCCAATGCAGCCATTGGTCTACTCTGGGCTAGACTTACAAAGCCATTTGTCACTCTTTGCAATACAGACAGCTGCAGGGAATGCCTGCATCACTTACCCACATGTTCTGTATGTGAACACAATGAAGCTCTCTTCATCAGTTCTCTCCACAAACGTCACACAAGTGTGCTTCTCCCAGTGCCTCATTGCTTGCTTAAAGATAGCTCTTTGGGTTCCTGAAAAAGAAATTAAGAAGAGCAAATAGTGAAGGCCTGGTTTTCAGGAAAATCTCTAATGGACTTCATCTGGATATGGGAACAGTCAACCTTTCCAACAGTTCCTTGTGCAACCATGTGCCCACTCTACCTCAGGAAAAAGATTCCCAAGGACCTGAGTCATTTTGGGGAAAACTGCTCCAGAGACTTCCCACAAATTTTGCAACACACATCCCTGACCAAACAGGGAACAATATTTTCACTGACCAGTGAAATTTCCTCCGATCACATAGGGGATGACCCCTCCTGGCCAGATCCTCTCAGCCCTGGATGTGGTTGCCCTGCGCACTCTGGGAGAGGAGTGTGTATCCACCCCAGACTCATCTTCATATTCTTTTCTCTTTGGCCTCCTTGCAAGCGTTGTGTTCTGCCTGCTGTCTGAAAGACAGAGTGGTAACACTGTTTAAATTCTCTTTAGTTCCACCTGCAGCCCTCAGGTAATATCCTGGAGCTTCAGATAAAAAAAAAAAAAAAAGAAAAAGAAAAAGCAAGGTGTTAAGCCAAACCAGAAGTCATAGTCAGATGTGCCAGTGATTTGTTTGGGATTTGGAGAAGTTACCTGCAAAAAACTGACCCTTCTTGTCTTTGAGCCTTCATATGCATTAGGCCAAATCTGTTCTCCCATAAAGATGTGAAAGGACATCCTTCTCTGTCTCTGGTCGCTCACTCTCTGCAACAGCAACTTCATAAATGGGGACACAGTACTTAAACAGGGGGAACAGGAGGTAGGCATCAAACAATCCCAGATGTCACTGTATATTCTCAACTTGCCCTACTCATCCAGATCTGCAGAGAATGGTTTGTTCTGGTAGGGCTGGCTTCACAATAGCAACAACTACTCATTCAAGTTGGCCATGAAAGAAAGTGACAGACCCCTTACACTGAAACCAGTACTCAAGGATGAAAAGTATTACTTTGGTTTCATATACTAGGTCTTAAGTGGTTTGGAAATCTGCAAAGATCAGACATTCTCTGCTGGAGGAGGGATGCTCAGGATTGAAAAGTTGAGGCAAAAATCTCCACTCATGCCGATTCTCTTCATTTTAAGGAAAAGGAGGAAAAATACCAAAGGGAAAGCAGAACACAACTAATTTCTTGTTATAAAGGGTAGAGGAGCCCTGGCTGGGCAGTGCTGGGTCCTGGCCTTAAAATCTGCCAGAGGATTCACACAGCCTTCAAGGCAGACCCTGCATCTTGCCCTGCATCTGTTCTGCTGCAGTTCTGCTCAGACAGTGGTTATGCCTACATCACTTACACTTTTAATGGGATGTGGGTCTTGTCCAGAGGAAATATCCTTTGCTCAAAGCTTCCTGGCTGTTCACACCTATTTGCTATGCCATGGGCAACTCAAAACCTCAAAGCAGCCACAGTCTAGCTGGGCTTTACTAGCATGTGTAAGGACTGTATAGACAGATCACTTCTTAGAAAAGTTGCCTGTATTGCACAGTCAGTGCATTAGCTGGATGTGGGCAAAGGAATAAGAGTACAGGAGTTGCTATGCCTTCAAAGAGTGCTGGCCTAAAGGGTCACTCCAAGGTGAACTTCCTTATCAGTTTGAGGAGCAGTATGCTGATGGTGGCTTCCTAGTGCTAGGGGATCTCCCTGAAGTTCAAGAGGATGGATCCAAGCTCCCGCTGTGGTCTTGTGATTTGTATGTAAATCAGCAAGAGTGGCTACAGCTTTTCTTCTGAAGTCAGGGCTACAGGTAGAAGAGAAAGAGTCTCAAGACAGAAGTAGTCTTGTCTTCCATTCACAAACTGCTCCTGGGGCTGCCCCAAATCTCAGTGGATTTGAACATAGACATCAAAGCCAAGTAAGGAGTTATCTGCTCCATGCTCTCATGTACCTGGTGCATCAGGAGCTCTGCACAGAGGACTCTGGGTCCACACTTCTGCATTATCAACACTTCCATCCCTCGCAAGCAACACATCTTCTTGAGCAAATTCTCTGCAGCAGTCCAGCAACAGCTCTTGACTGCTTCTAATTCTTGCTAAAATTTTCTGCCTTTAACAATTTAAATTTTCAGTGGTCCCTGGAGAGGCCTGACACAACCTTCCAGCAGGAGCTGCTTGTGGATGTGATTAGTTGAATTTATAACACTTGGTAGGGTTATTTTTCCTCTTTCATTCACTTATTAAACTGTCTTTATCTCTGCCAATGGGTTTTCTCACTTTTGCTTTTCATGTTCTCTTACCTATTCTGTTGGAGGAGGGGGATAGTGACTGGCTGCTTGGCTTCTGGCAGGGGTCAACCCACCACACTGTAAAGGGCAAACCCACCCTTTCACAGAGTCCACCAACACCAACAAATGAAGATGCCTGGGCAGGACTGTTCTTCCAGGCACAGTGGCACACGTGTGCACAACAGGACAAAACATGTTTTTACAGGGGGTAAAAGAGTAAATAAAAGATACCCAAAGGTCTGGGTGGGGTACCACATTACCCTTTTCAACTGCTTTGTTACTATGATCGGTTGAAGTGGCATTCTCACTTGACACAAGAGACTGTTCTCCCAGGCCTCCTGCAAAGATAAAAAGAGCAGAGACATCCCTGTTGAGTTGGCTGGCAGAGCTCTGATGTGAGAAGGACAGCAGCTATCAGTGATACCATTTGGGGGTGTGCTGGCCACAGAAACTCTGCTTTCCCTGGAAAGGGAGCAGGGACTAAACACCCGACAAAGCTGGGCTCTTTTCCTGGATTAGTTCCTAGCCAGTAGTGACACCTTGTAACTCATTATCAACCCAGTCCTTAGTTTCTGCACATACTGCATAGGCAGAAAGACTATTCTAGGGAGTGCTAACTTCCTGGTAATTTGATGACAAGAGCTACAAGGATGGTAGCAATAGAAAATACAATTTTTAAATCTCAAAAAAGGTACACTGTTGAGGCAAATAATCTACATTCACACAAACACACGCATCAACTCTTAATACATCTGGTCTGAATTCATCTTAATATGAAAATAAAAATGCTTCTCTGTGATGTTAATACCCACTGGCTACCAAAGTAGGAAGAATGCTGATGTTAGCCTTCTGGATATTTCCTGTCCTTTATCCAGCACTAAATATCCCTTTCTTTAGGAACAGGCACATGGAGGTCCTCAGCTTGTCCATGGACATGGCTTTCTCCAGCTCAGTCACCAAAACAAAACTGATTTGTCCCACTCTGCCTGGCTTTCCTATGTCCTCCTGGAAAACCAACTCATGATGTTACCATGATTCACAAGACACCAACAAGCTGGGGGAGGGATTTGAATGCTTGATGTCACCGCTATTTGGCACAGAAACCACGGCAGTTCCATGGCATCTTTGTACCAGCACTGTGCTTAACCTTCTCTTTCCTCCAGACAGCGCTGCTGCTCCCTCTTCTCACCAGTGAAATCACACTAGGGAAGGGAGACAGGGTCCCTTGTCTAGGGCCCCTACCAGTTTTTTGGCCATTAAGATACTGCAGTACTTGTCAATGGACCAGTACTTGATTTGAGTTTTGCTGATTCTATGATGTAAAAATAGGATCTTCCCTGAACACTCTACCTAGTCTGCCACAGAAAAAGATTTAAAATGTTATCCCTTGCCAGAAACTGAGTAGAACAAAGAATAACTTGTTCTCACTTCTGTTTAAAAGGAAACCTGGGCAGCAAGCCACTGAAGAGTCACAGACCCAACATGGAAAACCAACCACCAACTCTTTGGCAGTAAAGGTCTCTATTGTGACTACAGTAGGAAGGAAAACTCAAAAATGGTGCCTAGGGTGAGTGAGAACAATACATGAGACAGTAAGATAAATAACAAATAAATAAAACTGGCACTGGCTACATTCAGAGCCTTAAGAAGGTGGTGCTATCTGCTGTCTGTCTCCCCACTTCCCTGTCTTGGTATTGTGGGTTCCCAGTGAGCAGAAGGGAGGCTGAATGAGCTCTGTAGAAGTATTAGCAAAAGCAAGTTTATGTAGCCCTGGTGACAAGGTAAAGCATGAAGGACATGGAAACCACCACATGGAGAATGGGAGATACTGTTAGTCATACAGCACTGTTGGATGTGGTGTAGACACTTCCAAGAGGGATGTCTCACTTTCAAGACAACTGGACATCTTCCAGTCACTGAACCAGTCTTGCTTTGCCAGACAGAAAATTCTCCTTTGCTCCGGAACTGGATTCTTGCAAATCCTTCTGCAACCCTTCCAAGTGGAAAAAGGTACATCTCTGACACCTTGGAGAAGGACTCAAATCTCCAACATTATACTATTATAACTAATTAGAATATCAGGAAAGCAATGATGAAAGACAGCAACAAAATGAACCAGAAGAAAATAAAATACCCAGACTGTCAGCTGGCTATAGGTTAGAGCTTCCTGGTCCAAGAGACACAGTAAATCAGGGGATTGTCTCCCAAAGGAAGTGCCATAGTTTAGCAGAGCTTGACTGGACAAAAGCCACTAGATGTGTGAACAGAAACAAGCCTGATTCAACAAGATGGATTGCTCTGAACTCTATCACTCTTTTCCAGCCTCAATGTCCCATCCTAAGATTTTCTTTTGTTTCCTTTCATGCCAGTCCTCGTCACTTCCTTAAGCCCAAGCTCAACAAAAGTTCCTCTTCTCAGTTAAATTTTACATCCCCAGGACTTCTCACACCCCCACCCTCCCACTAAAGTATGCTATTCTTCACAAAATATCCCATTCCATTTAAAGGGAACCTCAACTAGCCATTCATCACCAGAATTATTAAGGCATGTGGTCTTTGCTGAGGCAAAGGATAATTTTGTATTTCTAAATAAATGCAGCTTGCTTCCAGTCACAAACAGATTGCTTCTTAATTGAACCTGGGAGGTGAATTATATGGTGAATTAGGGAAAAAGAACAACTCTGTATTTAGTGAATTGTTCTCCTAAGAAGGAGCTGTATGGGATTGAATTGCAAATGATGGCACCAAACCCTAGAGTCGGGCCCCTCTCCTGTGCCCGAGCTGCTGACCTCTGCCGTGCCGCAGTGCCATTCGCACACACTGCCTTTCCAGGCTGTGAGCACATTCTTTCCCAGAGATCAGTGCAGGCCTTGGTTTCTTATGCAAAGAAGAAGTTTGAATAAACTACTGTGACTAATGAAATCTACAACATCTTTGCATATTTTGTCTTATGGTAGCTGATGAAAAGGGAGAGCACTGCACAAAGGCCAGATATGGGTGTGCAGATATACTGGATATTTTCAAACACTACTAATCTCACTCATACAGACAGACAGGGAGCACCCACAGCCTTCTCTCCTATAAGGGTGTTTCGGAATTAAACATGAGAATTTTGGAAGATCCTGTTCACTTGAGCTTTTAGATGTTTCCCATCATCATGACGCCTAAACATATCTCAAAGATTAAAGTGACTTGACAGACATTCTGATTTTTTCCAAGAGAGGGCTAGTGCAGGATCTTACAAAAACAAAGATAAGTAACTGATATGCCATAATCAATAAATAAGGAAGCCAAGAAATGCACCTTGTATCTGGAAGCAGTTGCACACAGGTTGCAGGCAATGTGCAGGTCCTGCTGCTCTCCTTACACATTCCTGAAGTTGTACCTCTCTGTTGAACTATTCTGTCACATCCAAGAGCAGAGCATATTCCAGTGTTACTGCTCTAGAGTATGAAATGCACATGTATGTGTTGGAGCCCATTATCATTGGAAACACTGAAGAGGAGGAGGGAGATTTTCAGTTTGACATTGTGCTCTGTGGAAAGCCAATAAAAGTAGGCTTGGTCTACCGCTTACAGCAATCCTTAATGACATGAGCAAAACAGGACTGATCCTTCTATTTTTAATGGATATCCAGCAGTCAACAAGCCCCCCAAGAGCACTTTCATTTTTAGTACTTCTCATGGGCTGCTGTCCTAGACCAGCCCTCGCCTTTCTTCAGCCTGACTTTCTGCTTCTCCCACTACCAGGGATGATACAGAATTGGTTAGATCACACCTCCACGAAGAGAGCTGTACTAGATCTCCTAAACTCTTTTAACCCCCACAATTTTGTGATTCAATCCTTCCTAATAATTTGTCCCGTTTAACAGCAACAACCCCATCAGGCACTGCTCGACTCCTTAACTGGATAACTTAGTTTCTGTGCATGATCTGGCAGAGACACAGAAGAGATTCTTTGCCCAGGCTGGGAATACTTCATCTTGTACCTACAGTGCACTTGTACAACCACTTGTTTTTCTGTTTCTCACAGACCAGCACTGCCAAGGGAGTTTGGCTGACCGAAAGAAAAGTCCAGTAGCTTAAATGCACCACAAGTCTTACATAAATCCACCATGCCTGCAACCATGGCTGAAGAATGGGTGCTTTTCAGAAAAGGAAAAAAATTGTTTTCAGGAACTAGAGAGGTGGCCTGAGGTGGTAAATAAGGGTCCAGCGAAGCAGAAAGCAGCAAGATGGGGCACTGTTGGGAAGAAAACAGTTTATCCCACTCTTCCAGGAGGGGAAAATGGAAATCCAATTTTGTTACAAGAAGTACAAGTTGTTCAGATGAAACCAAAATAAAGGACAACATATTAAGAGAGTGCACAAAGCATGCCATCAAAACTGTACTGTTTGCAGTTTCCTTGTTACCCACTAGCAGAGGGCAGAAGACATGCAACCTGCAGAGAGAGCAAGAAGCAGACTCCCCTCAGTACCCGTACTTCCCACAAGAGAGCGGGGACTCAGAGAGGTAGAAATATATTAGACTCAGAAATCTGACTTCTACAAGGTGTAAATTAGGGTTGAAGGTACTTATTGCTGTGCATGTTCTCCTGGGGTTTTTCAAGCCCAGGGAGTCTGAACCACAAAAGAGGAATCAGATTCCTTGATAACTATAGTTTCTGTACTTGCTTACACTTACTTATGGACCATGAGGGGCTTCTTGTCTGAAAAAAAGAAGAGGAAAGCCAGGCAAAGCATCAAAGCAGCCCCCTGGTGAATCAGGATGCATGTAGTGGGCCTAGAAATATCTACCATTGAGTCTCTCTAAGATGTCAAAGCTGCTTGAGAGGCAGCTGACTTCTAAAATATTTTAGCACCATCTGTCTTCTAGCTTTTATCTGAAAACACTATTCTGGAGTAAGATGACTTACCCAACCAAATGCAAAGGAGAAATATCAGTCTATCCTTAGATATGACCAGCTTTGTTTTCAAACAATGCCCATCTAGAATTTTAGTCGAAAACCCACCTAACTGACAACAGGAATTCAGTTGTCTGAACAACTGCAGTCTGAGAACACAGAATATTCTTACATGGGAAGTTGGATAGGATGAAGCTTGCAACTTCTCCCCTTTTTATCAAACTGTAAAATTTCACATTAAAATCTAACCCACTCTCAGAACAGGTCCAAGCCATGGTAATTTTTCCTCTACAGACCAGACAAGAATCTCTTTTTGTTCACTGTGTTTTTCCTTCTCTTCCTTGGTTGCTGTCCACCCAAGGAAAGGGCTCCACAGCTGAATTTTGGAAGTGGCTACCACCCATGTACTCATCATCTTCACCAAGTACAAAGGAGTACACAGTGAGCACTGAGGACTTTGCCAGATTTTCCAATTTTTCTGATTTAGCAGAAAATAACTTGGCTGTGCACATAATTATTTGCTCTCAGGTGGATAGAACCACAGCAAGACTTTTCTTAATACGTCTTACAGTGAAGAAAAGGCCATTTCAGAGCTGGGACACAACCCCATTATAAAAAAAACCCACATTTTAAAAAATTATTAACAATTCCACCTTCCCTACCTATGCTGAAGAACACCCTGCTTTCATAGTCTCTTTTAATATATATGCTATTCACATGCCACAGTTTAGAGCCCGGATTTCAAACAGAGACTGCAACAAAGCATAAACAAAACAAAGTAGCACAGGTAAAATTAAACACTCATCACTGTTTAGTTTCAGTTCTGGTGAACTCTGTCATATTACAACCATCAGAGAAGCTCTTGGAAGAACAGGATAAGTCAAACAATGTTACATGCAGCTTTTTAACTTCCTCATTAATCACTGGTCAAAAACTGTTTAGCACAGAAAAAACTTTATTGCATTGGATTTTCTAACCACAGAAAAAGTGATGATTTTATTAAAACACGTTCTTATGGGAAAGTGCATTCAGAATACAGAACAGATGTTTCCCAGAACTGGTGAAGAGTCTATAGCAAAAACTTTTCATAAACCCCTGGGCCCTGGAGATCTGAGCAAATTATTTGAGATACATCCTTCAGCATTTCCTGTCAGTGGAATAGCTGAAGTTCCCTCAATTTACTTAAAGAAAAATAAATTAAAGAAGGGAAGAATTCTGAACCCCAAATTCCCTGCAGGAATCTGTTTTTCATATTCAGAGTAAGCTGACTAGCTGCAATAACTCAGGAGAGTCCCAAGGTCCAAAGGCTTGATAGGCAGATGTGTCATCTCCACATCAGCTGCAAATGCTTGTGCAGGGAAGGACACTGGTCTCCCAGGGAAGTTCATGAGAAGAGGAAGGTGAACACAGCTAAGCAAATGCAGGACTGCCACAGACATGAGCTGTAAAGCACCTAATGGACCAAGCGCTTCTCCTGGCCAGCCACATTTGGAGAGGCACAGCAGGCAGAGCCAATTCCCAACACCCTGTGTTTTCTCTGGGCACTCCCTGCTCTTCTGGAAATGGTAGCATCACTTTTATACTGATGCATATTGTTTTTAAAGAAGGCATTCCAAGAAAGTGGACAACCTCTCCACCAACCTTTCAACTGAGAGTTAATGCCTAAGGGGAGCAATGCTTTTGAGACAAGGAGAAACTGAGAAGACCAAAAGAGGCTTTTTCCTCTGGGCTGTAACCATCACCTCTGTTTTCCCTAGGGTAAAAAAAAACAGATAAATGAGAGATAAAAGAAAGAAAACACGTTACCTACAACATGTGTCATCTCAGTGATTTCTTCCAGCGAGAAAGAGTCCTTCAAGTATAGCACTTTTACTGAGACAGCAGACAATTAAATGCTAAAGCGAGTACACAATTAGTTTGGCCACACATGTGACTCTACTGTTTGGTCAGGTCCCCATTCATATTTGTAAGACTTCTCCCCTCCCAGCATATCAAACGAGTAATGCATAGCATCAACTATCCCCATCCCATTGCACTTGATTTCTTGTCAATCTAATGGATTGAGATCTATTCCTAACAGGTGTCTGCCTCACCACTACATTCCTCTCAATTCACAATAATCACCTTCCCTCCCTGTCTCTCTTTTGATGGAAAGAAAACCAAGTCAATTTGCAGGCAATAAGGAAACTGTAAGAGCTAGCTTGGGTTCACCCTTTACTGTCCTAGCAGGCAGTACCAACCTCTCAGCCCCCCTCAGCTGACATCCCTTTCCTTCTGACCTGCACAGCCTAATTGCTTCAGCCTCAGTCCACCCCAGGCCTCTCTGGATAGGGCCAAGCACGGCTCCCAGTGCTGCCCTGTGCAGCCCCCTGCCCCACTCCAGCTGAGGACTCCCAGCGAGAGCCCGGGGCTCTCTGCAGCCCAGCCAGACCACTCCTTCCATTCAGCCTTCCTAATCCTCTTGTTTTCTCCCTACCTTGTTTATACTGGATAAAAATTAACTCAAAATGAAAACACTACACTGCAAGCTAAATTATGTTTGAATGCAATTAAAAATCCTTCCACAGAGAGTATGTTGTGCCAGAATAAAGACCTTTCTTCCAGTTCACTTTCTGCCTAGATTTCAGACACTCACAACCTTGGAGCTTCTTGGAGAGTTTTTGATGCCTTCTTAACCCCCAAAAACCTGCACCAGGTCTAAAAGGCAGTTGAGCAACCTAAGTGGATATAGCTGAGACACCCCATTCTGCTTGGTTAGCCACCAGCTCCACCACAGCTCATTAAAAGAGCACCTCAAAACAACTGCCAAATCATGGAAAGTGAGGCATGAGCCAGTAGCGAGGCAGGACAACTGGGACTTGAAAAGCTTTGGGAGCACAAGTAACCTTAGGTCACCTCCTTCCCCAAGGTCTCTACCCCTTGGTGAAACAGATGCCTAGGAAGTAAGTGGTAGAGGTGTTTTCCTCACTGTTGTGAGCTGCCTCGTGACAGTTTCTGGCAGAGGCACTGCCCCATCCACCTCGAGGACAGCTGCAGTTTGACAGGGGAGTCAGGTCTCAAACCCACTCTGCCACAGTCTGACTCCAAGATTCTGCAACCAACAACTCAAGACAAAGATTGGATAATCCCCTCCCTAACACAGCCTGATGCATCTCACACTCCCTTTTCCTCGCTAGGAAGTGGAACAGCAAGATAATCTGAATATTTCCTTTTGCTTCTGATCTTTGCCCTGGAGAAAATTGTTACCCATTCCCCAGGGCTGTCCAAGTCACCATCTGGCCTCAGAACTACAACAGCAAACACAGCCCAGTGTTACAGCCTAAAACTAATTTGCTTTCTTTCCCCATTTGACAGCTGAATAAATACTTTGTCCTCACCATTTGAAAAAGGGAGCCACAGCAAAGGGTTTTTGTGCACTGCAGCTACAAGCATCATAGCCTTCTCTCCAAATTAGGCCTGAACAAGCAGCTCAAAGTGAACACATTTATTCCACAAATGTAACCCCTTTCTGTTCAGAATCAACCTTGAGCAGTTTACAACTTCTAATTTATTTGTTGTTTGCTATTGTCCACCAAGCCATTTTGGCAACTGATTGTTTCTTGGAACTTCCAGCTATTTTTCTGCCTAGGGTAAGCTACTTTTATTTTGTAGGCACAGCAGTGCTCCTGTACGAGAGGGCCTGGGGGTCAAGGCATCCCAGCCAGTCTTGCAGGATGACCATCCTACAATGACTGCTCTGAGTTTAATAGGTCCTACTCTTCCACTGACCATTTCTGCCTCCAAATTCATTTGCCAAAACACTCAGAAATTCCAAGACAGCTTATGCAGTTGAGGCAAATTCAGTCTTTTATTTGAGCAAATATTTAAGGAAATCAAGCATTTGCCCAGCTCTGAAGCGAATGCATGATTTTAGTCAATTCTGCAGTTACGGGCTAAGCACTGTCGAATTTTACAATTAGGTAATAGTTTAACTTTCGGTGTAATTTCCATATGGATAAACTGATTTCCTCAGGTATATTTGCCCATGTGTTCTCTGCATCACAATTAATTAATATAAAGTTATTTAATAACTTCCACTTAAACACAGAACACCATTCAGACTCTTTTGGCATCAGTAAAAGAAACAGCCTCCAAGTGTGTTACAACAGCTGTAGACAAGAGCAAAAGAAAATTTAATTAAGAGCAATCAAGAGCACGGCAGTTGCAAACAGAAATCACATATTATAAATGCTACATGGTGATCACCCCAGCTCCTGAAAGGGTTAATAATACCATCCAGCACCAGGTCCCAGGTGCTTGAGATATGCCCAGAAGAGAAGTTCAGGGATAGGGAAAGCGATGGAGCTGGGAGCCAAAAGCCGGCAAAGTCAAGCAGGGTGCAGCAGGGATTTGGCATCATCAGTGCAGCAACACTGCTGCACCTATGCCCAAAGCTTCACCTATGCCCAAAGCTTCACCTATGCCCACAGCTGACGGTGGCACCATGTTGAATAGAGAGAAACTACAGAAACAGGCTGTTTGGAAGCAGCTTCAACCATGGCCATCAATGGATATAATTTCTGCAGATGTCTTTGGGCACTTAAAGAATGTTAATTGGTCATTAACAAAATCCATGCTGTCTAATTTCTGAAGTGTAGCATTTGACAAGAGTGATACTGACTTACTCATCTTCCTGGCTGATTTCTGAAAGAAGCATATGAATTGGACTCTCAAGATAAGTACAACTAAAGCTTCCACTAAAAAATGAGTAAGTGGCAGAGCTTGAAATAGCTGGGGATTTTTGTTACAATGAAGAAAGCTTTATTGCTTGGATAGATTAATTTGAGCAGTATCACATTGCTCATAAAACCATTAAAAAAACCCCTACGTAAGGCCAAACGTCTGCATAGCAGAAATCAAACTACTTATTTTGACGGGTGGAAGGCCACCATCCAGAAAACTTGATTTCAGGAAACCATGCACTTACAAAACAAACTTTGTGGTACATGTGATCAGATTTCATAGGGAACCTAGACAAGATGAAAAAGAACATCTTTACTCCATGGGGAATGCAGAGCAAGTAGCAGGGTTGTGTCATTCAGGCTGTGCTCTGCCCATTCAGGTGTACTCAGCATCTATTGCTTGGGTGTCTCTTTACCATGCCCTGCAGGACCTTTATCACAAGCAAAAGGGAAAAAGGAGACAGACTTCATTTCTCTGCCTGTCACAAGCCAAGTCTAGAACATCACAGTCAATTGTGTGAACGAACACTGTAAGGCTCACTGGTCCCAACTGTTTTCAAAGCAATGTGTCATACTGCAAAGACTCTAGTTCAAAGAAAATTGGAGCCTGTGTACCTTTCATTGGGATAGATGGAGTAAAGACTCTAGCAGCTCTTGTTGCTACTCAGGCACATCACAAACAGCAACTCACTGCATAGAAAGGAGGTGGACAGCCCCTGAGAACAGGCAGATGGGGCTAACAAGCCAACTTCCCTGCTCCTGACTCAGGGTTTCTTCTTCAACCTTACAAGGGATATCAGTCCTCTCTGCACATACACATGTTCCACGTGGTGGCTTCTTGACTTGATCACCTTCTCTCCATTCCTACTGTCAGGCATCAGAGTGGCAGATCCTATTCCTGTGACTAACAAAAGTGCATCCCTAAGATCAACAGTTAGAGAGAAAAATCCCTCTCACTGTTTTCCAGAAAGGATTTCAAGCTGTCACTCAGGAATAAAACAAAGCAAAACAAAACAAAACACCAAACATATTTGCAGTGAAAACATCAGACCCAAAGATTAGCATCTTCTAGCAGGAGAGTCTTAACTACAGGAGGAAGTAGAAGATTCATCAGGCCAGGGTCATGAGATTTCTAAGCAGTTATCTTTCTGCTAGAGAAAATCAGGCAGGTCTGAAAAGATTACAAATAGGATTGTAAGACTCTGGACTGGGAGAAAGAAAGCACTGTATGTGCTTTTATTTGCACAGAGAAGATCACCAGCTTTAATTGCACAGAAATGTCGATTTGGGACAGGGAGTAACTCAGAAAAGCAGTGTGAACAGGAGCACTCTCAGCACTAAAGGACTTGCTCAGTTCTTCCAAAGGGGAGCTCCTGCCTTGCCTTAGCAAACTACAGAACTGTGGGAAATTCATTTCATGGTTGTCTGCTCTGGTAAAACCCCTGATTGAATGGACTCAAAAAGGCAAACATTTGTGCTAGTCATAGGAAAATCATTTGGCACAGCAACCAAAGCTCAGCATCAGGCCAGGCATTAGGCACCTATCTTTCCACTCTTGAGGCTCCTCTTCCTGTTAACAGGCTGCATGGATTGCAAAGAGACATCCCTAGAGTGCACATCATGTGTTGCAGAAAACTGAAAGGAAGTATGGAAACAGATGGACAGAGCTCTCAGACAGGTCTGCTGCAACAAAGATGTTACTCTACCCACATAGAAGGAAGCAACCTTCACTTAAGATTTCCCTCTAGAAGAGCAGACCCCTGTAGAGAGTTCACAGATGTGGGTTATGTTACAGCATGTACACAGTTATTTGTGTTGCTCCTGGCCCATTATGACCAATACAGCTCAGATTAAGTTAGCACAATCCAGAGATCTGCCCTAAGCCTAAAAGAACTAAAGGTCGGGACCCAAGCAGCCCTAAATTCTATGATTCTACAGTTCTCTGAAATCCACCAATGCTGAAGTCCACCCCTCTACCCTGAACCAAGTGACACTACAGTAGAGCACCAAATATGAGTTACAAGGGGAAAAACAGCTGAGTTTGGCATGCATGTGCAAAGTCAGCTGAATTTAAGAGTCTCACCTTCAAATCCATAAATCAGATCTTCCCTGGAATCTCAGTCAGTCACAGTCGAAAAACCCTGGATTTTGCACTCTTCTAGAAGTGCATTTTGCACTAAATTAAATTTCATTAGAAACACTTCAGTAGCATCAAAGAGGACTCAGGTGTAATGTGCAACTACTACTATGGAACTACTAATGGCCAAAGCCCCTACACCGAGCAACCTCTCACTAATCGAACAGCAGAAACCCTGCTTGTGACTGTCATTAGCACCTTAACTATTCTACTGAAGAAGTCTGACTCTCCACCCCAAAGCTAAGCAGCACAACTCCTAGCAGGAGAGATGCACTCCAGCCACCTGCCCTGCAAGTAATCCTAGTTTACATGGGAATCAATGCCTTGCCTCAAGGATGCAACCAGAGTTAGTGATCTTAGGCATCTTAAAGCAAGCAAAAGTGAAGCATCTTATTGCAGAAGGGCCCTTGTGTGGGTGTGGTGAAGCAGCAGGGTGGCTGCCTGCACTTTCACAGCAAACTCAAGAACAGCAGAGCTGTTGCAAATAAACCAACTCCCTGCTCTTAACAAAGACAAGGTTTAATGCAGAACTCCTGTGTGTCTCATTTGCCAGAGAATTACTTGCATGAATTTGCTGTCAGAGTCTCTAATCACTGTCTCCCCTGATTTCAGGAGAAATTCTGGGTTCAAATATATTCCACTCCCAGCTGCACTGCTATCTGAAGTATTACTCACTCTAGCAAGCAAAGGTGTTCTGTAAATCTCTTCTGCCAGTCATTTGTGGCAGTGTGAACGCCTCATCAAGGCCTTCATGCCATGAGCCCAAAAATGTCTCAGGATGAGAAGTAAAGAAAGCCTGGTTTGACTGTTCTTGAAAAGCATTCTTGGCGGCAGTGGCATGTGGAGTCAGCTCCTCAGCAGCAAGCCCAGCACAGCATGGCATCAGTGAGGGCAGCCAGACGCCCCTGGCTTCTGATTTGATGCTGCCAAGCCCTGAAGAGACAAACTTGCCTTTCTCACTCACAGAGGTGCCTTTCAGGACTATAAACTGTTTCCATGACAGAAAAATCAGGAAAAGAGGTAATATATCAGAAAAGTCCTCTCAATCCCTGAAATGCCTGTAAAGACTTAAACTAGTTAGTATTAAGCAGGCACATGTGTTCCACAGGCATGGCAAGAAATAAGGTCTTCTCTCCCTGTGGCTAATGCTTCAGCAGACAATGACCATGCACCAGTGGACTCATTTGGGTCCAAAAGAGAGGTGACACTGTGCGGTTTCCCAGCCTGCCTGTGGATTCTTTTTATTTCCCATTGCAGCAGAAAAATCCTCAAAGCTTTCAGTCAAGTTTCTTCTAAACTAAAATGATATTGTAGAAGCAAATATTTTCACTAGAGTTTAAAAAAATCTATGAGAAACTTTTCAAAACTGAGAGTTTTTCAAAAAATCTTTCATCAAAGTGATTAGGAGTTGGTGATGCATGGGCTTGCTGAGATAGCACTCACTGGCAGATCTCCAGGTACCGGATTCATTTCATTACATTTTGAACCATTACTGCCTCTCTATGGGGCCAAATCCTAAGGGTATCCATTTCAACACCACTGCATGAGAACACCTGATTTTCATAGTAAACACATCTAAACTTGATCCCACAGCAAGAGGGATAGGGAGACAGCTAACATAAACATTTTAAAGGCAAAATAAGACTTTCATTTTAAAAATATGCCTATTTTTTTTCTCCCTTCTTCTAACTGCAAACATTTTTAAGAAGGGAGGAGAAACTCCCAGTTTGACAGATTTTATATGACATTACTGATGGTAATAACAGGATGAGCAGGTGATGTGGAAGGCATAAGTTGGTCTGCAGAATCTCTCATAATATAAAGCAAAAACCAAAAAGCAGAGGCAATTCTCTGAGTTTAGGAGATTCAAAGGAGAACAGCCAACAAGAGGAAAAAATTCCTCATCTAGAAAATCAGAAAAATCTTAAAGGAAGGTCAAATGTGCAACTTTTAAACAGTTCTTTAGCCAGATCACTGATGAGTATAAAACTAAGCTTCAGATAGAATGGAGGCAAGGTTGACAGACCTGTGGAAAGGAGTACAGAAGTCATGTAATTGGAATGATCTAAAATTGGATTGGAGGACAGCACCTTGGAATAAATCTTCAGAGAAATCATGAAAGGGTCCAGACAAGAAATCAACAGGTTGGTAGCTCTGAGCCATCTTAGAAGAGCACATCTCCTGGCATTGACTCTAAGTTACACTGCACTGCTTGCAAATACTCTATACTCACACAGTTCAGAGTTTTAACCATGCCAGAGATCAACACAAAAATCTAAAAACTACTTGGATTAAATGGGCTATACATAGCTGTTGACCATCACTAGGCAAGCCTTTCCCTCAACAGGACCTGAAGAAAACTCCACTTTTACAAATGCACCAGAGAAAGATGTTTGCACACAAGATGTTATTGCCAAGACTTCTGCAGTTTGCAGCTGCTCAACCTGTACTCTTTCTGATAAATTCTTGGAAAGGGAAGCTTCTTTGGAGTAGATGAGACCGCTGACATGAATAAGGACTATCAGGTCATATGCTGCACTCCAGAAGGCTTTAAGTACGTAACACAAGTGTTTAAATTCCTTGTGTAATGCCAATTCCCTATGTGACCACTCACAAAAAAGAATCCAGGCGTACCAGACAGAGACATCCAGCCAATGCCAAAGAGGGACATCACTGCTGTAGCACTGAAGCAAGGTACCAAGGAGACAGCCACCCCTAACTATAAAATCTCTATGATCAGTCTTTGAGGGGACTGCCAGAGAGCTCTGAGCCAACATCCCCAAGAGGGAAGGAACCAAGACCTTGACCTATGACTTCACCAGGAAGACAATGCTATTTGGTCTATTGCTTTCAGATACCTGGAATAAAACACTAGAGTCAATCTTTGCTGAGACAATGCTTGGAAACATTAAACTTTAAGGCATCCCACTCTCAAGAACACTCACAAATTTTCAGAGTCTAAAAAGCAACTATGGCATTTCTGCAAGCAGGAAATTAATGGAGAAAACAAGCCTGAAGCATACTCATGCTGTGAAACTCAGTCCATGAAAGAGATCTGTAGCAGAATTCAAACACTCCTCAGATTCCCTGTCTCTCTCTTTCAAGGAAGCCAGGCATCAGAAGTACCTAGCTATTTTCTAGATAACCACTAGAAGAAGGTGAAGAAGTGGAAAACTTGAAACATGTGACAGTCTCAGCCCTTACTAGCCAAGGCAAAGCTTTCACTAAAGCAGATGCACTTCAGTTGGATCCAGAGAAAAAATATGTGCCCCATTACCCCTAAGTACTTGGGAACCTCATTTTTCCTCCAGAGCCTGACAGCTGCAGCTGCTTCACACAGGCTATTAGGCTGTGTACCTATAAACAGCCCAACAGTGTCAAATGGCATAATTTTTACTCCTCCTCCCAGCTGAACAGCATTTTCTGGAAACAAGGAAACAACACAGGGCAAGAACAATGCCTGGCCTAATAGCATGTTCAGAACTGCAACTCCCAGATACGAAGTGCCTGAGTGTCTGTATCTACATATTAAGTACTTCCTCCACTATACAACTAATCCGATTAACAGCTTTAGGAAACTCTGAAATGTTATAATTCAAGAGGTTCCATTCAAGGTCTTAGGCTGCTTCTGTACAGAGGTTGCATTCTTCCCACTGGAAATAAAGCAGAGAGCAGGATTTTCTCCCAGGGAAGAATGAATCCCAATCCCCACCGTGCTGAAGTAGACCACCCTCTTACAATTCACATGAGTGTCAAGTAAGCCCCACAAGAGAAGAATCAACCCTTCCTGCCCCTGCAGAGAGCCCCTCGCAGGGCAGGTGAACACAGAGATCCCTCTGTGCCTGCTCTGCAGAAAGCATCACAGTCATGGGGGCTGTCCATTTGTCAGCTTGCACTCCCAGGGTGCAAATGAATCCTGCCAGAGATGAAGACAGGGATAAGTGAGTGACGTGGTATCTCCATTCACCTAATGCAAGGCATTGTATGATGCATCAGGAAGAGTGTGAGGAAGAGACCAGAGCAAGCACACCACATATGCCATGGTTGTACGAGACCATTGCCTGCATTACGTGATGCAGATGGGAGTCATAAAACTCCGTTTTCCAGGTGGCACGGGTCTGGCACCAGTACCAAGTGAAAGAATGTGCTTGACATGGCAACTATAAAAGTTACCAGAGAAAACCGATACAGTCAGACATCATCTGGCTTTGGTTCCCTAGTAGTGTCCCCGTACAACTTCAGGTACTGACAAAGGGATATGGAAGCAATGAAGAGCCTGTCCCACTTACTTAGTCCTCATTTTCTGATTTACCTTCTGCTCTGAAGGCATCCTAGTTCTAACAACCAATCACTTGACAGCCCAAAACACAATATGAGTGGGTTAAGTGACACGACAATGAAGGATAGTGGTATTTCCAGACAGCTATCCATTATCTGAAGAACTGAGGAGCCCTACTCTACCAATAATTTCAGCACCTGCATGACTTTAATCAGTTACACCAACATCTAAACTATGCCTGTGTTGGATGTGCCATCTTTCACACTCATACCAGCAGGAAGCTGGAGCACTGATCCCCAGAACAGGACATACACAGAGCTTAGATGCTCTGAAGGCAAAGATAGGCAGTCACAAAGAAACAGAACCAGCCACCAGTGCTTTCAAATGATCATGCTGAGTTGCATGGGATACAAGTGAACATACAATTTCACTGACTTCTGTCTCTACCCAACCTTTCACCCTGCTTGCTAACCTAGAGGCAGAACAGCAAAGAGAGAAAAGAAGTTTGTCCTGACCTGCTCTGTTTTCAGTCCCTCTGGTATCTCTCAGAGCTCAGACTCCCAGCAATTTCTCTCTTGCAGTATAAAGTGGAGGCAACAATACCTTGGGGAGCCCTCTGAACCCCCTGCAGAGCACTTTAGAGACTTAGAGCTGGAGTCCAGTCAGAGCTCTGGAGTCAAGAAACAACTTTGATGTGGCATGAGTCTGAGCATACATAAGACTAGGGGGGCAACATAAGCATATACTTTACAGAAGATCAACACAATTGTTAAACCTATTTCAATTAGAATATCACTTCAAGGGCAGTCTGTATGCAAGACTGCAGAGGGCTTTACCAAGGCAGACATCTGAAAAAACATGTTATCACATTAAGATCACACAGTGGAAGAAAAAGGAGGAGGACAATAAGAGTCAAAACTCCTGCTAAACTTTGTGGCCCAACTTCAAACACAGTTTCTTTGAAACTGGACAAAAGGTAGTTCCTCATAGAAAAAAACCAGTGCTCTAAGTTTGAAAATCTTCTCCCGCAGACAAGATAGGACTTCGCTGCACCAAACTGTGACTTGTGTCTTATTTAACAAAGTTCAGAATTGGGTGCCATCCTCAATGCCATAACTAAGCTCTGCATGCACTGCCCTGGCTGTGGGAATAGGCATCATGAGTGAAAGTCCTCCCTCCCTAAGACAAAACCAGGTGAAAGAAGGCATCGCCACCCCAGGACTGCCCTTACCTGAAGTGTGTCTTGCGTTGCCATCTGAGTGCTTTGTTAAGTCAACAGTTCTGTCTATTTGAAACAGCTTCAGATCATCTTCATCTAAAGCAATATCTCCCCAAAAGGCAGCTGGAGAGAAAGAAAGTGCAATTAGTTTAGGTTTATTTTGGAAGAGAAGTACAATTCTTACGTGGCCTGCAACACACCTACAAGGCAATGACTTCATGGGCCAGAGAAAGGTCATACACTGCTGTAGTTTTAAAAGTACATACAGAGTGGACATTGGCGGAGGCTGAGAAACAGCACTTGATTTATGTCACAGTGTAGTTCCACCAAAATGAGATGATTAGCTGGGATTCCTTGCGTCACTCCTTATAGGTCTCTCAGCCAGGCATTGGTGTTCACTGTTCATTAAAGCCTACAAGAGAGTTTGTCACCAGCATTGTCCTAGTTCCTGTGAAGGAACTAGCTAAGTCACAGCTCAGATTCTGACTGAGATGTTGCACCCACACCATTCCCTTGCTAACAGTGAACATAGGATGGGAGGACAGCAGTGAAGCACTCAAACTCAGCAGCACATATCTAAAGGCTATAGCCTTCAGGACTTCACACACACAGCCAGCACCTAGACACACTGTACTGGTCTCAGTGAAAGCTCAGAGCCAGCCTACCATTTCCACTTTGCTGGAGAAACACCAGTTATTTGACCCCTTGTATATCAGTTACCTAGATTTAAGTTTGCAGAGTTTATAACTTTGTAAAAATCTTTGAATTTCAGCCAGAAGTCAGGAAAATAAGGTAAACAAACTGGTAAGTTGACATCCACAGCTCACAGAAACAGACCAGAAATCACTTGAATGGAAAAAATTACACCCCTGGAGTATCCTGACCAAGTTGATGCTGCACAGTGTATAGTTACCATTTTGGGAATTGGAACAAAATAAACACAGGCAATGAGGCAGTTGACGAAGCATAACAGATTTTTCAGAGATAACAAACAGAATACAAAGAGAGCTGTTAAAACTCATAAAAGGAGCCTGTGTAGGCTGATGAAAAAGAAGAAAAATCAGAGCAAATTAACTGATGATACATTTCAAGAGAACTCAGTCAGACAAGAACCAATACTAAGTCACTGTCTGCAACAGTGACCAGATTGGATGAAATTGCTTTTTTCTTCTGTTGTTAAGTCAAAAACATTTACATTACTCGAGGGGAAAAAACATCCCATTGCTACACTAGCAACATCACTGATCAAAGCATGTTAGGCCTAAGAAACCAAAGCATTTTATTGATCATCTCACTTTTATTGCCAAGACCAAATGGAATACAGACCTTTGCCTGAATATCAGAAATCTGCAATCAGATCTGTGACAAATGAATAAAGAAAGGTTAACTCAGAGTTCTGTCTGACAGAACACGGTGCTGGTTCTGATGCAGCACTTGCTTCCTCTATTCTGCACCTTAGCACCTCAGTCAGTACAACAGCATTTGCCAGTGTCACTGATCTGGGGTGTGGGGATGGCAAGAAATCTTAGCCTGCTGCCTACTACAAGCAGCAGAGCCCTGGCATGAGCAGAGGGTGACTGTGGTGCTTCTCCCTTTCTCCGGGACAAAGCTGTCCCCACAGCTACTTGGCCATGGCAGGGGGATGGGAGACAGCCTCAAAAGAGGCTGGCTCCAGCTCTTTGGCTGGGTCTCCTTAACAGTGCTACAAAAACCCAGCTTCAAAAGAGGACAGTTAGTTTAGACAAGCTTATACACACCCTGACATCAGTTAGAACCTTGGTTTGCTACACAAACACATAACTCAGGCTCTCCCCAACTTCTGGGCAATCCAAGCCCTCACTCAGAGCAGAGAAGAACCTAAAACACCGTCCTATCTCCACAAGGTAACAAGCCTATACAAGCAGAGTCACACACTTCAAGCAGATTGGGAATGGTCAGTGGAAGAAAATAGTGACATAGGTTCCCGTACCTGCAATTCAAAGAGAATACATTTTATCCACCCATTTCTTGCTCAGGACAAAGTGGCAGTCAAGAGGCAGCAATGCAACTGGCATCCCATGCCATCCAATTCCCTTCCCAGACATGTTTTGTAAATCATTATTATACTGGCCAACTATCACACCCATTCCCTACCCTCCTGTCAAACCTACCGTTCCATTTCAGCTCCAAACTAATTGCCACTACCCTGGGCTCTCAGTGGCTCTTCTTCATTAGTACCACACAGTCTGTTAAGCAGGCTAAGTAAGTCCATGCCAAAGCACATCTTTCAGGGCAAGCCTGCAGTGTAGATTTACACAAACTAAATTGTTACATTTTGCTTCCAGTGGAAGGCAGCAATTTTCTCCCAGCCCTTGCAAAGGAATCTCTTTCTGTTACAAAACCATACATCATCCTGAAAGATAGCCCACTACAAAAGCTGGATTTCCCTAGCATTTATTTCCAGCTCTCTGCAGTCTCAGTGTGCTCCAGGGGAACCATGATTTATCACAGTCCCCAACCAGCTGAACAACTTTCCATACTGGAAGTCCCGGCTGAGAATGCTGCGCTGCAACTTCTCCTGTGCTGTCAAAGGCCCCTTCCTAAAGACACAAGCCTGAAAGCCTGCCTCCATCCAGAGGGAGCTGTCCCACAGGAAAGCCCAAGTACTTTATTTTAAAGGGTCACAAGTTCAGAGACTGCTGGCAAATGAAGCATCTCAAATCTTCTCTTCTGATTTCCTTTACCAAGCTCTCCTTTTTAATTTAATGTGGGAGGATTTCCAAAAGGAGGAAACAAAAACCAACCAAACAAAAAGATTTAAATCTCCAAACAGCGGGCTAACAAGCTTGGAAACCAGTGTTTCACTTGGCAGAGCTCTGTAGTGTACACGCAGGTGCAAACTCTTAACACACATTGCAATAGCATGCCAGCTTTTCTTTGAGAAGATGCATTAATTGCTCTGGATAGTAAGAACAGAGCAGCTCTTACCGAGGCTGATGGAGCCAATATGAGAGAGTTTGCTTCTATGCTGGATTAGTAACTTGCACCAACCAGCTGAATGATTAACCTCGTTACCTCCCAGCACATGCAACTGGACAGTATTTGTCTGCTGGGGCGAAGGGGAAGGATGACTGTTTGACAAACAAATTCTGCACCCAAATGAAAAAAGCAGCCTGGCAAGCTGTCTGTGTTTTCAGCACATTTCTCCTCCAGGAAAACAGTCCACATGCCAGTGCCTGAATTGTGTGCTGAGCACAGAGGTTCCATGATGCCAGGAGAGTATGGCAGATGGCACTGGGAAGGAAAACATCCCCTTCTGGGCAGAGGACAGGCTCAACAGTTTCTCCAGGTGTTTGTTTCCTTCACACGGGGCCCAAAAGCACCAGTGTCTTCACAGTCCTCATCTTCCACAGTAACATTTTGAAGAGTCCCCCGCAATATGACAGTACAAAGGGTCTTTTTACTAAAAACTTCACCGCTCTTCCCTGAAAATCACCTCCAACCTGTTTCGTTTTTTTCCCCAACACCCTTAAATAATTCCCTTCTCCTATTCTAGCCACCAAGCTGCAGCAAAATTTTCATCCCTTTGCCTGCCATGACCTTTTCCCAGGAAGTCCCTATTCCAGCACGAGTACAGGTCATAGATTTACCCTGATGACAGGGATCAACAAGGCAGTCACTCTCTTCATGCTATGGAAGAGCACTGCCATTTTCCCTGTAGTGCCCATCAGGACCAACTGTGACACAGACTGGCCAGAAAGAGAGGCCTTGGAAATAGGTATACCATGTGTGCCAGGAAAGTTCCCTCCATCCCACTCCACTTCAAACATAGACTCTTTCATTGTCTGAAGCTTTCAATAACAAATGGCAGGTTTAGATGCTGAATGGGATCTTAACCTGGATTTAGGACTATGTCTTCCAACCTGAGCCAAAGGGGCCCTCTTTCTGTGGGGCCAAACTAAGTTGTGTATGTCACCAGCTCAAGGACCTTGTCTGAATTTGCAGCTGGCTGGCACAACTCACACTGACAGACTTCCTTTCAGCTCTTCTAGCATAGTACAACCTAAAAGGCAGCAATGCTGACTTGGAAATTCAGCATTGCTTCAGCTGCCCTTTAAGAGCAGGAGATGGCAAGGTTCTGGATAATGAAATTCAGGAATGCTTTTGTCAATTAATTATGGAGAAAGCTGAACCACACAAGCCCCATCTCACCCCCTCCGTCATTTTTGCTGCTCAATATAACTTTAATTAATCTTTCCTTTGGCAATTTGAAGGAAGGGTGAGCACGCTGCAAACACCCACCAAGTATTAAATTGATTTCCTGTTTAATAGTCCTCTTTCCCTCCCTATTGGCCCAGCTGTGATTTGTGCCCCTTCCCTTGGAGGCACTTTCTCCACGCTAATATAATCCAAAGCCCCAAGCAACAATTGCACACAGAAAAGTAACACTTAGCAGAGTCCATTGCTTCAGCCAGTCTCTGCCGGCACAGAGCAGATTCTCTCTTGGCCCCTTTTCTTCCCCCAACATGCAAATTCAAAGCAAACATCCCTTTTCCATACCTTCATCATTTTTGCTTAAAACACTGACAATGTTTTTGTCCTAAGTAACTCAGCAATTGGGTCTCTGTAGTTTCCTGCCTGCCATTTGTAGTAGTGCATCTCAATCACCAAAACACTAAAGTAAAGCCTATTCCACTGGCAAACGCCGCCTCCAGGCTGAGGTACCAGGCTTGTCCAGTACTCCAGGTATCTGGACCTAACACCAGAATGTAGGAACAAAGCTCAGTTAAGGTCCCAAATAACTTCACCTGCTCTCAGCAAGAGATAGCACCCCACCTTGGGCTTGTGGGGCTGAAAGCAGGATCTTTAGCAGCAAGCATACCCCAGTGCACAAGCCAAGACTCGGGTAGGCAGGAAAATAAGGAAAACCAAGGGCAGCCTAGCTGTGATGCAATAGAATGAGCTCTTTCCAAAGGACTGTCCCCTTGGCCCTGTGGGGAACCCAGACCCTGATTTTCACCAGTCAACCATTTAAGCTGAGGATGGTTAGGGATCACCTCAGACCACCTCAAAGACAGGCACAGGGACAGGCTGCCAGCAGTTTCTGTCTCAGGCATTCAGGTTCTTGTTCAACCTTACTGGTTTTGATACCATGAGTTAGACAACCTCAACCTAAAATATTGCATGCCCCTCAGCAGCTGTCACACAAGCCTTTCCGTACCTTATGGCCACCAGCTTCAGTCTTCAGAGAGGAGACATCCAGGTCAGACCTTCTTCTCAGGTAATTCCTATACCATGGGACATGCCCTGGATGTATTCCTCAAAATTAAGCTGAGAAATATAACCTTAGGGATGACAGACAAAAATTTAAGCCTAAAACTGTTCTAACTCTAACTTTGTGTCGAATGGTTCAGTGGCTAAGCACTGAGGACATTTCACTAGCCATGCCCACAGTGCAAAGTGAACCATCACTGCTTATTTAATTGCATAATTTGGGGAAAGATGTTTTCCCTTCAGGTGGCCAGACACAGTAGGTTTCAAAACCTCACTGTTCTCACCCCAAGCTCTGCAGCAGAGGAATGGGTGACTCCAAATAGGCAGGAAATTCACTGCCACCTGCCCACCCACAGAAGAAATTGGCTTATGGCAAAAATTAACAAGAAGAGGAGCCATTAACTGAGCTGCATCCTCCAAAAAAAGGAAGGTAGCAACACAGGCCTGCTTAGAGCAAACTTTAAGGCAGGCTGACAACTTAAAACCACATGGTCCTGGATGAAAGGGGGCAGTTCATGATAGATCACATCTATTCAAGGGCCAGACAAGGAAAGCAAACATAGGCTCATTTTTCTCATTGTTCTTTATCCACCAACACCAGGAGAAGAGTGTTGCAGCACTGTTGGAAGAGAAAAAAGAAATGGAGAGCAGGCAGGAAAGAAATGGGAGCTATTTATGGAGGATAGCTAATTTGAGCTGTTTACAGACTTTCCCTCTGAAAGCTCGGGGATGGGAGGGTGGGCAGGGAGGTGGTTTCAGCCATTAAAAATACAACGTGAGAATCCATTAATTTTTCATAGAAACAATGTTGTCATAGAAGCGAGACAAATCTGATCAGTCATGCAAATGTGCTGATGTTAAATTCTCAGGCCTGGGTGGGGAATTTGGATTGCCAAAAACACAACAATGAAGAGATCAGAATGAGATTAGTAGCCAGAGTGGCTGCAGCACTGACAGCATGGTGGGGGTATGGGATGTAACCAAAAGCACATCCAGATTGCAGTGGAGTTCCTGCCTTAAACCAGGCATAGATGTCCCAGCAGCATACACACAAAAAAAGCTATTCTTGTATGAGATCTCAGGAACTCAGCAAATGTCACATTCCTACTCTGCACACCAGCAAAGACCACAGCTCACTCCAGGGAATGAGGGTTCAGCAACCCACAGGACTGGGACGCTCACAGGCTGCAAAATCACATCAAGGAAAAGCAAGAGGTGATAGCAGAGGAAAGAGGTGAGTGTGTCTTGTCTCATAACACAGCAAAGCAGTAGGCAATTCCAGGTTGTCTGGTTGTCCCAGGCACATGCTGAGCTGTGATGCAGTCAGAAACATAGCATTTATATTGTGCTAATACGGGGCAAAATACAAGAAAAGTAACAACAAAAAAAACCAAATCAACAACCAAAACCAAAACAAATGGAGACGGCAGATTTCTTCCCTCTTCTCTCTAAAAAACAAACTTTACAAACGCTCTGCAGAGGGAGATACTCTACATGGAAAATTACAGCGGAACCCTGAGTGGGAGGAGTGGAAATCACTCACTCTGGCAGGGAAGCACAGCTCTTCCTTACAAAGAATCCAGGCACCATCTTGGACTGGCCTTGCGTGTAATATTTAGCAGTTAAAAATTAACTTGCAAAAATGAAGTGCACCACCCCTTGAAGTAGGTAAAACATTGCTAGAGTGCACCTAGGGACACGGATGGGACAAGGACAGCTGGGAAAAGGATGCTTCCAAGTGAGTCTCACCACTAGTAAAGAAACATATGACTAAAAAAACCCCAAAAATCCAAAATAACAGCAAAACAGACCCCAAACCAAGCAACCAATCAATAAAACATCCCAAGAGATGTTTCACACAGGGTCATCCACAAGCCAAATTACTGGTATTTGTCATCACAAATAGCTGTTTGGTTCACTTGCTCAGTTTGAAAATGCACTGGTTTTACATATGAAGCCTTTGATGCTACAGTGATGGGAATCCCCTCTGCACAAAGGCTGTTTGTGCTCATCCAGTGGCTGCTGGTGTCCACAAGCCTGGAGAATGTCTCAGTCCACCAGTGTCTGAGAAAGGGCAGTCACACCTGTACTGTGCACCTCAGAAAAACTCCCTCTATCATCAGCTTGTCCAGAAACAGGCATTTATCAGGCAACTCACCTTGGCCACTGAAACCTGCCCTCTAGTAATCCTCATGTAATGCAAAGAGGTGGTCTTCTCAGAAAAGGACAATCCTTCAGGATACAGTGATGTCCCTGACAGGTTTTGTGCTGGTAGCTCAGCACAACACAGCACAGGATGTTGAAAGGACATTTGGTTCAGAGACACACTTGGTTCCAGAGCCCCTAAAACACCACAAGTCCCTCCAGTAATTCTCTGTTTTAAACTGCTACAGGAAAACCTAAAAAAAGTTACTGATTTATCATTTATATAGAGTAAACAGGATCTCTTGCTTCCCCTTCTATGGCTCATAAGGTTCACCAGCAGCATGTTCAAATACTTCTCTGGATTTGCACCTTTAGACACATGATAGAGGGCTGAGTCAGCCTGCCTGCTCCAGTCAGCACTCTTCAAGGCTGCTTTGCAATAGTGAGCATTACAGATTTGGCAGCAGCACACCCCTCTATGAATACTGCACTGTGCAGACATCTCTGTGCAGCACACGAAATCACAGTGCTGCCCTCACAGCAGAGATTTGCATCCTGCTATGGGTGTGACTCTTCAGAATGGTCCTGTGCAGGACTAAGGGTTGGACTCAATGATCCTTGTGGGTCCATTCCAACTCAGCATATTCTGTGACTCCTTACCCAAACATCCACAGCAACAATCACTGCATTCTCATCAGCTTCCACCTTGGTCTATTGCAATGCAGTTGACATGTATAAAGCAAATGTTCCCAATATTCAAGGCCATTTCTTATTGTTCCAACCATGCTCTGTTTATTAAAATTTCTCAGAAAGGTGCAGAACTGTGCTCTGATGACACCTCAGAGCTTTAAAGTAGGATGTCGATATACCAGCATACACGTGAAAGACACTAGCAAGAAAGTCATGGACCTAGTCTTCAACACAACTGATCCCACAACAGCAACAAGGAGTAAGGAAAGCAGTGAAAGGTTAAGTGTCATCACAACCATTCATCTTATTTATGGAGTAGGTGCCCATGAGAAGTTGGTCTTTATCAATACATCCTTTGACATGCTGGTTGTCTGTTTCACTTCAAGCACTTAACTACATCTGGGTGAGGACATGCTCCCACTCTCCAAGTGAGCCAGCTGCACCCTTCACTCCCTCAAACATCAACAATAAAAGCCTGCTCAAGAACATGCATCTGTTTCACGTATGGCTCATACAGCTAATTTAAACAGTTTCCATATGCTGCCAAAGGGCTGTGACCAAATGCCACTAGCAAATAAATAGGGAGATTGTCTGGCTTCCACAGAGAAAAGTTTCATCTTGGAGCAACAGCTCCTTTGTTCCCAGGTCTGCCCGGGCTCCTCCAGCCCTTTCCACAGTTGGATGCTGCTAACCAGTCTGAACACCACCTCCTCCTGGTGTCTGGGATCATGCCACTGCAGTGACATGCTGTATGGACCACAGTGGGCAGACTTCGGAAAAGATCTGCAATGAACACCTCAACATGTGGAGATCACAGAATCAGAGACTGGGTTGGAAGGAACCTTTTAAGGTCACCCAGTTCTACCCTCCTGCAATGAACATGGATATTTTCAACTAGAACAGGTTGTTCAGAGTCCTGTCTATAACCTGACCTTGAAAGCTTCTAGGGATGGGACATCTACCGGCTCCCTGGGCAACCTGTTCCAGTGTTTCATCACCCTCTATCAGGTCAGGCAGTACAACCAACTCCTTCTCCTTGTTACAGAAAAGTTACTTACTCATAGGACATGTTTTTTCTCAGTCCTTATCTGGATATTTCCATCAGGCACCTGGCTGTAACTGTTAGAACTCCTCAAAGCATAAAGGAAGCTCTAAGGCTCCATATAATTTATAATTTCATGTTTCCATATTTTGCTGTGCCACCCAAAGTTAACATTTTACTTTTAATGTACCCACAGTGGCTTCCTGTTCAGTTCCAGCCTGGCAACAGGTTACTTGCCATATTACAGCTAGACTGCATCCAAACTTAACAGTCTGTAGATGGAAGGACTATCAGTAAGGTCTTCGCTCCAAGAGGTAGATCCAATCAGGGAAGTAGACAATAAATATCTTCATTTGGAAATGCAGAGAAGGGTATTGGATTTAAAAATTCAAAGATGCCACTGTTTTCCTTGTCAACAGTGGGACATTGTACTTGCATCCCAGGGAAGTGCAGTGCAGAGCTTGTGCCTACTAGAACCAGCCTTGCACAGTAAAATCCACCTCATCTCATCAGACAGAGCTGGCTGGAGCAGGCACCAAACAGGTGTCCCAAAGAGCCATCCAAAGATATGGTTCTCAGCCTGTCCTGCAGAAGTGAAGCAGTATTTTTTGGTCACAGAATCCAGGACAGAGCTGGATGTCCCAGCCCCCCATCCCAGTACTTCACCATTAGATAGACCATCTGCTGCTGCCCAGCACCAGGGTGCCGGGGCTCCCTTCCCGCTCTTGAGGCTGAAGGATTTCTACTCCTTGTCACTTCACAAGACAGGCATACTACAGAAGGGGCAGTCGGACCAAGTGAAAGATGAGAGCATCCTGCTTTACACTGTCTTGCACACGGGGGCTGTCTGCCACTGCCCAAGGAAAGGGGATCCATGCTCACCAAAGCTATCCTACTCCTACACCTAGTGGCCATCCCGCATCATCTCCTCCCTCTTTGGGGAAGTTCTCAGGCACTGGAGACACAGTTAACTGAAAATCTCCCTCAAATCTGACATCGGGTGAAGCACATGAAAAATTACTCATGCAATTGATTCACATGGTTTCTGTCATTCTTAAATTCCTATGCATAAAGGGGAGACATTGGATTTGCACATAACCGACTCAGACAGCTGCAGATTTCCATAGGCACTAAATGTGTGCAGGCAGAAGCCACTCCTCACGTAATCCCATTAAACAGCTGGAATGAATGAAAATGCTGTGCGATTCAGAATGCTAACAGCAGCCACCTCTGCTTCCTCCATGCTTAGTGCAGGGTCCCCTTCAGTTCACCCTCTTCCCATGGGTCCAAATTGCAGGAGTTATTTCATGCCCTGAACTCTGCAGGAAGCCGGGAGCACATGCAAGTGTGAGGCTACAGCAATAGAAATCTGCCCTCAGAAAGCACTAAGAACATACACAGGCTCTCTGTCACAGTCTTCTTTGCTTCTAGGGATAGAATGGCAGAATATGCACATCTTGTCATGAACAGAAATCAGTACACTGGAGATTGGATATAGAAAAAAAAAACCACACTGTCACCTCCAAAGGCAAAATGGTGGAATTCATACTATATAATGCTACTATATAATTGCTACTAGATCCAGGTCCAGTATGAGAAACCCTGGGCATCAGCAGGAGGCAGGGTCACCATTCCTGCCAGAAAGAAAAGGAAGGCACCAAAACAGAAAGTGGCTCATTTACTGCAGGACATTTGCTAGGTCAGAAAGAGGACTTGGTGCTCAGGCCTTTGCTCCAGCGGCTGCCTATTTTCAATCCCTTCTGCTTCTCCAGAAGATGCCATGGACAGGGGATTTCTGGCTCACCCTCTCAGAGCCAGCTCTGAGACCAGTGGAAAGCAAAAGGCAGACACTTTCCAGGACTGTCCCCATTAAAAAGCATTTCCAGCTATTCAGCTGTTGTAACAACTCAGTCGCAGCAGCTCTGCTCCCCCTCCCATCAGTCATCCCTTTGCAGCCACACTGACACCCATCAAATACCCGTGCTACCCTGCATGGTACACATCTTGCATAAGATTAAAAACCACCATAAAGCAGTATGGCCTAACATGGACGTCTTCAAGCTGCACTCTTCTGATTCCCCTCCAGATTTTGCAGAGCCCTGCAATACAGTGGGGAGCAAAGCTTCGTCCACTCTTCATGTACCTGCAAGAGAGGACAGAGCTCCCTCACCATCAGACACTGAAGAACTGAAAACAGGCAATTCCACAGGTAAAAAGGGGCATTACCAGGGTCAAGAAGCCTGAGGATCTTTAGAAAAGTAGTATTGAAGGTAGTCCAGCAAACATAACTGTTTCCAACACACCACATTCCACAACAAAGCAACTAACATGCTGGTTAGGCAGGGTAAATATATATAGTTTACAGTGTCCTCTCTCATCAAAAGCATCCCTACTGCAGGTCATGGCACAGCTGTCACACAGAAACCGGGCTTTACTGAATGGGGAATCATTATTTCCATCGCTGGTGATGGCTTCACCTGCTCAGCCTGGTGTGATCTCAGAGTTCTCAAAGAAAAGGATTTTCCTGCAATAGCAAAGGATGAGCATTCTTCTGCTATTAAAAACAGTTGAGTTCTTCAGAATCTCTCCTAGACAAGAGATAACATGTGGGAAGCTTTGGTGTAAAAGGAAACAAGGATGTAAACTGGTAGGCAACACTAACAAAACCTCTGAGACACCAGATGCACTGACTCACAAGTGAGTAAGGAAACAGCAAAGGGATGTTGCAGTCAAGCTCTGGCACTTCCCATCCCAGCAGGCTATGGATACTAAAAGCTTACACAGGTTCAGAAAGAAAGCAGATGGAAGACAAAGCTATTCAAGACCACTAAAGACAATGAGCCATCTCTGGATCAGGAATTGTAGAGTCTACTGCAGTCAGTGAGGTTTTTGGACATACAACTCTGTTTTACCCTGCTTTTCTACACCTCCTTTGGCATTTACTGCTGGTCCAATGGAAACAGGTTACTGAGTTTGTTTTGAGGCAGATCAGTCATTCTTAAGTATTAACACTACATTTCTAAGGGATCATTTTAGGTTTAGCAAAGCTGCAGATATAAAAGAACAGATTTATAAAAGGCCTTCAGAAAGTATTTTCCAAGAGCTTATCCATACCTTTTGGCTCCCAACTGATTTTAAAATTCTGATCTGAATTGCCACTGGTGGAAAAGGATAATTTTTATAGAGGGACTTTAATAAAATGACAGGATATAATCATCTCTTTGAGATGATACTTCTCTTAGACAGAAGCCATAGTAAAACATGCAGTATGTTGGACACTGAATGACGGGGCAAGTTTTGTAAGCAGGAAATAATAATGTGGTTACCATCTGGGAAACTGCTGAAGATGCAGAGTCATAGATCAGTCTTCATGGCTGAAAATCATTAATCCCCCCCCATGTGGAGTTTTATTCTGGCCCAGCTCAGAGAAGGAACTGCCAACTCCCAAGCACCACAAACAGTTTTAAAAGTGGAAAGGTGTTCAGAAGACCTTGCCTTGAGGGTCCAACGTCCAGGCAGAAAGAGGGAGAGAGAGAAAATGCATGGCTGAAATCAGCCCAGACACATTCAGCTTGGCCAAAGCCTCTAGCAGTGGGATTTACCCCGAGCTTAAGGCAGTTCTCTACGACTCTTTGTCACAGGAGTGTAGGTACAAACAAACAGTAGCTGGGACAAAGGGAGGCAACACACATTTTATTAGTAAAAAGTTAATAGGCTTAAAGCGTGCAACTAAAGAAGCAAAGCTTACATTAAACTGACCCACCAAGAATAGATGCCATGGAAATAAAGTTATAGGAAATACAATATAGTCTCTATGTTCTTTTGTAATCCAGAATGATAAATATTCATGATTCTGGGTTAATGGGGTACACAGCTCTCAGCCACCACAATAGCTTTTTGTTTATTCTCAAAACCATGAACTTTGGAACCATGAACCTGAATTTCAGGACTCTGTATTCACGCATGTTAGCAAAATTCTGCACAAGGCAGAGGGATGCAGACAACGCCAGGACCTCGGTTTGTGACAGTGTAACACAGTGTGCTGCAGTTTTTGATAATGAGTAACTCCTGGATTCACAGAACTCCTGGTATAAGCATCTTCCTCTCTGCCTCACCACCAGCAAAAGGAAGGGAGAAGAGGCACCACCTGCAACTTAACCCCATCCTTCACCTCCAGTCCCTTTAGGAAATGGCTTGTTCCAGAGTTTCCCTCTCCAGAGGACAATGGTATCCTCAGGCCAGCCCTCAAGGAAGCAGCAGCTGCCAGCATCACACAACAGCACCATAGAGCAGAGAGGCCCTTACGTGGAAAGGAAGACCTGTGCACCCCTGAACACAATCTCTTGAGGCTGCGCATTAACTGCAAGGCCACTTTGGCATTCTGAAAACAGTCCTGCAGGCAGAGGAGGTGAAGATCCAGCCCTACATTCACACCAGATAGCAAACGTCATTCCAAAGCATATTTTAGAGAGCCCCAAGCCCCTCTGTCCAGCCCCACATCTGGATGTTCCTTTGATGGTGCCACCTTCTGGTGACAGCAATGTTACCAGCCTGGCCAGTTTTGCTATGAGACCTTCCAACATCTCTACTCCAACTTGCATTAATATGTACAGATTACCATTCCCCTTTCCAAGGCATGTCAGGAGACTCAGGGGTTAATGAAGGACATGAAAAAACTTTTTAAAAAAAGACCAAAACAAACCCCTACAACAATAAAAGCAACAAAAACCCCACCACAAACACCACATAGTTGAGAGTTCAAGGCCTTGAAAGCAATAAGAGAAAAACAACTTCGAATTCTTGATCAAATGCATTTTAAGATGTTTGAGCTTACTGCATTTTTTCCTCACATCTACTCACAACTAAAGGCAAAGATTATGATTCACTAAGGTCTTCAGGAGTTTCTTAGTGTGTTCAACTGAACAAAGTATCCACCCTCACTCCTTATAAAAACTTCCCATTTGTTTTTCCCTCTTCTCCTACATAATGTACTGAACCATGAAAGTAATCCTTCGAACAGCCTGGCATCAAAGGACCAGGCCCCATCTTGCTGAGAGCACAGCTCTCCACCCTGCACCACTGTGGATGGGTCTGCTTGGTCTGCAAACAGAGCTCATACTCCTTCACTGATCTCTTGGGGTTTAATGGACTGTTTTAGGGAAAGTGCAGCCTAAGATTTGTAAATAAACAGGATCTCTTCTTCATGCATCTTTCTTTAGGACAATCTAGATGACAACCTTTGCCACAGCAACCTCTGTTTCTCCCTTTGGGCAGAGCTCATCATTCTGATCAGCTGAACCTGATCAACACCAGGACAGGCACTGAAAGGGTAAACCACTGCTTCAGAATAGACCTTCCTGTAACAATACAAAAGAGCAGGAGAAACAACCCTGCTCCCTTAAATATTAAGCCTTTGATGCTTCAATTGCAATAGTTAACACAGGACTAGCATAGAATATTTATACATAAAAAATAGGAATTTAGCAAGAAGAACCATGAAAGAAGAGAAATTAATACAAAAGGTGAAAGTGTTCTCTTGGAAGAAAAACTATTTCTCCAACTACTGAAATACCTGCCTTAAATCACAGAAAGGCTCTTTCTAAAGATCAAATACATTAGTAAACAGCAACAGCCTTTTCAAACACAAGGTATCTTGTCGAGAGTGCGTGTATTTAGCATTTACCTTTGTAATATGTTATCTTTGCAATTGCTGCATTAGCAGATTGATGGCTGTCTAGAGGGAGAAATACAAAAATGTGCACAGTAGGAGGGGAACTGGTTGGGAAGAAAACACCTTCCCCATTCCCTCTGTGGAATTATGCACTGAATGTCCTATTCCTTTTCCATAACAGGGAACACCCCCATGCCCTCCCACCCATCTCCAGGGACACGCCTCTTACCCTCACACTTCCCATAACCTACCTCCATGACAAGCCAGTGGAACAGCCCAAGCTGGAAGTTCCTTCCATTTCACCACAAAAGCTTGGGGACCCAGCCACTGCCATAGCCCAGGAAGACAGAAAGAGCAGGACACGTGATGGTTTGAGGGTCTCCATTTCATGCATGCTTGCAAACCCCATGGCAAACGTGTCACACCTCTGCCAGGAGATGAAGGATTGTACAATGGGCAAAGAGAGCAAAAGACAGAAAACACTCTTTTCAACATCAAAACAAAAGAGGGCAGCCAGGAGGTTTTACTCCCCATGTCAACATCCTATTACCAACCAGCAGTTTGCCTTGACAACAAAGCTTTCCAAGAAAAGGCAGAGACTTGGGCACTTTGAGAAATGGCCTTAGGAGATCCCAGCTCTTTGCCCAGGAAACAGAAGAAAAAAAAAAATCTAGCATATCACATATCACCTTCCTACTGAAGCATGACAAAGAGGAGAATATATGGCAGAAGAGGCCAACAAGGGGAAAAACAGAAATCAATAGGATCTAACAGAGCGTGACGGAAAATCACTTCCCCCATAAAAAGAGGTTACTTACCAGGTTAATGAATCTTTTCTGTCCTGTACTTAGACACCCAGGAAATGGAAGGGGTCACAGGAGCAGTGTGGGTGGGAATGCAATCCCTAGAACATGCTTTCAAGAACAATCAAAGGTTAGAGATTAAATCCTGGCAGCGGTCAACTGCACAACACATCAGCAGCCTGATACAGGGGCCAGCTGCAGCTCAGTCTCATTGAGCAAAACACACTTCCAACATCAACAGCACAGCAAATAACAGGCTTCTCTTCCAGGGCAGAACCAGACCAAGAGGCCACGCCTGCCCCAAAAGGGTCAGCTCCAAGAGCCAGAGCATCTCTGCCTGCCCGGGTCAGCAGCACCAGCATGGATGAAACAAAACAGTCTGTGTGCCTCTGCTCTGAGTAACTGCAATAGAACAACAAAAAATAGTCTGCACTAGAAATCACACTGTGCAAATAACTCAGAAAGCGCTAGGCTCAGTGGCCAAAACTTCGCAAAACTCACTTTTATATAAAGTGCTTTGCCTTAACTTTGTTGGGAACACACAGGCAGACAAACCAACAAAGAAGCACCTGGCAGGGTACAAGATCTAGTGATCACAGAAGTGTGAACGAGACCTCTGGAGTACCCAATACATCCAAAGCCAGATGTCTACAACTTTGAACTGCAGTTTCTTCTGACTGGACAGGCCCCATTAAAGGAAGCACAGATTCTTGTTGCTTTACTACTCCCTTGCTCGCATCTAGTTTGAGCTACTAAGCGTATGAAACTCAGTGAACAGATCTACTTAGGCCCAAGACACTCAGTGAAGGAAATATAGGTGCAAGACTTCCATCCTTTTTTCAAGGCCACTGAACTTGCAGGTCTCTGTATTAGGTTTCCCCACTGCCTGCATGAATCATTTACTAATTGATATTTCACAGTCTGGGGTCTCTTGACTTCAGTACAGCTGAAACACGTCTGCCATGCAGCTGTACAAGCTTCTCCTGCAGCAGATGCTTTGTTTGCTACCCACTACCCAATTTTTGTGACAGAGACAAGGATAACATAGCCAGAAATCCCCTTTGTTACTTGCATTTGCTGCAGCCTCAGGGTGGATTCATTACACAGGATAGTTGTTCAAGTCAGAGTTCCATGTCACATCACTAGAGACTACTTCATGCTCAAGGAACTGCATCACAAGTGCCAAAGCAAACCTAATGCTGGCATTTCTGTAAGAGCATGTTTTGACTTTGCAAATCTCGTGAGTTTAAGAATTTTCATATCTGAGGAATTTCAAAGCAAAACCAATGCCTTACTGAATCAACACCTTGCTCCTGGAGCAGGGACAAGCCCTTCTGTCAGGTACAGCTCCTGCAAGTGGGAAGCAGGGCAGAGTCTGGAATTGCATCTCTCTCCTTCAAAGTCTCTGAAATGAACACCCCCCATCAAGTTTCACCTGAAATTCACCATGTAAAACACCAAATAAAACAGCCAATTTTGCCAAAGTTCTGAGCAATTGGAAGCATTGCTGATTAGGCAATGCTATTTGCAGGCAATGCTATCTAAGTTCAGAGTCACAGTGATGAAGAACATAAGACTGGCAACACCCTCGGTTGTGACATGAGAAGTGGAGAATGGCAATTCTCAGCACCCAGTACTGTGTCAAATCCACTTCTTCTAAGAAAGAGACAGAGGGACTCAACTGTACTTCAACTCTCAACAGGAAGAGATAAAGCACTCATCAGACTGTGGACACTTGTTCACTGTGAACAGACTTTTAACACTGTAGTATGGTTTACTCTGTGAACAGCTTTGGGGTTTGAGAATGGAGAAGTTAAACAGATGCTTTTTGCTTGAGTGCTGACATTTACACGAACACAAAATAACTTGAGAGGATGTGAATTTTCATTTGGATCTAAAGCTGAGCTGATTCATGGACCAGAAGGAGCTGTGGTCCTCTGACAATTTGTACCACTCAAACCAGAGACTTGAGAAACCAAGATTTACCAGTGTCTAGGATTTCTTGTGGGTTTCCTTCTCAGCGTGCAATTAAAGATTTCTCTTCACTCTAAGCAGGGCTGACACAAAGGTCTCTGCAGCAAAGGCCACAGAAAAAAAAAAGATGGAAAATAAAGTATTAGAGAAAGGAGGCTAAAATGTAACACTGTATGAGGCACAAGGCACCGGCAATTTTCCAAGAACTACTGTGTGAGCTTGAACATGTTGCAGTGGTTATCTACAGCCTCAGCTCTTCCCCATACTGGGGCAGCAGCCACTCACCTGTGAGACACCCACGGCCACAGCTTTAGCAGCAAGAAAGAGGTGGCTTACCAGCAAAATGCAGCTACTTCTTGTGTCAGCCATCCGGCAAGGCACAGACACACTACACAGGAAGTTAGGGTAGGAAGAGAATAAAAGCTCCAAGCATAACTGCAAAGGTATAATGCAATTACACAAGTAGAAAGTGCTTCCAACCAAAATCCTCAGCTTTGTGGACTTCTGAATCCTGGAAGGCTTACAGGACCATTTCTAAATGCCTTTGTCTGGGACTCTATGACTTGCTAATCTTATGCCACAGAACAGCTGAAGAACAAGCAATCTTCATTGATCCAACCTGTGCAGACACCTGTGAACTGCACCCAGACTACAAAGTTGAGTAAAAGGTCTGGAGAAGTACCCATGACAACTGCATCAACCTCTTCCCCAGCCTACCAGCCTTTTTTAAGGAAGCAGAACAACACAAAAAAAAGTCCCCTGTCCTAAATTTGCCCATCCTTTGTCCGGTCCATTGCTAAATCCCAAAGTTTAGGTATAACATTGAGAGTTACATCTCATCCGACAAGCAGATCCAGCACATCCCAAGAAGTGTCAAAGATCAAGCATGATTTAGTCAGATCACAAGGATACAGGTAAACACTGGAAGGACTTCAGACCCAAATCTCAAGCCCCAGCGATCATAAGGTTTTGCTCTCAAATTCCCCAGGTGAGTGGCTTCTCTACTTGGGAATCTCAGGTGCAATAAAAGGTTGGTGGTTATTATTTCTTTAAGCCATAACCATTAGCATGTGCATGGCTAGAATCACCTTAAACCTTTCCTTTGAGGAGGAAGCTTTTGCTACAGCACTACCTCACTGCAAAACACCTCCCCAGTGGCAAACAGCTGCATCACTGAAGACTCCAGTAGTTTTCACCCACCTGTTTTCTCTTCTGTAACTGCTGACACCTCCCCAAAGCTGGTAAATTAAAGACTGAACAGTCTGGTCTCTCATTCTTTCCCAGACCACCCAGAAAGACTTAATTTCCTCCTTGGAAATTTAACCCTTCCTGCAGTGTACCTGGGGAAAAAATCGTAAGGGGAATGATTGCCAGTGACACCCTTCTCCTTCCTCTATAAAAGTTTGCATCAGCTCAGTGCCAAGGAATCCATATACTGAGTCATGTCCCAGACTCTTCTCTCAAAGCACTCCTGTAAGCACTGGTGGCAAAGAAAGAAAACTTTCTTTTCTGGAAGGCCACATGTCTTCTAATGTCAGGACACCAGGATTCAGCTCCCAGCAGTGCCACCACCACAGCAACTGGCCTGGGGTAAGCCTATGGCTCCCACCACCATCTTCTACAACTCAGACCCCACACCGGAGGCACTTGTACCATCATCACAGCTGCACTACTGCTTTCCACGTCAGACCAGAGGCTTCAAAGATTTATAGAAAAACTGTAAGATGCCAATGAGATTTCCACACGGGATTCTATGATTCCCAAGCAAAGGGCAGGTTGGCACACGCTGTGCCAGTGCTCCCAATACTGCCAAACCAAACAGGACCACTTGTGAGATTGCAGGAAGACCGCTGACAAGAGGTGAGTGGGCAGGATCCATAGCACAGCCTGCAAAGAGCTTTCAAGTTGCCCTGCTAACATGATAGATCTGTGCTTTCAACAGGGAAAACAGCATCTGCATCCCACTCAAAACCTAAGCAATACTGTAATGACCCTGACTTTACAAATCCTTTCTCCTCTTTTTCATTTGATTACCCCCTCAAGGCTTTCAGTTCCTAACAGCAAATTCCTTAGCTGCCCACAGAAATGTCTGCACCCAACTTCAGATGTCTGCACAGCAGCCCAAAAGAAGTGTGCCATCTCCAAGTCACTGCGCCTATGCAGAAGAAGAGCTGCGAGGAACAGAATGACTGTGAAGCACAATTTACATTTCTCAGGACAGGACTCAGTGTGACACCTCTAAATGCATGGGGCATTTAGAAGCTGGTGGATCAACCAGCAGGTGGAGCAGGAACATGGTTGGACAGGAGGAATACCCCGTGACTGGGCAAGCAGCATCCACATTTGAAGGAGCAGTAGCTTGCAGGAAAAGATGGGCTATTTTTGCAAAACTGCTTCTCTAATAACTTTTCTAGTGATAAAAAAACAGGAGACACAGGTCTGCTGCTCAATCCTCACACCTCTTGCCTCAGTTCTTCCCCTTTTGAGCTCATATCCTAAGCACTCCACAAAATCCTTAGGGACAAACCCACTATCTCCCTGCCAGAGCCCTGCTCTGTTTTGCAGCCTTCCCAGGCCAGGCTCTGCCCATTCAGAGAACTGCAAGCAAAAGCCATCAAGAGACCAGAGTCTCATGGAAAGGAGCTGAGCTTGCTTGCAAGGCTGATCTGTACCCATATGCAACTTCTCCTGGGTCTGGCTTTCCTCAGAAACACAAATGCTCCTGAAGGACTCTTGAGACATGCAAAGGCAGAGGGAGCCCAAGACCCTTTTGGCCTGTGTCTCAGGAGCATATGGCTGGGCAGGCAGCTCTGCCAGTCTCCTAACAAAGACCTGCACAGAAAAACACTGCATTTGGCCTGGGAGTCAAGACGTGGGTTGGCCTGTGTCCGGACTCAGCCTGTAGTCAGGACACGTCACACCAGAATAAACTGCCCAGAGCAGCGAGAACTGGGACTCCAACATAGAACACCCTCAGTGGACCCCTCCCCTGGAAGATGAGCTACTGAGGGAAGTGTCAGGTTTTGGAAAGCAACACTGCACCTCCTGCTCACAAAGGGCAGAACGTACCATTCTAGGAGCCAAAGTACCCAGGAACCAAGGTGCTGAGACTAAACCACAGCTTTTTCTCCTCACCAGCTGATTTGGTAACTGACAAATAGCCTCACAGCAGGTTTGAGGTGAAGGGAAGGGGTCATTGAGCCTGTACATGTCCCGAGGACGGGTTATTTAGTGCCCAACTCTTCTGTCTGTTTACACCTCCCACCTCCCTCTGCTGACATAAGCTGGATGATACCATTCCCAGAGGTCACTTTGAACCTCAGAGATTCTGCTCTTCACCTCAAATTAAAGTTTGTATAAGCTTGCACCAAAATAACTACCAGAACAAATTCCAGCATATTTAATTCCTTTGGTTCCAGCTTGCCTGAGAAGCCCCAGAAGGACATGCTTGTTTTGTTTAGAAGGCATCCGTAGTTCCTCCTGCTATCTGCCTGTCACAAAGCCTCACTCAGACCTCCACACTGGCCTGGTCTTTAATTGGATCCCCTGAATGGCAGATCCATCCAAAGCACATGTCAGGCTTATGACATTTTTCCATTCATTACAGAGCAGATCTGGGCAGAACCTTTGTACCAGTCCCTTTGAAAAGCTCCAGTGACCTGCTGCAATACTCAGCAAAACTCACCGCAGAGTCAGCACTGCCACCTTCCCTGGCAACATAACCTGACACTGCAGCCCCATCTCAGCTGCCCTTTGATCAGTCATTCAGGAATCTCCCCCTTTCTTTCTGCCCTATAAAAAAGGCCAGAAAGCAGTTACATCAGAAAGTCCTGGATGGCTGGAGGTAAGTGCTTGTGCAGCAGTGGAGTTACAGCCCATCAGCTGAGCCCTGGTAACAGGGCATGTGTGGATACCAGTAGCTCAGTGGTTGCAGTGATTTAGGAGGTTACTGCCCTGTGCTGTCTCTCCTGCTTTGCTGCAGATTATTATATCCCTCACTAATGCAACAGAGAGGAGCGTGTGCCAGCCTTTCCACTCCCAGTCTAGCAGATCAACCATCAACAGTCTGCACTCAACCTCAGGGCATAAGCTGCAGGGGTGAGGAACTGCCAAGCTTTCATGTCATAACCTGCCAGTTCTAAATCCATCACAGCCTCTGGGTCAGCCATTAGCCCGCAGGAAAAAAATAAAACTGTAAAGCACTACAGTTTCAACAGTTTGGGAATCATGTAAGCATTTTGTCTTTGCAATGGGCTAAGAGCCCGCATACAATCTGCTGCCACAAGGCCATGCATAGGAGCCCGTGCCTACAGCAGTAATGGAAGCGACACCACAACCCTCACAGTGCCACAGACCATGAAAAATTCTCCCTCACAAAACATACTGGGCACCTGAGCTTTTCAAAACAGGTCTGCAACCACTGCCCTCTCTCCAGTCATGCTTCTCGACAGATACCAGCACTGTCCCACGAGTGAAAAAACTCATGCCCAAGAAAGTTAAGAAGACTTGTCACTACTATAGCTCATCAGGAACTGAGTGTGATACACTTCACAAACAGACATTATACAACAGCCGTGACAGGACCTCTTGGAGGGACAATTCCATTAATGGTGTCTTCAACTTGTCTCACTTGCAGAAACAAATGACTTATTAATCTTAGCTGAACTCATCCTTTGAGATGGTATTTGCAGGAGTGGGCATTTGCCTAGCTCCGCTGATGGTCTAGGTCTGGAACAGATAAAAGGCTGCAAATGCAAGACAGGGTCTAACACAGGTCTGTGTGGTACAAGTCTTACTTGGTTCATCTTGGGGCCAACTTTAAAAGTGGAACCATTCAGTGCACAGATATGGCCACATGGAGAGAAACTGGATCAGAGTGCCTGGAAGCACAGCCAGTCAGGACAGACTGAAAGAACCAGAGTCTCCTTCTTCTACAGAAAAAAAGATTGAAACTTGAGAAAGCCAGTAACAGTGCTCACTGGTGCTCACCAGTGCAAAGCGCAAAGACTGGGTGAGAAAGACTCAAAATACAGTACTGGAGCCTCAGGAAGCCAAAGCAATGCTGGGCTAGGCTGCCTGGCAGCCCTCACCACAGACAGCTGTGTGCCAGCACCGTCAGAAACACCAGCCTGGTCCTGGATTCCAGTAAAGGAACCACCTGTGTGACCTCCATAGATCTTGTTCGCTCCTCCCTTTCTACAGGAAAGAAGACATTGGAAAAGCAAGAGAGGCAAACACTGAGAAGTCCAAAAACAAAGATCATTTCTGCAATTGGTTCTGCATGAACTGAATTAACAGGAATAACACACAAAGTTTTTCTGCCCCCTATGAGAGAAGGTGTTTCTGTACAATGAAGGAAGGCTGTTGTTGACAGTCCAGGGTCTTCCCTGTATTCAACCAAAAGCAAGAGGAAGAGAGCTTGAGAGATGGATGGGGGGACTGCAGAAGGAAAAAAAAAAAGGGCTCCTGCAGCAAAGGCAAGTAAATGGAAGGTTGGGAAAATATTTTTTCCCCTTTTTTTGCCACGGGTTTCTTGTCAGAGGTAGGGAAGTCGTATAAAGTAAATGTTCTCTACGAGGTCCTTAAAGGAGCAATCCTTATTCTCTGCATACTTGACCTGACAGGAACACCCCAGAGTCACAAGCACAAGTGAGGCACACGGGAGATGATATTATAATTTTGAGGAAAAAGCAAGGAAACATTTTCAGATGGGAAGGTCAGGGCACTGTACATGTAGCTCTCCAAGTCTAAACAATAGCTGTGTCATTAACAACTAGTCTCACTGAAAAGAGATAAATCAATTAATTACCATTTAGAAGCAAATACAAATACAGTAAGCATGTTTGGGTGGGCTGGATCCCATATTCATTAAAAATAATAAACACCCCCCTCACAAACCATATATCAAAGGACAGATGACTTGCAGCTCAAGGGAACGTTTTGAGCAAAAAACTCTGCAAAGAGGACTGAGCTGAATTTTGGAAGAAAACCTTCCACACTCAGCCCACATACAAAGCCAGCTAAACTTGCTGTGCCAGGCAGAGAGGCTCTGATAGACATTACCTTGACAGAGCTCGCCTTCGTGAGCTGATACGGCTGTGAGTCCCCCAAAAGCAGGCAGGGAGAGAGCTGATAACACGGGAAGTTATCACCAAGGGACACTGAGGAACAGTCGGGAGTGCATTTGGGGGGCTAAACCCTAACTCAAAAGACCAAGAACAGCACACACAAAATATTCCTTTCCAACTGCTACAATATTAAGAAAACGGGACTTTTCACAAAGTTATTTGTAAATGAAGCACCACTATCAAGGTATCAGTTGCCAATTTCCCAGCAGAGGAGAAATTCACAAGACCACGACAGTTGGAAATAAAATGAGTTACAGTCACATCAAGAGTACCTTCCAGTTTTCCAAAGATAAAACCTACTCCCTTTAAATTAAGGGAATTCAACGTTAGGGATGACGGCAGCTCTTGGAGAAATCAAATGGCTAGAAAGGGTTGCAACGATCTCAGAATCAACGGAGTGCGCTCTAACAGGGGAACGAAAATCCTGAAGGGGATGGAGGGAGCAGCTAGAGGCTTCCTGGAGAGGATGCGGCAACTTGCACACAGGCAGCTCCAGAGTACCTGCACGCCGCGGGATGCTGAGCCGTGCCCGAGGCGGGTCGCAGGGCTCCCTGCATTTCCCTGCGCCGGGGCACGCACTGCAACCGCGGACCGGACAGAGCTCGGGACAAGTCGGAACAGCTGCCAACAGGCTGCAAAAATGCACGGAAAATGAGCCGATTGCGAGTGAGGGGGGCCAACTCCAAAATGCAAAGCACTGCCGCGCATTCCCTTGGCTTTGCAGAGGGGATCTTGCGTGCGAGGGAGGAAGGACAGGTGGGGTAGGGAGGAGATGCGGGAGTGAGGGGCGATTTAAAAAAGAAGAAGGAAAAAAAAAAGGCAGGCATAGCCACCCACCCGGAGCTA
>VXAU01001551.1:941079-961455 GCA_013399695.1 Formicarius rufipectus | reverse complement strand
TTTTTTTTTTTTCAATAATTCTAAAATGCAGGCCAAAGCTGCTCCTGAAGAAAGTCTATATAGTTGCTGACTACAATGCACTTGGCCACAGTGTTACTGAATATTTGACATCTGAGTACCACCATGAGCCCACTGATTTTGCAAAAATTTGCTCTTATGATTTATACTGAGCCACTTACTGCTCACTGACTTACTGTCAGTGAAAAATATGAAGATGTGATATTTTGGGTTTTTCCCATCAGTTCTATAGCAGGCAGTTAGATAGAGAAGACTGTGATGAAGAATAGAAATAGAAAAAACAGAGAGTAAATCTGTTAAATAGGTTAAATATTATCTAAAGCTGTGATGTCTTCCTAAACTTTTCCCTTAATAAATATCAAATTGACTTTCAAATGCTTTGAACTCCATGGATATAACTGACTTACTTGTACTTGTATGCAAATATATATGTACTCAACTCAGTCATATCAATCAGGTTTTTTTTCCTTTAGTGAGAAGACATTTGTATTCCTCAAAAATAAAGTTGCAAATCAATATAGAAAGTGCCTTGTTTTAAATTCAAGTAAAAATATGTAGGATTTGCTATATATATGTAGGATATATACTCTTAGTCAACCTCCAACAGAATCTGCTATAAACTCCTGTTCAATGTATGTCAATGTGTGATACTGAAAACATAAACTCAAAAATGTTTGTTCTTCCTTCTGTCTGGTTTTGAGGTAATGGCATTAGTTTTCAGAGTAGTTGTAAAATTTTATTATAAGTCACATCTTCTAGCCAGATATTAATGTAGCTCATGTAGTTAAAGAGTCATTATACTGCTTATTATTATGTGCATGTTAATATTGTTTTCTATCAAGTTATAGTTGCTTTTTATTAAACAACAGAGAAAGGTCACTCTAAGGGTTATACCAGCTTTACTATGACAGTATTAAAGCTTCAGTGCAAATTCCCATGATGTCCTGAGAGATTGTAATATATATTGTTATATTTCCATCTACTAATTGCTCCTTCAAGTGACCTCATTGTAGAGAAAATATCTCAGCCTTCATTATATATACAGATAGATATGTTTCTCTGCAGACTTCAGAAAATACAAACATGGGATGACAAAAAAAAACCAAAAACAAAAACAAACCAAAAACAAACAACAAACAAACAAACAAACAAACAAAAACAAAAAAAACCCAGCACACCAAAAACCAACCAAACAACAAACAAAACAAGGACACAGGTTGTCAGTGGCAACCTTGGGACTATAAATAGCTCACAGGTGGTTGGTTAGAGAAACTAAGTTTCTGCACCTGGACAATTAACAAAGAACAAGCTTCTGATCTACATGAAAAATACATAGTAAATTAAGCTGTAACATGGCTTTGCAACAGCATTGGAGAAAAGGATATATATATAAATTTGTGTGGCTAATGATTTTAGCTGTTGTTATTATTGATATTAAATATTTTGCTTTATTTATAAAACATTCTTTTTTTCTATTACGATATTTTGAATACAAGACTGATCTAAGTCTCTTGAATATTATGGAAATCGAATGAGAGGGGTTATGGAAATAATGAACTGAGAGGAAGCATCTAGGCATGTAGGTCATAAAATCACTACTCGTTTTTTAATATATGATAGACAATCACAATGTATAATATGGAGCACAAATTAGTCAATTAGATAGACTTAGATAAAATACAATTTTTTTTAACTTCATTGACTAAAGCTTCTTTACACATGAGATAACACTATTCCGTGTTTACCTGTTACCATTCTTGCTCTGACTTTGTCTTATTACAGAATAATAACTTTTAAGAAAATTTTATATAAGAAGCAAAATCTTCCACCCAAAACATAAGAAATAAATATAAAAATCATCGTATTTACTTGATTCAGACTGTTCTCCAGATAGATGACTCAGTATATCTTTTTATAGTATCTAAACCAAAAGATTGCCATCCTCATTAGAGTGCCTCATTACATGTTTTGTTTTCAAATTTACTTTGCAAGCAAATCAGAGTTATTATACCAAATACAACACAAACACATCTATTTCTAATAATAGTATTTCTTGTTTCTGAAATGTTCCTCTCTTAATCAAACATTTGTCCCAGAGACAAAATGTATGTTAAAGGTCATTTCCAATGCAAGATGTGCAGATATCTACATACCATTTTAGTAACATCCTTTCATTGACCTGATTTGCTCAACCAATGAGTAAGACATAGCTAACAGTTTTTTCTTTTTTTTTCCTTTTTCTTTTTTCCCTTTTGCCATCAGTTTAGTGGCTGCAGACTTTAGGGCAATTATATTATCTTATTATTCACATGTACCCTGGAACACAAAAATTTTGTCAGTTTATCATTTACCTATTGAATGTGTTCTGATGCTCTCAACCCCGTATCTGCATGAAGAGCTAGTAGATACAGGTTAGGCAGATATTTTCTTCACAGAAGTGCCTACTAAAAAAAACTAAAATCTTTCAGAAGGGACTTAAAATAATTTCTGAACTCCATGATTAACCAATATCTCTATGCAGAGTGACTCTTATAAAACTCTCTTATTATGGTCTGGCTTTACTTCAGTTTTGGAAGATGCTTATGTTTAAAGGAAATTAGGAAATTTGTTGGACTAGAAACCAAAGAAGGAGACAAGACTCCTTTAAATTCAAAACAAAATTTAATTAAGGTATGATAAAGGATAACAGTTCTTAACTACTATATATGTGTATATATATATATATATATTCAAGAGAAAACAAAGCAACCAGAACTGAACGACCAATTTTGTAGGTGATCCCCCTGACCACGATGCAGTCTCTGCATATTTACAGACAGCAGGTGGCGATGTTACTCCTTGGCCAGTGCTGGGCCACCCCCGGCCATCCACCCGGGTGCTGGGCCACCCCGGGTGGATGGAGAGGGTTCGGTGTGTCTCTCAGATGGGTCGGTGGGAGGCACTGCATAGAGAGGGAAAAGGCTGGGATCCTTTTCCGTGGGCAAAAATACTCTCCCTTAGTCCATGGCTAGAGGACGGATGTTGCTCTGAGCTGGATGCAGCCGCCAATGCAGCGGGGGCTCCTCGTGCCCAGGCCGGCAGTCGCTGGCTCTCTCAGGGAACCTGCCTCAAAAAAGCCCCAGCTAGCAAGTCTCTCTCTCTCTGAAGCACCAGAAACTCTGAAAATCCAAGGATTGGAAACGGGAGAAGAAGAAGGGAAGGAGACCAAACTCACAGGGTAGATGTTCTCTGAACAGAGTCTCTCCCCTCTCTCTCCCACCAGTCCTCCCCTTCCACCTCCCCAGCAAGCTGAAAACCCAGCGCCCTCTTCCCTTACTACACCCAACCAGTGATGAAAGGTTGCTAAGTAACTTCCTTTCACTCATGATCTACTCCTTTGATATCTTCAGTGGGGCAAGATAGGAGCCATTAAGTCCTCATTCGTTGGTAGGGGAAAGGAAAATTCTACCCCCTCCTAAAAAACTATAATAGACGAATAACAAACCATTACTGTGCACTGTATGGGTTTTTGGTTCTCACAAATTTCAGAATAGATCACGTAATATCATTATAAAAATGTTTTTGTAAAATTAGTTAGCTGTGATATAATTTCTAGCTATACCGCGATTAATTTTTTTCATTCTAATACCAGAAAGTTTAACTTTTGCTTTATTTTAAGGGAATTCATATGAACCACTCATGCCTCCCTATTTTTTATTTTTTTTTTGGTCAAGTTATGAATATTGTTACTACCCAAAGAAAAAAAGCAGCTCATGGACATTAACAAAGGAAAAAATATGATATATAAAAATGAAAATATGCATGTACATATTGGCAACAATTCTGTATATTACATACCAGGTAGGATGAAAGGTAATTTATCAGAATAAAGAAGATTTTTTTATGAAAAAATCAAGTCTTTAAATAAAAGTAACTCAGGATGAGTTCATATGATCATCATACATATGTTCATCATACATATGTTCATCATACATATGTTCATCATATGTAAAGGCATAAATAGCCTTTACACTATAAATAACAGATTTATAATATTTGAGGATTTTCAGAAGTGGACGTGGGTAATGAAAAACTCTTTACTATATTGGGAAAATATTTAAAAATTTGGTATCATATAAATTAATATTGTAATGTGCATAACCTTCTCCTTTTCTTGTTCTGCAGGGCAACTTTCCACAGAATTTGCCTCACTGAAAGGCAGAACTAAGCTGATGTAGACACACCTAGACTCCTGCCCTATTCTCTGTAGTGGCAATATGTTGAAGTAGAACAATTGCAATTTTCAATTTGGGATCAGCCAGTGTGTGCCAGTTTGTGAACAGCCAAAAATTAGAGAAGCCAACAGGTGGTGTTTCTGGGCACTGTCCACTTGGGCTCAGATCCTGTACTGCATTTTCTAACTGGCAAGGCAGAGACTCTGGCTCAGTGTGATCATTGCTCTGAGTACTCGTGTATTGGCTCTGAGTTGCAGAGCTGGCCTAGTCATTGGTGCCAAGGCATTAATACTCCTTGTGAACAGGAACTTAAACCAGATTATGCGCCATCAAAGTCAATGGAATCATTATTACTCCTGTCCATTCAAAAGCTGAGCCTCAGTTAGGAGAATTGCTATTCTCAGAATGAAAAAAAAAAAATAGCCAAAGTTCATAATAAACTCCCATTATTACAGACACCAGAAATAAATGCAGGCATGAGAATGTGAATTCTTCAAAAGGAAGATGAACAAGATCGGGTCAGCAGTTTTTAAGAAACTGTGAAATTTAGAAATGGAATTACAGATATGGTTTAATCCAGTCTAATGGGACATAGAAGAATCGAGAACTTAAAAATATCTTCATGAGGGGAATGTCCGAAGGGGATCATTAAAAATACTATACTACTTATTGCCCACCAAAGACATTTTCAGACCTTTTTGAAGCAAAGTAATCCTCAGTAACCTCAAGAGAAGGTAATTTTTGTAAATGGACCTCCTATACTGAAGCTAACAAATTTGTCAACTGTTTAACTCTTGTGTCAGAATCCAGTACTCTCTGACCAGGCTCTTTCAGATACTCTGTGCAAGGAATGTTTAAAGCTTTAACACCAAATTTGAAGATGCTGAATGTTACATGGGATTTTGATTTAGCAGGGTATGCAACATTATACTGAAGTCATAGCACAAATACCATATCACAACTGCACCTGGATCACATTACAAACACAATTCCCACACTCTGTCATGTCACTTTGCACTCTCAGTCACTTGAAGGAGTATGTGGGAGCTGAAGTCTGTTGCTGTTTTCAAACCCTGTTGGTTGCTCAGCTTTTATACTCTGTGTTGAACTGGGCCAAAAACATACTTCCCCCATACTGATCCAGCTGGCTCAGAGAGATATTAAAACCATTAAGGTCATTTACACAGTCAGCTGACCAGCTCAAGTGTCGAATAAAACAAAGGTCACCCTTAGGTCTCTTTTGTTTTAAGTTCAGCTTTCCTTACAACAGCTGTAGTCACTCCCTGTACCCTTTCCTGAGTACCACAAACACATTGCCTATGACCATCTTCACTGATCATTCCTTCATTGTAGGATTTTGATGACTGGCTACACCAAAACATTTCTTTCACTACAGATGAAGGAAACTTCTGTTAATAAACCAGAAAGCTTTTATTGGTAAATGTGGCTGTTTGGACTCTGTGGCAGTTTCATTAAGTTAGTAAAAAATAAAATTGAGTTCCTCACCTGCACTGCACCTTTAGGACAAAACATAGATAGAAAAGCATTAGGAAATCAGCTGGGAGTTGCTTAGTTACCAGGAAATACTAGGTATGCTAACAAATGCATTCAGCAGTACCCCTTTTGTCAGAGAAGAGTCCAATGAGTATCCACAAAGCACACCTAAATTGCAAAAAAGCAGAGGTGAAAAGACAGTCTGAATTAAGTGTTGGGTTTCATCAAACTAGGTAACAGATGGATAATGCCAATAGATGTGGTAAATCCATGAGCCAGGATAGCTTACAATGTGTGTTACTCCCAGCATACTTTTCTTGGTCTCACAAAGTTTACCACAGTAGGTTCTCATTTTGCCTGCATGGATCAAGATGAAAGCTGCCTCCACAAGTGCTCTGATATCGTACCACTGCAGGTATGTTTTACCATGTAATGATATCGGGGTTCATGTGTGAATCCTGACAGCCAGAAGGTATCTACCACATTGGCACAATTTCCCAGAAAAAAAATGTTTCAATGCTAAAAGTCAGTTTAAAAGAAATGGCCTAAAAAATTATTCCAGACCCCATAGTATCTCTAGGAATGATTTTCTGTTTTTATTAACAAAAATAACCTCCTGTAGGTGCCCTTTTGATTCATATTAAAAGGCCAACCAACAATTTTGTTTTCTAGAGTGATTTTGCATTAATAAAACTTAGCTCAAAACCTACAGAAAACATGGACAATATTTAAGTCTTTATTTATTGTTTTGCTTTATTACTTCGATTTGGCTTTCTTTCAGCTCTCGGTTAGTATGAGGAAGCTTGTTTTTGTCTTTTAGTCTTCCTCAGAAGGTCTAATCAAAAACATATTGAATATATATGCTGGAAATTTCAGACCATAGTTGAGTTATTTTGATTATAAGCCAAAAGAGAAGAAAAGTCAATCTAGAGAGTTTAGCATCTTCCCAGATTACAGGTTTTAGGTTCAGTACAGCTAACATTTTCACAGTTTTCTCCACCTTTGTTTTTAATAATGTATAAAATATATTTATATGTTTTCTCATAGTGCAAAACTGCATTTAACACATTTATATCTGGTAGAAGAAGTGAAATATTTAATAAAACATTTTTAGGAGTTTTGATAGTTTATATATATTTGATATTTTCTATAGTGTTTACTTGTATATACAGCGTTACAGTTTAAATGGATTCCATAATTCTAAAAGCCCCACCTAGCTTTAAGTTTTTTGCATCTGCAGAAGTTAGAACAAATTACATTTCTGTTCTGTGTGAGGGGAAATAGTCACTTGGTGGTTTACATTTTATTTTATATGTTATCCACTAATTTCTTTACCATGAATAAATAGAGCCTAGGTTTTCTTTTAAAGTTCTTTGTTGATTCATCAATTTGTATCAGAATTGCTTGGTAATGCTTTATAGGATATTATTTGACAAGTTATTTATGGCACATGATTTCCTTCCTTTGCTTATATTCAATGCATTATGCAAGCAGCAAGTTCAAATCAATACCAACTCAGAGGGTTGGGAACATATTCTCCGCAAATAAACTTGTTATATGCATCATGAAATTTCTTTTCCTAATACAAATTTTAAACATGTGTGCAAGCAAAAGAAAACCCCAAAGAACACTTCATAGACAAAATATTTTAAGAATGATATAGCTTGAAATATGTGCAGTCAAATTGACTTAGTACAGAAAAATATTAACTCTAAAACATTAGTTTCTCCTGTGTAAAGGGTGACATTATATTAAATTTCTTAATATTCATGATTTATGCTATAGTTGCTGCTATTTGCTATCTTTTAGTTGTACAATAATAGTTTCATGTGGTAATGGGCCATATTTGGTTACCTGCTTCTTTATTCCCAATATTTCTATGGTCATTGGAAGGACCAGGCAGATCAAATAGACCTTATGGAGAAAAAGGGAGACTGCCCCTTCCTTGAGGGAGCTACCACATGTGTTGCCATGGAGGTGGTGAGACATGTTGGTGTGAGTAGGGATGGCAGCCCAGACAGCAGGGACATTGAGGTGAGAGAAATTACTACCCTCAACGGACACGGTTGTGCATAGGGCAGTTTTCATTTAGATTACTTTCTGATTTTCTTGATCTAATTGCCTTGAGATTTTTTCTGTATAAAAGGGGTCACATTTCTCACTCTTACCCCAATAAATCTGACTTTCCTTATTTTAAGCCTCTATTGGCATCCTGTAGAGATACAGCCCTGCACAGACACTTCAAAGCTCTGGCCCTCTCAGGATCCTGTCACAGCTCCAAGCTACTGGCTGTAAAGGGAAAAACAATATCTCTGTTATTGCAATCTAGAGGACTGTGATATGACCACCTGTAAGCAGCAGTCCTGATGCATTTTATTCCCACCACAGTGTTCTATATTTCTCCTCATGTATTTCCATGGTATATATATGCTTTCTGTATTAAGACTAACTCTGTCACTATTGGTCTTCTATCTCACCCATATGCTTCTTCACTCTACTGCTGATAACAGTGGCAAAACAATATAAAGTACTGTGACTTTCCCATCCCAAAGGCATTCTGTTTGTCATTGTTTGGTTTTCCTCAAAAGAAAAAAAAAAAAAAAAAAAATTTATTTCTAGTATTTCTGCTACCTGAGGGTTTAAAAAATCACTGTGAATCAGCCTGACCATTATCACAAGTTGCCAATTTACAGAGTGCTGTGTCTCTTGGCACATGTAGACTGAGCTTCTTCAAGACAGTAAAGACAATGGGGAAACAGTCTGACCTAAAGTTCATTTGTGCTTGCTGTAACTCATAAATATCAGACACTTCACCTCTTTCCATTTTTGTTTGAATATTAGTTTCAACAGTGTAAATATTTTATTTGTCCTTAAAAAAAATTTTGTCTGAACCTTCATTAGGAAGATAAGCATTATTTCTCTGTTCCTTTTATGATTTTTAATTAATGTATCACATTTCTTTACATTAATGGGAAATTGGCTTTCCTATTAAAAAAGAGGATTGCACTTTTTGGTTCTGTATTGGAATATTTGGTGTAAGATGGAGACCAGTCTTAAAGATTAGCACTAAACTAATGTAATAGTGTGTATCTGATAAGCACTAGGGTATGGAATGCACATCATTAACTATCATAGTAAGAAAAAAAAAAAATAAAGGCAAAAAAAAGGATGAAATTATATTTTCTTTATCTGACATGAAAAAAAGGGACTCTTCATCCTCACTGAATAACTTATAATATATTGGAAAGAAGATACTATGAGAAAGTCATATCTTTATGATCATATATTAGATGAAACCGCAGCAATTATGGTTTTACATCAGATTGTTCTCATGGTTTATGGCAGGAAATGAAAATATGAAAACCAATTTTATTATCTTGTCAATAATGAATAATGATGTAACAGAATAGGTATTTTTTTACATTTGTGGGGAATTGATTAATTCTGAAAAAATATGGATATTTTATGAGTCTTATATGACATAAAGTCTAGCTGCAGGTAGACACCTCAAAAGCCATTTTGTCCTTATTTTCTATAACATGCATAACTTATTTTTCAGATTTTATTTAAGTTTTGGTCAATAACCAAATTCTATTAATCATTTGATATAAATCAAGCGAAATTAACATTATTTGAGTGACATTTATAGCAATAATGGAGTAAAATAGCTGTGACAAAACAGCTGCAGGGTTTGGTGGGTTTTGTTTTGGGGTTTTTTTTGTTTGTTTTGGTTTGGTTTTTGGGGGGTTTTTTTGTTTGTTTGTTTGTTTGTTTGGGGGGTTTTTTGATGTTGAGATTCTCCTTTTACTATTAGGAGTCTCACATTTTCCATATAGTGCAAACATTTCATCAGAAAAAATAATAGGTTAAAAGACTTCATCAGTTTCTTCTCTTACACCTGCGCAGGTTTAGAGTTAAACTGGTAGGAGATATGACTCCAACTTGGAATGGGATTGCAAGTTAGAATAACAATTTAATAAAAGATCACTAAATACACTGATACAGAAAGGAAAAATTTGTTTGTGCCACAAAAACAAATGTACAGCCCAGCACAGTGGGGTACAAGCAGAATGGAGCTCACCAACCCCTGTGTTGAACACCACGTAGCACCCCTCCCCCAGCCGAGTTCAAAGTAAAAAGAAAGGAATAAACCTGCTGGTGAAAGTGATTGTTTCAGTCTGGTGGAAGTCTCAGTACAGTCAAAGCTCTAGTCCTCCTCTGGATCTGACTACTCTACTAACCACTGGGGTGGGTGTGAGGGTACTAGTGGCTCCCTGGTGGGGAGTTATCACACCTGAGTCATAGGTGTGAAGACAGGAAAACTTCCTTATCCCACGGAAGTTTTTAAACACCCAACGTAAAGCCTGAGGGCTTGAGTGTGCCCTGGGCAGCTGCTGAAAATGAACCATTGTAAGCAGTTCATGAGAAAAAATGACATAGAGGGTTTAGAATACGCACTCACACAGGGACAAACTGATCCTGGCTACTATAACAGGAACAACACTACAACAGATCTAAGTTCATCATTTTAGGCAAGGTAGCATTTCAGTTTTATATTAAGCCAGTTAGGGCATAAGCATGCAGTATTTAGACCTTGAGGTCAAATGCCTTCTGTATTATAGAAACAGGAAGAGAAGAGACAAGGCATTTATTATAATTGATTACAGGCTTCTACCAATTGATACCCTGTAAATATGTTATCATGAATATATATAAGGGTTAGGTAAAGTAAGAGCTGTTTCAGCAGTTTCAAAAGGAAGACTGGAAAAACAAAGCTTCTAGATTTTAGACCAATACATTTTTCAGCTAACATGTGACTTTGCATTCAAGTAGTAGTATGTATGCCTAGTAATTCTTTGGTTTTGAAAGATAATCCTTTCTGCTGGTTATAGTAGCCAGGATCAGTTTGTCACTGTGTGGGTGTGCATTCTAAACCTTCTATGTCATTTTTTCTCATGAACTGCTCACAATGGCCCATTTGCAGCAGCTGCCTCTGGCACACACAACCCCTCAAGCTACAAACTGGGTGTTTAGGAACTTCTGTGGGATGACGAAATTTTCCTGCCTCCACACCCATCTGAGGGGTCAGGCCTGCTAATGGGCCATTAAGGGTTCCAAAAATATGCCATTGTTAACCTCACAGAGTAAATCACCCATTGTGAAACTCCCCACCCTGGGGGAGGGACTGGGCATTTCCATCTGAGCCCAAGCAGATATAAGCTTGGGGTTTTGGGATTGGGATCTCTCCTCAGATCCAGAGGAGGACCAGAGCCTCGATCGGACTGAGACTGCCACTAGACTGCAACCATCATTTTCACCAGCAGGTTTCTTCCTTTCTCCTTACTTTAAACTCAGGAGGGCCATGTGGTATTCAGCACAGGATTTGGTGAGCTCCATTCTGCTTGTGCCCCACTGTGCTGGGCTGTACATTTGTTTTTGTAGGTCAAACAGTTTTCCTTTGTGTATCAGTGTATTTTATGATCTTTTATTAAATTGTTCTTCTGACTTGCAATCCCATTCTGAGTTGGATTGATTTCTCTAGTCGGTTTAACTCTAAACTGGCACATCCTTGGAGAAGACCAATGAGATATTTTAGTTTTCCTTTGAAAGACAGGCATGGGAATCGTCTGCCTCAAATAACAAAAGATTTGACTCACAGAGAGATGTGAAGGGCTACAGGTAGAAAAGAAGAGGTAAAATCAGAGCAAAAAACCTAAAAATTCATGCTCAAAGGATAAGAGATTGCTAAAATCTGTAAAATCAGGGAGCTGTGTCCTGAATGCTATGGAAAGAAGTGCTGCCCTAAGAATGTCCTAGGTGAGGACTGTATGTGGGTTTGCTGCCATTCAGAATACATCAGAGTTTAATGAAATGGAACAATGAAAGCAAAAGCAGGAGGAAAGCTGTTGTAAATCAAACCATCTTTATTTCTACACCGACCTAACAACTTTGAGAAATGTAAATTAAAATATTTAGTTCAGTTTGATTTCTGTTAAAAACTGTTTGGAGAGAAGGATTTAAAGACATTGGTTGATTTTAAGGAGTTTAGTCCATGAGGAATTTTTGCTAGACTATTTCAAAGACCTGGAAAACTTGGATTTCAGTATAAATTAATAGAATTATCTCCAATCTCTGCTATTGAATACCAAGGGATTCCATACAGAAACTAATGTAGATAAGGCTTTCACAGCTTACTGAATTGTGATGTTCTCTTTTAATCATAGGTGTTTAAAATAATTTTCAGTAAGAATTTTTAATGTTCTTGGACAAATGCAGATTTGTTTAAAACAGTGGAGAAGTATATTTCAAATGTCTGGAATTCAGAACATTAGTGAGTGAATTAGAAAACTTCTTAAATTTTCCACATACAAAGGCAAAAAATTAAACATCAAACCTTGAGGAAATCTAATAGATTAAGAAACAGTAAGACATACAGTTATTCACTTTTATTGTGTGATTTACAACTGAAGTTAAAACATATATCATGCTGTATATCCATGCATGTTAAAGAGAAAAGTAAGAAAACTGTCTGACAGCAACCTTATTAGAAAGGGATGGCAAGATATCATGAAATCAAATCCCCATAAAATGTGCTACTTAAATTCTAAGTTCATAATTATGCATCTTAGTCAGAAACACTTTTTGTGTTGTTGGGGGTTTTTTTGGTTGTTGTTGTTATGTTTGTTTGATTGGGGTTTTTTTAATTTATTTTGGACTTTGAAATTAGTCCATCAAAATACAGTCATAGACTAGGTGTTTTAAAAGCTATATGTTATTATAAGTGTAACATCATGTATGATTACATATAAAGTGTGGAAAGCCATTTCAGTTAATGGTTTACAGACTTAACTACTATGTTTAGAGTGATTATTTCTAGGTTTTTACATTGTGCATTCTGATAACGATGACTTTAAAGTTTGGGAAATAAATGTGATTAAGATTTAAATCAGAGAACATTTATTTTCTGTTTCACTTCATAAAAACTTCAAGCATATCTCCTTTCAGATTATTTATTTTTTTTGTTGGTTTGTATTTTTTTCTTGTAAAGGAGAATGATTATTAAAATCACAAAAATGGTGTGTAGAAATTTAAATCCTTTTATATATAAGCAAATGATTTTTGAAAGTACTTGTGATTTTTTTTTCCATGCAGAACCTATCAGAATGATACTTTAGTCTGCTATTTTTGTCTCTTCATGCATCAGAAATGTCCATTAGATCTCCTTGCTTGTTGAGCTACACTAACTCCTCCAGGTGCTCCATGAACAAAAACGTTAAAAAAAAAAAAATAAAATTTGAAAGTTCAGAAAGTGCTTTATGTATCTAGCAGCAGCTGAAATTCCTTCTTTTCTACCTAAAAGACAGATAGTTCACAGAATCACAGAATATCCTGAATTGGAAGGGATGCATGAAAATCACTGAGTACAACCCTTAGCTCTGCAAAAGACCATTCCCAAGAGTCACAACATGTGCCTGGAAGTACCCTCCAAACACTTCTTGAACTCTGGTGCTGTGATCACTTCCCTCGGGAGCCTGTTTCAGGACCCAGCCACTCTCTGGGTGAGGAATCTTTTTCTAATATCCAACTTAAATCTCCTCTGACACAACTTCAGGCCATTCCCTTGGATTCCATCACTGGTCATTGCAGTGTCTGCCCCTCCTTTTCCCCTCACAAGTTGTATCTGCAATGAGGTCTCCCCTCAGCCTCCTCTTCTCCAGGCTGAAAAGACCAAGTGACTTCAATCACTCCTCATACAGTTTCCCCCCCAGGCCCTTTACCATCTTCATTGCCCTCCTTTGGACACTCTTTAACAGCTTAATATATTTCATATATTGTGGTGTCCAAAACCATACACAATATTCACGGTGAGGCCACATCAGTGCAGAGCAGAGTGGGACAATCCTCTCCCTCACCCAGCTAGCATGCTTTGCCTGATGCCCCCAGGACATGGTTGGTCCTCCTGGCTGCCAGGGCACTGCAGACTCAAATTCAAATTGCTGGCAATGAGGTCCTTTCCATGACATTGATTTTCAGCATCTTATCCACTGAAACAGATGTCTCACTGGCATACATGCTAAAGAATATTCTTCTGATTCCTCAATGCCCTTGCAATTAGATTACTAGACATATTACACCAAAGAAGTACATTTTTCTTCTGCAGTTTGCCTTTATACAGCATTTGATAAGTTAGGTGACCTTGAGTTTAATTATCCTTCTCTGTCCAAGTCATTCTGGTTTCCTTAATGTGAGTCCACACTGGAAAATGTTAATATTTTTCAAAATATTTGTGTGGCATCAATTTTGCAATGTAACAAGTTTTAAGCTACTCTGATGGGTAATTTGTAGTCATCTGAGGCTGTTAAAAAATATGAAGTCAATAAAGAATTTGTATGCACAGTAATGGAATAATTGTAGTTCAAGCAGTATTTCTACTGAGCTGTTAGTAGCCAAGAAGACTGATTTAACAGAGAGAATACTGGGTAAATAATTTGCCTTGGTCTTTGCCTTTCTCCTGTCCTATAATTGAAGATCATAGGAGCCTAGATCTGCCCTGTGATGGAAGACATATAAGTACAAGTACAGAAGCTCTTACACTATAAATTTATTCAAACCTCACATCAGGGAAATTTTTTCCCTTCTAGATGGTCACATACTGAAAGGATGATTGGATTCTACAATGTAGCAGAGAGGAAAGATTCTTCAATTCAGTAGTAATTACATTATAAGTAGCAACATTCTTACGTGTCATATTTTGTGAGCCTGTCCACATATAGTTGGAAAGACATGCTCTTCTGAAAATTATCTGTAATTCTTCCCAGAAGTTCTGAGTTAATTCTGCCTAATTCAACCGAAGAACTACTAATTTTAGGATTGAAAAATTCAAACTATGAAGTAAAATTTTTTTGTCTCCATATTATCAGTATCACTAATTTAATATTATTGTTTGTTCACAATGCTTCATCTATTATACCAATTTCTCTGAACAAAACCAGAAATAACAATACATATAGGAGTATTTTACCAACACGTGACATTCAAACTATTAGTAAAATAGAGTGTTGCTTCAGAGAACCTGAAAGCATCATACATATCAAAGAAAGGTAAATTCACCAAATAAGTGCCAGTAAGTAAGAATTTCATGCCTGAGGCACAAGCTAGGTGTATATTGTGGAAACTGAAAATGGCCATTAGAGTAAAATCTGGAAGACAGAGCAGATGATTACTGCATCGTAATTATGGACAAATACCTACGATATTTCATTTCTTGTTTAGCTTCATTTTGATTTTCTATCATACCCTGGGGCTTTTTTATTTCAGCAGTGGCTCTTCTAATCTGACAGGGTTTTTTGTCATCTGCCAAAAAAAAGGTTAGATAATGAAATCACACCCTACATAATTTTATTTCTGCAAATGTCAACCTTTTCAGCTCTCACTTTGTTTTGCCATTTTGTCTTAGCATCATTATATTTCTTCCTTATTTGTCTTATTTTCCTTCTTTTTTAATACATCTTCTATAAGAAATTATTTCCATTAATTCACACACAGTTTTCATAGTCAGTTTCTCTCCTTTTTCTTTTAATCAGAAGTCAGTGAACTCAACCCAGAACACCAGGATTACAAAATAAACAACTGACTGTATTTTTGTAATTTGACTGGTGAAATACAAATTTTAGGTGGTAATACTACCTGATATTAACAATTCCTTCAAGTTCCTATTAAAAGATCAAATTTGCTTTCTTTATACTTTAAAATATGTGCTAATTTTTAGTACCAGGAATCAGTCAAATTGAACTGCCACCATCTTCACTTTGCCTTTTAAGTATTGTATTGGGTTTGCATGACTAGTTTTGGTAGCAGGGGGTTACAGAGGTGGCTTCTGTGAGAAGGTGCCAGAAGCTTCCCCCATGTCCAGCAGAGCCAGTGGCAGCTGGTTCCAGGATGGACCTGCCATTGGCCAAGACCAAGACAATCAGGAATGATAGCAACACCTCTGTGATAACATATTTAAGATGAAAATAGTTATGAGGCAGATGTAATTGAGGCCAGGGAAGAGAGGAGTGAGAATATGTGAGAGGAACAACTCTGTGGACACCAAGGCCAGTGGAGAAGCAGGGGGAGGAGGTGCCCCAGGAACTGGAGTGGAGATTCCCATGCAGCCTGTGGTGAAAGTCATGGTGAAGCAGCTGTGCCCGTGTAGTCCATGGGAGTCAACAGGAGTGCAGAGATTCACTTGCAGTCCAAGAAGGAGACCCACATGAGAGCAGGCAGATGCCTGAAAGAGGCTCTGAACTTGTGAGAAACCCATTGAGGAGAAGACTCCTAGCAGGTACCTACATGTCATGGAAAGAGGAGCCCATGCTGAAGAAGGTTTACTGGCAAGACATGCGACCCTGCAGGAGACCTATGCCGGAGAAACCTGTGCCTGAAGGACCGCAATCATTGAAAAAAAGCAACCTGTGTTGGAGCAGTTTGTAAAGAACTGTTGCTTGTGGGGCAGGTTTACACTGGAGAAGTTCATGAAGAATTTTCTCCTGCAGCAGGGACCCCATTCTGGAGCAGGGGAAGGACTCCTCTCACTGAGTAGCAGCAGAAACAACCTGTGATGAACTGACCATAACACCCATTCCTGTCTCCCTGCACTGTTGGAGAGGCAGAGCTAGACTTTGGGAGGGAAAGAGAGGTGGATGGAAGATGTTTTTATTTTTTATTTTGCTTCTCATTATCCTTCTCTGTTTCTGTTATTAATAAATTCAATTAATATCCCCAACTGCAGTCTGTTTAACCCATGATGGTAATTGGTGAGTGATCTCTCCTGGCCTGTACCTCAACTCATGAACCCTTATCTGTATTTCTCTCCCCTGTCCAGTTGCAGAGGAAAGAGCAGCTTTGGTAGGTACATGGCATTCAGCCAGATTCAATCCACTACACTATTCTACAACCACTATTTTATTGAAATAATGCAGTCTAACATTGGGGAAAATAAATGGCTTGTACATTTGAAAAAAAAAACCTTGCCAAGTTCAACAAGAGCAAAATTTATTGTTTAATGGCAGGTGGTCATCATGCTGTCAAGGTATCTTGCTACAATTTTTATTATTCTTCTGTAAATTTACACTTGTTTAACCAAGATGGGAAACTAACTAAAATCTCAGTGTTCAGAACTGCAGAAGAAAATTCATTACATTCTAGGAGATTAATTATTTACACAAGTTTCATCAGCACTATTTCAATATAGAGTTGAAAAGGGTGGATAAGACTTTTCATGAAGTATGTATATCTAGTAACGGAAAGATCACTGGCATGGTTACTCCAAATGAAATGCAGGACACTGTTGTTCTCTTATTCTCAATATTATTGACAATACAAGTGAAAAAGACAGATGAATGTACATTTAGCACAGTATAAAAGCAGCTGGCTGAATGTGAAAGAAGCTGTGGAAGTGATTAATTGATGACGTAAGTGTTGGGTGAGGGGAGAGAAGACAGATTGAGTCTGTAGTAATGGTTGGCTGATGCTGATGACAGAATAAGGATTATTCTTCCTTAAATTACTTTTTAATTTTATTTTCTCCAGCTAGGTAAACTACAAATGTTTCATAAATGGCTATGACAGCATTGATTCAGATTCCTTAATTTAATTTTTCTGTCATGCTCATACACAGGTATGAATAAATAGAAATTCTACCACTTCTAATTTAGACTTCCAACAGTCTTTAAACATTTATTTTCTCAACCGCAGAAGAATTCACTGACTTTTGTGTTAACTTCATTGGCATTAAAAAATGTCCCTAAGGTGGCCCTGGCATCAGAAAATTGAAGTAGGTAATCATCAACCTCCTTCAGCTTCACTTTAGCTATCATTGCCTCCCTACCTATCTTATTGCTAATTTCAGGACTTTCACTTCTGATACCTTGAGGTGTTGAAGTGTCACCATGATACTTCAACAGATCTGAAATTAACTGAACATCCTAATGTGGCAACTATATATGGTTCAGTTATCAGAATGAAAAAGGAAGAGATGTGATAATTTGTGCTGTTAATTTTATATCCTTTTTCCTTGGTTTTCAGCAGGTTGTAATTTATTCCATCAACCACAAGAACATAGTGTGACAAAATATTTTCTACACTAATTTAGCCATTGCATATACACCAAATGGTGACAATATTTTTTCAGTCTGAACTGCTAGGGGACTGTGTACTTTCTTAATAGCCAGAATGAAATATAAAGTTTTCATAACACTGAGAAGAAGTTTTGTGAAAATTCAGAATTTCGTCCTGGGTCCACAAAGAAGTATTGCATAGCCAACACCACAAAAAATGTGGAATGAGAAGAACATGTGAGAACCACAGAAATGGAGAAGACTGGCTTAAAATGGAAAAAAAAATAATTTTGAGTTCTGGACTTAATATTGATCTAAAACAATTTCTATGCAATATGTACATAGCAATATGGAAGCAGTAAGCCTGTCTTTGACTTTCATCTTAGTTAAAAAAAAAAAAAAAAAAGAAAGCCTTGACTGCTTGACCTGAAAGACTGAACAAATTGTTAATTGCAAATGGTGCAACAATAGAAAGATTTACCGAGTAGCTGCTCTAAAACAACTGCTCTGGAAAAAATGGTACTTAATTATGACAACTATTGTGTAAAATTATTGTGAAAACAGCCAGATCTTGGTTTATCTTGTCCTGCTATAACCTTTAGTAGTGCCTACTACATATTTCACTAATGTGTCTTGTCTGGTTTAGTAAACAGACTCTGATCTTGTATTACTATATTTGATTTGTCAAACTCACATATAGTAACTCAGGTATTCATGAAAAAAAGAACAATTTTTCATCCTAGTCTCTGGTACAATTTACCCTTTCCTTCTTTAAACGCTCATATGAAAATTTAACAGAATTGTTTGTTTCTAAATTATAAAATATAGAACAAAAACCTATTTTCCAACACCTACTGAAAAAAGGAAGAAACATAAAAGAATCCTATGATTTTTTTGTTGAGAAAAGAGATACTTTTACATTGAAAAAACCCTGCATTATTTTATTAAATGCTTTTATAATAGAAAATAAAAAAAGTACCCATCTAACAAGGGATTTCTCCGTGCCTTAGTATGATTACTTACTGGTGTAATAAATCATATCATGTGAGGATTAAGACCAGTTCCATATGTTCTTCAGAGTGACATCAAGTAAATTTGACTTTTTCAGATTTATCTTATGCTCTGAATTGGTCACCATGAATGTTTACCTGCTCTGGTTTTGAAGTTTCTCAGATTGCTGTGGTATACAACCATAACACCTACTAAAAGATAATATTTTCATTTTATGTGTAAATATTGATGAAATGATTCAGTTTGATGATAAATGTGAAGAAATTTACTGTTTGAAAGTTTTCTGAATGCATTTTTTAATCTGTTGATAATAACATAGTTGCCATGAAGATGTAGTATATAAGAAAGGCTAGGTTTGAAAAAAAGAATCAGTGAGAAAGCTAAATCCTAAACTTTTCCCTCTTCAGTATATGGCATTTCTCAAAGAATTTAAATACTTGAGATATTTCTCTATTTTCATTTGGGTCTTTTTAATATAAAGTCTGTAACATGATGTAGAAGTTATACTGGGACAGTTTTGAGAATTTTAGAGATTGTATAAAGGGTGTGGTACATTTTAGGATACTAAATATGTGAAAAATTAACAATTTTGGATTAAGCCAACTGTGAGATATATGAGAAGGCTTCTACACATTGAGTGAAGGAAGAAAGAAAAATAAGTTCAAACATTGCAATAGAGAAGACCTCTTTAGCAGAAAAAGAAGTAGGATACACAACTAGAATAAGAAGCACACTTTCTAGATCCTAATATTTACAAGGGTTGATTAATAAAATGTAGAGAAAGGTATCCAGATGGTAGCAGGGTTCATCTTTAAATTGAGAAAATAAAACTTTAGCTGCCTTTGTGCTATATTTTTAGCTTTATTTGTGCTACAACGCCTGAGATCCTGCAACTGTATAATGTAATGTTACTAACAATAGTCATGGTCAGCATAGAATGTCTGAGGGACATCTGGTGTTCTAAGACGGACCTGAGTTGGCAGATAATTGAAAAGGTTGTTCAAACATATCTGAAGTATCCTTTGGTGGTCCTTGGGCACTGTGGTTATCCTGAAACAAGATTCAGAGTGGTTGAAAGGGGGGGAGTCAGTTTTCTTGCTCCAGAGCAGTGAAGGACTTTTTCTTTGATACTGAAACCTTTTCTTTGTCTTTTCTTTAGGACTGACCTCATCCCATGAAAATTATTGAAATGAGCAGAAATGTCTGCTGTAAAGAACTGGTTTTAAACTCTCATCAGAGGACAATGTCCATGGACTCCTACAGCAGTGACTGAGAGATTAAAAGTTGATGTGTAGGCACTGGATTGCCATGGTCTATATGACATTACTTGAGCCCCCTGCAGTGCCTAACACATTTTCCTTCAAAGAGAAGAGGATGTGCACAAAGAAGGGAGCCTGAGACATTGCTTAATTTTACTTCTTCATAAAATAAGAAATGGATGCTCACCAAGACCCAGATAGAGTAGATACTCAAGCCAACCACTATTTCTGGTCTATCATTCGCTGTTGTGTACTGGAAACCTTAAGCCAAAGTCTGTT
>VXAU01001551.1:915500-939696 GCA_013399695.1 Formicarius rufipectus | reverse complement strand
TTTGTTTGTTTGGTTTTTTTAAGAAATTTATTCAGTAAATCAGTTAATAGAATTCTACCTGCACTTGTCAAGCAGAAATCAGCAAAGGAGTCAGTCATCAAAAAGTATGCCTTCTGGGTTTGAAAAATGACTCCTTTAGCTATGCAATCACAGTTTTAATTTTAACCTTTAAAAAAAAACACAATAAATTAATGATCGGTGGGAAGGTTTGGACTTGATGACTGTCCTAAGATTATTAGGCAGCAAAGCAAGAAAGAAGATGGTGCTCTACTATCAATGATGTTTGCTATAAATAGTTTTTTTAGAAGATCCATGATCCTGGATCATGGAAAAATGTGCATTTATGTCTGAAGATATTTCCACAGTACTGATAAAAATTTCCCAATTAATAAAATATTTCCACATTACAAATCCCCTTTCCTTTTATCTCTCTGATGCATACACACTCATGTTAGAGCAACTAACCATGAAACACACAGCTACACCTTTTGGCATACTTCTCAGCATGTTATGTAGGCTTGAAATGCTGCTTGCCCCCAGTGACTTGCACTGAATCTTTCTAGAGCTTTACAGCAGTTGTCAGTATTGGTAGGATGTTAAATGCTGTGTCTTTTCCCATTCCCAAAGGAAAGAAAAAAATGGAAGACAGAAATCAATTTAAATGTTCAGAAGCATAGGCCTTCTTTCTTTAATAATTTGGAAGTAAACACATTTTCTAGCAAAAAAAAAAAAAAAAGTATACTCTCAGGTAGGGTCAAGAATTTTAAAACATTTATGAATCTCAACAAACTTTTATGAAAGTAGACCTCCATCTGGTAATGAAAACTGATATTGAGTGAGATTTTCTTGATGTCAAAACTACTTGTGAAGTTCAATGGGAGTTGCACCTGTTTGATTCTTCTTCTTGCCTTCTTTTCTTTGACTAAAGTTTTGTCAAGGCCGGGAAAACAAGCAAACAAACAAACAAAAACCCAAAAATATGATATGAAAAAGTTTCCTCTTCTGGAATAAGAAAAATTTAAATGAAGTGTGACATACACTTAAAATGTTGTTTGATTTTCTTGTCTTTTCTTGAATGGGTAATGTGTAATATCGAATGGGTAATATTTCAAACAACACACCATAATCACTTGATTAGCTTTTTAAGTAGGTAGTGGATTTTGGGCATACACCGGTCTGTACTCACCAGCAAATTGCTATTTTCTTCAAAGACACGCAACATTTATATGGAGCATAGCTGAAACTTTCTGAAATTATGTATTAAAATTCAGAATAAAGCATACTTTATGAGAATATAAAAACATAGGAATGAAACCAACCAAGGGTCTATCTAGCCCAATATGCTCCTTCTAAAAACAGCATATTAAGTTGCACTGGATAGATACTTACCACATGATCACTACCCCTTACTCTTCAAGTAATTTAATTATATATTTAATTCACAAAAACCTTTAGAATCACAATTAGGTTGGGGTGCAATTTTAAAAATTAAATTTGTCCTTTATTAAAATCAATAGACTTGATTTTATAATAATGAAAGTGTAAAATATTGATGACATTTTGTCCACTATTTTAGACAACGCTAATATAATAGAATATTTTATATAAATAAATATACCTGCTTGTGTTCCATATAGATCCTGAATTTTTAATGTAAAGTAAAATAATACCTCCCGAGTCTTAATTCTGGAAAACTACTAGTAACTTTTCAGATCCATTGCAGAACATACCATTGATATGCCGAAGAGTGCAAAGTAACCTTCAATTGACTGACATCACCAATGTAAGCATGTTATTGATAGAGTTCATAAACCTTAACTTGTTTCCTAGAAAAATTCCAAGAAAGCCACTAGCAGAGATGCTTTTCCACTAAGATATTGATCTATATTTTTTGCTTCTTTACCCTCAGTATATTCATAAGATAATTTTGGAGGGGGAGAAATGTCTGGTGAGTAAACAAATGCATTTGGTAAATAAGCAGTGATTGAGGGCTATGCCATTTTGGGAGGCTTCTCATCTGCCCCTAATGCTTTTGAAATGGGCGAGAGCAAAGCCTGTTTATTCACTGTAACCCTGAGAGTCAGGAAGGTGAGCTGATATCTCACTGTCCAACAAGCATAATAATATTCACAGAGAGACAAGTGCATAAATCTACTCTCTCTCTGTTTTCTACTCCACTTTGCATGCTCTAAAATACTGTTGTATTGTGCATCATTCACATCAGTGCTGAAACATAACTCAGCTTCATTTCACTGTAATTCAAAGGAGTTTTAGGCATTTATGTAAATTATATAGACAATGAACATTTGATGTTAGTAGGTATTTACAGATCACACACATGAAATTTTGCTGTTAATTCTCATTTTAATTTTCATTTTTCTCTGAAGGCCAGTTTGAGGGATTCTACAGAAAAAACGAATCCAATGTAACAAGCTCCAAGATGTATGATTTCATGTAGTGCTTTACGTATATAAAACACAGCATATGATTCCAGTTTTTAAGTTCATTTTGACATTTCTGTGTAACATTTGAGTCTCTCTGTCTTAATAATACCTCCCAAACTTAGGCCACGAAGAAAATAAAATTCTTTCCGTTAATATTAAATCAGTAAGAAAATATTAAGCAAGATGTGACCTAAAATAGATACTTGAAAATGTCCAGGAAATGTCTCCTAGTCTAGTATTGTTCCAACTGAAATCTTAGTAATCTCCAGTTCCTCTGTTCTCATAGCATATTACATTGGAGTGCCAATGCCCACATTCACAGACTTACAATTTTCCATGAAGAGTCACATTAAATGTTTGGCTAATACTATTCATTCTTGTCTAGAAAATGAACTAAGCTTTAAAATTAACATGAACTTTGATTTTGAAAACCACATAGAATTTTGTGCAGTTTAGGTTTTTTCCCTCACTTATTTTTGTCTACATAGTTTTCTTTCAAAATTAGTTTCTAAGTATCTTGAAATATTTCATCTGGAATTATAGGCCTTTGTTTATGTGACTCATTACCATATGTATCAACCCATGTTTGCTCATAGGTATTTCAAGACCTGTGTAAGTTCTCAAATATCTCACTTTTTAATATTCTCCAATTACATCCTCCTATTATAGTGACATCTTTAGCTTGGCAGGCTAAATTTAATTACTTGCTACTGATCTGATGTGTATGTGACCCACCTTTCAGAAAGGATACTATCTGATTACTTCTTCCACAACAGAATTATGGTCTCCCTTTTGATGCTGTTATGATACAGTAACTCCCATATAGTTTCCATTACTATTTTCTCATTCACTTTGTCAGCCTTGCTCATTTCAAAGCATTTTTTCAGGCCTTAAACATCTTAAATTCCTCAATCTATATTATTCCTGATTCATAAGTTCCAGTCTTAAGTGATATTCTCCTCAACATAACTATTAACTAATAACAAGAACAACAACAGAAAAACAAATGAATTATACACAACACGGTTGCTCACCACCCACTGACTAATACCAACCCCTGTTCCCAAACCCAGATTACCCTCATTCTAGGTAACTCCTCCAGTTTATATACTGAGCATGATGTTCTATGGGATGGAATATCCTTTTGGCCAGTTAGAGTCATCTGTGTTGGCCACGAATCTGTTCTAGTTTTCTTTTGCGTACCTCCTTACTGGCAGAGCATAAGACACAAAAAAAAGAGAAGTCCTTGATGCAGGATAAACACAACTTAGCAAAAAAACCAAAACATCAGTGTGTTATGGACATTTTTATCATTCTGAATTCAAAACACAGCACTATCCCAGCTGAATCACGACAATCATAAATACAAAATAAAATCTAATGTTCACTTTGTCTACTGATAAAGATGTAGTCGTCACAGTTAAGCATGGTAAACATCTGTAGGTATGTTTACCTAGATTTGGCCTGCTGCATGATGTTTTATCAGATCTTTTCCTGCTTTCAAGCAGTGCTGGATATGAAACCTTTCAGCTATGAAAGGACATATTTTTGTCACGTGAGTGATAGTTTTGGAAGAGTTTCACACTGAAAACACCACCTGCTCATGAAAACATAATTCAGACTTCTTGCAAATTTTTAAATCCACTGATACAGATGTATCTTGTGGTGGTTGTCACATCCTTCACTTTTTAAATGTCAAACCTGTCATGTTTCTTGATTGAAGTATTCAGTGTAAAATACCTGATTTTTTATAGTTGTTTTTCAGTCAAGACAAGGCCATGACAGTAAACAGCTAGATTTGTAAAGCATCACATAGAGAAAACAGTAATAGGTACATCTTGTACCAGGATCTCCATGTATTGTCTCTACTTGTTTATAGCTGTATCCCTCAGATGAGTCACATTTCTACTATGTATTTCAAATCTGCCTACATGCTGTGGAAAGGACAAAACACAGTCGTTTTTTCACTGGCTAGAAAGGAATTTTAGGACATTTTAGTCAAGATACAGAAATGCATACTTCACGTGAATTTGTTCTGGAGTTCTACCAACTTTCTTCCATTTCAACACAATTCAAATACAAATAAGTAAAAACTTGGAAGTATGGGGGTCCACCTTCTGGTTTTTTTTTTCTAAGGAAGATACTATGTATTCCTTGTTATATTGATGACAGGGAGGCGAAAAGGAAAAAAAAAAAAGCAAAAAAAAACAAAAAACAAAACAACCAGGAAACACAAAGCAGGGGAAATAAAATAACTGCAGAGACCTCATAAGCCATGGTAAGGAATGACAAGTAGAAGACTGCTGGAATTTTTTTGGGAAATATAAGGTATAATACCATCAGAGGAAATCTATGGATTCAAGGGCCAAGCAGGTGATTAGAGAGATGAAGCTTCTATCCTATGAGGAAAGGCTGAGAGAATTAGGGCCGTTCAGACTGGAGAAGAGAAGGCTCCAGGGTGATCTTGAGGCCTCTCAGTACATGAAGGGTCTACAAAAGAGCTTGAGGGGGTCTTCCTACAAGAGTATACAGTGATAGAATAAGGTGTGTTGGCTTTAAACTGAAAAATGGTGGATTTAAATTGGTTATTAGGAAAAAATTCTTTACTGAGAGTGCGGTGAGGTCCTGGAAGAAGTTGCCCAGAGAAGCTGTGCATTCTCCATTGCTAGAAATATTCAAGTCCAGGTTGGATGGGGCCCTGACAAATCTGGTCTAGCAGAAAGTGTCCCTGCCCATGGCAGAAAGGTTGAAGCTAGATAATCTTTAAGATCCCTTTTGTGACAAACCTGTCTATGATTCAAAGATTCTATGATTCTGCGATGATGTCTCTGAAACAGGTACCAAATGAGTGGCACACGAGGGTTACAGCAGTGGAAGTCTAATGTTCACATTAATGTTTATTAGCTACCTAACTTCTCTTATCAGATAATTTGTTGCACATTTTTCTTATGCTTAAACTCTTCAAAGAATAGCAGAAACATCTTTAACCAATGCAGTTTTGGTTTGTTTGTTTGTTTTTTCCCCTTTATCTGTGGTTGGAACTGCTGTAAGCTGGCAAGACCTCCAGTAACTTTGAGGCTGGAATTTCATCATTCCAGGGACCCAGAGTCTCTGTCCAGACTGGGAGACATGGCTGCCACTCTTCTGTTTGCAGGTTCAGCCAGAAGGACAACAGAGCATGTATCACAAGGACACCTACAAAGACACATGTGTAGACCCACAGGCACACAGATTTGATTACACATACTGCCACAGGGAAGGCACTGCCATTAGCAGCACCCAGATGCAGTGCTCATACAAACACAAGTGCAGACTCACAGCTGCCTCTTAATTGGTTGATTAGGACTGAAGGTTGTTAATGCAAATACATGTGTGCATACACACTCACATCTGCCACTCTTCAGAGACACAAGCACATGTACATTCATGGATCCCTTGAGCTGCCCCTGTGTGTGTCTGGCACCTGTTCTTGAATTCTGGGACCCTTACCTGCCTCACAGGTCCCTAATTCACATGCAGGTTCTCACCACCAGGTGCTCACCAACAGCTGTCCCAAGCTCGTGGGTCCTCCTAAATACTGGCATAGCCTTGCTGCCTGACTGATGCCCCTGTCTAGTACCAGGGTTAGGGAAGATACAGACACTTGCCTCCAGTCCCAGCAGCCATCGCCTCAGCCCCTCACTCACCTGGTCACTCTGTCACTGATCTTTGGAACACACACCATATTAACTCAGTAGCTGAGACCAAGTTTCCCACCTGATTCAGTCTCTAAGACTCCACTGGCTTCAGCTGCTGGCACCACCATCCCAGGAATCCTGTACACCCATCTCACTGTGGTGTCTGGTCTCAGTTCACTGAAATCCCTAACATCCAGCATCTCATAGCATCAGAAAGTCATAGAACGGGTAAGGTTGGAAGGGACCACAGTGAGTCATCTGGTCCAACCTCCATGCTTATGCAGGGTCCCCTAGAGCACATTGCTCAGGTTTGTGTCCAGAAAGCTTTTGAATATCTCCAGTGAAGGAGTTTCTACAACCTCTCTGGACAATCTGTCCCAGTGCTTGGTCCCCTGCACAGTAAAGTTCAGAGACGTCATCATAGAATCTTAGAATCCTAGAATGGTTTGTCACAGTTGAAACTTCCTGTATTCCAGTTTTTGTCCACTTTCTCTCATGTTATTTTTTGGCACCAATGAGAGGAGCCTGGGTCCATCCTGTTAGCAACAGATACTTCAATCCCTTAGCTACTTAGATCCCTTCAGATACTTACATACACTGATAAAATCACCTTATTCCTACAGCACTTACATTTGCATAGGACAGTAAATGTGGTGGCACAGGGAGACCTACCACAGGATTTAAAGAGAAGACTGGGAGAGGATCTCCCAGCAGGGCTGAAAGATAAACCTGCTGATGAGCCACAGCCTGCACACAGTCAGACAATGCTATGCACAGCTCTGTTTGCCCCTTTGCTCCTTCACATCCCTTTCCCCAACATAGTCCCTTCTAAATCTTACATGGCCCCACTGACACACCCTTTGAATATCCAAAATCCCCATGCCCTGGTTTCTTTCTTATGAGTGACAAAGCACAGGTTGTTTCTCTCCAAAGCTGTACCCAAAGTTTCTTAATGGGTGTTTGGCTTGTGTCTGGAGATGTTTTGTCCTTGGCAATGATTCTGCTGTCCCTTGTCTGTTGGTTTTGTGTCTCATTCATTATTTCCACCTTTATTTATTATCCCCTTTGCACTGAAAAGGTCCTTGAGGGGATCATCTCACATTCCACATATGCTTGCAGTCTAACCTGTTAAATTTCTATTCTTTCATGACTAATGATAATGCCAGATATTCTCTTATGTATTGGGTCAGGGGCGAAAAAAAATCATCATCATTATTTTCATCATCATCATCATCCAAGAGAAAAAATAAAAATGAAAAACCCATATGAAATCAAAGAAAAATGTAATTCAGAACAATTTCTGGAAGAACCAGTAGTCAAACCCTCTCTCTTCCAAAGCTTCTGACAGCTTTGCCATTGGTTTTATTAGTGTTATGACTTCAAACAGTGTCTTTTGCATGGGGTGTTAATTAAATGCTTCTGGGCTTGGAGAAAATAGAAGAAAAAAGTAATATAAACAGGTGTGCCTTGATAGGATAACAGGTTGATTCAGCCTATTTGAAATATTCTTTCCTCACCCTTTGTGACTTTCAAAGTATTCACGTATGTTCAGAATATATTGCACTTTGTAATGATTAAATCAATTTTATTTCTGGACCATTTAAATAAATATTTTCATTTCCATATTTCTTGTGGTTTTCGTACATTGATGCCCAATCATAAAGTTAAGAGTGACACCTTTTTTTTTTTTTTCCCCTGTTTTTGTTGTGGGGTTTTTTTTGTGTGTGTTTTTTGTTTTGGTTTGGTTTGTTTTTTTGTTTTTTTGTTTTTTTGAAGAGACGTCAAAGGCAAATTAGAAACTACCCTCCTGCAGTCTCTCTCACTAAGGAGCTACAGCGTATCTATAACAAGAAACTCAGTGTTCTTTTATGTTGAAGGAAGTAATCTTCATTGGGAGCGTAGATATCAGGATGTCCTACACTTTCACTGAGCAAAATGAGGTCAGTGGTATCACTTTCACACAAGGTAAAAATATTGCTGTTAGGCCATAGGAAATGTATGAGAAAATAGAGTTGATGTCAAAGGGGATTCTTGTTAGTTAGGTGAGTAGAGTAACATGCCCAAGAATTCCCTGCCGCATTTAAATTGTTAGCGATAATAACAGACAGCACTGCTGTGTTTGGATTTTGGCCCACAAAGAATTCTTTTATCTTTGTTACCATTTCTGAGTGAGGCTGTAATTTATGCTTTTGTCATTGTTGGACTGGGGCTTACTTTCCCACTGCATTACATCTTTTGTGTTCAGTGAAAATGCAGTGCACAATATGAAGAAGTTAGAAGAGAAAAGAGACTCAGATCTTGATTCCTGTGGTGCAATTGACTTGCTCAGAGATAGATAAAAGAAGTGGGTCTTTTTTTCTAAATGCATAATTAATCAGTAGTTTCTATTGCCAGAAGGCACCAGGGAGGGAAGGAAGTTATAAAGATAATTAATTTTTTTTTGAGAGTAAAGTAATATTTTATAAAGTTTTTAAAGAAATTTGAAGCTGTTCTTTAAAGCATAAGACAGCCATTTGACTGGCCAAAGAGGAAACGCCTTACAAGACTAAATTACTTCTTACCTGCCTCTAAAAGGGTTTTCTAAACTTGATAGGGTTCATATCATGGTGATTATACTTGAATCAGTACTCTGCTTTTAAAGTATGGCTTTAGACAGACATCTAGTCAAATAACACAGCATTTCCTAGGTTCTTAAAAAAGTCTTCCAGAAAATGCACTTAAAGACCAAATCAGTGGAGACTGAATGTATGCATATTTAAAATCAAAAGGACTTTATAATAAAATATATCCTCTTATGCTATAAAACACTTCTGTTTCGGATACCAGTGACATTACTAAAGTTCCAGTGATTCCAATTAAATTCTAGCTCAAGCTTTTAGAATTTTAACTGTGAAAAGAAATTAATTTGTATAAAGGCATGTTCAGTCTTCATTTTTATGAAAAGGTAACGCACAGTGGATATCACTATTCAATACAATTCAGAGGTCCTTGAGTTTTTCATTACTGAAGACCTCTTGAGATGGAGTGGAGGATACAGTTTTCTGCGATACCTGTTTTGCTTTGGAATCTGTAGTTCATTCTTACTTTGGCTAGCTAAATCTTTGGAGGTCAAAGGCAGGTATATTTGTACATGTGCAGTACAAAATGATTAAAGATTCTGTGGCTTATGTCTCCATATTTTATTTAGTTTTTCTTGTCCACAGTGCTGTGATCACTTCTCCTTTGCTTTCAGTGATCACTGAGTGAGAGATGAAGTGGGAATGAAGTTTGTGAAAGTATGAGGTCAACAAAAACACAAAATTATTTTTCTACTATTGTGAACTGCAGAATACAGTTAGCTCAGTGATGACAAATAAGAAGGAGTGGTACTTTGAAATGCTAAATAAAATTTCCTTTCTCCTTCAGTCAAAGCAATATAAGCACATAGAAATAGACAGAACTGTCTGAAAAATGTTAAACAGAGTTCTGATGTTATGATTTAAAATATATTAAATCACATTGTATAAATTATATTTTGTATTGAATATTATATATTATACAGTTTATGTTAGGAATTATGTATCACATCTATGTTACATAATTTTTTTTACTGTTTTATCTTCTACCTATATTTCTGCCATTCAACTAGTTTCATAAAATACACTGACTGTGTGCGATTTGTAGCACAGTAGAAAGGAGATTGAGAGATCTTGAATTCAATGTTGTTAAAGAAGAGTGTCTCTCAAGACAGTGTTATCTTATCCTCCTGTGCCCCAGTAGCAGAAAGTAGCTGCTTACTGAAACTCTAACATACATTAGGGTCACAAGAAAGTGAGTACCTAGCTTAAAAACAAACAAACAAACAAAAAACACAAACAAACAAAACCCACCAAAAACAAAACAACAGTGTTTGAAAGATCGTCTTTTAAAAAGGTAACATTGCAGTGACACATGAGGTGACAAGATATTTTTAAAAATGAAATAAACCTGTGGCCCACATTCCCTGGATACTTTTTTTTTGTTTTCTTCTCTCAGATTCTTCTGCTCCAAACATCTGTTCCCCTTAACTGGGACCTGTCAGCCTTAGCATAGTGAGGTTATTGCTTACAATTTTAATATGGAATCATTTTATTCTCCTCAGAGCAAACCTAATTAATTCCTAATTAAGGATCAGTCCAAGGTCACTGCTGTCAATAAAGCCGAACAAATGTTAGGCAGGATGACAGTTTGGGGAATCAGTCTGTCCAAGTACTAAGCCCGGTGTAAGGCTTTGAACTCTGTGTGTGTATCTTGAGAAAGGTGCCAACGTCATTTTAAATACAGAGCTTCAGCTGTTTCCTGTCGACTGATTGCTTGCCTTTTGGATTAAAACTGTAGCACTAAAACTGCAGGAATTAGTGAAGACTCGAGTATCTGGTATGCAAAATTAGATGTATACTTTCAATGTAAACTACTTGATGGTAAAGCATACTTTAGCAATAAAGATATCTGTAAAATTTTCATATGGTAGGGATGATCCTTGACTCACTGTATTATAAAGTGATAAAATGGCATTTGTTTCTTCGTCATTTCCATTAATTCAGACTGAAAATTTGCAGCCTCTGCCAGGAGCTGTGGGAAGCAAGCTAAGCTTACTATTTGAAATGTAAATTGATCCCTTTTGACAGGCAAGGAAAGATTGAGCTGGAGGTATAGGAAATGTATGTAGCATTTTATTACTGATTATAACTGCTTGCTTGCACTTGCTCTTGGTGGTGTACAAATTATGCAAAGTTTAACTGCTTATTCCCATGCATAATATTACCCTGAAAAAAATTCTTATAAAAAGGATGAGTGGTACCTTCTTTGGGAAAGTGTTTATACTTCTGGAGTCACACAAGGAAAACTCGTATATCATACTTCTTCCAGTTCCTAAACAGATTTCCCACTGAGAAAGAGCATCTATAGATATTTTAAATCAGGGTAAGGTTTTGTACTCTGTTCTCTGCTCTGAAGTAGCAGGTTTCAGCAGGGACAGAGATGCAAATCAGTCAGTGAGCTAGTTATCCGTTATTAGAGTGGTGACTTCCCAGCAGTTGGACCTTTCTTAGATTTCTTTCCATCAAAAGAAATTTTCAAAGGGAGTTCCTTTACCTTGGTAAGAGCCTGTTGCATCTAGAGAAAAAAAAAAAAAGTTTGACTGACTGACTTATTTTGAAGAAAAAGAAAAAAAAGAAAGGAAAAACTGAAGTCACCTTTTTATAAAAAAAAATGTGGAATTCACTGTCAGCTCACAGTGAAAAATTTGACTGTTCAATAAATAAGTCAGATAAACCCTAATTTCTTTTGAATTCTAATCCTAGTATCTCAAACTGTGTTTTTGTTTGTTTGTTTGTGTTTTTTGTTTGTTTGTTGTTTGGGGTTTTTTGTTTGGGTTTGGGGTTTTGTTTGTTTGTTTTTGGGGTTATTTGTTTTTTGTTTTGTTTGTGGGTTTGTTTTTTTTTTTAATATAGAGGGGATTTGAACATAATATTGGTTTTAGTCATGTGGCATTTGACTGTTGAGGAAAACAATGAGTTCCACCTGGGAATGAAAGACTGAGAGATTATGGGTCAGGAATAAAGGGAGGGCAGAATCAGGTGACATTGTATCGGGGGTCTGCTACAGGCCTTGTGTCCAGGGAAGCTGAACAGATGAACCCCTCTACAGAAAGATAGGAGGAGCCTCATATTCATTAGCCCTGTTCCTCATGGGGGATTTCAACCACCCTGATACCTGTTGGAGGGACAGTACAGCAGGGCAAAAGCAATCCAGAAGATTCCTGGAATGTGTTGGTGATAACTTGCTTCTTCAATAAATACAAAGAAAATGAGGAGAGGTGGTGCGTTATTGGACCTCATTCTCACCATTGAGGTTGTGCTGGTGAGGAACATGAAGCTTAAGTGAAGTCTTGGCTGCGGTTCCCATGAAATGGTGGATTTTCAGATTTGGGCAGTGAGCACACAAAACAAGCTGGACTTAAGGAGACCAGATTTAGACCTCTTCAGGGATCTTCTTGTAAGAGTTACATAGGACAAAGCCATGAAAGGAAGATAATTAATATACAAAGATAAATTGCAACAAAGAGGAAGTCAGGCAAAAAGATTCGGAGGTCTTTGTGGATGAACAGGGAGATCCCAGATAAATCAAACACAGAAGGGAAGCCTATAGAGGTTGGAAGCAAGGACAGGTAGCCTGGGAAGAATACAGATAAATATTCCAAGCAACCAGGTATCAGGTTAGGAAAGTGAAAGTCTTGATAGACTTGAATCTGGACAGGGACATCAAGGGCAACAAGAAAAGCATAAAAAGAATTAGAAAAATATGGTCCCTCTAAACAATGAAACAGGAGACCTGTTTACCCAGGATATGGAGGAGGCTGAGGTATTTAATGACTTTTCTGCCTCAGTATTTACCAACAAGTATTCCAGCTACACTGGCCAGTTGACAGAAGGCAAAGAATAACCAGAAAAATGAATAGGAGAAGATCAGATCTGAGATCATCTGATAAACATGAGATTGTAATAGTTCTAGACAACAACCTAATGAGATGCATCTGTGGATCCTGAGGGAACTGTTGAATAAAGTGGCTAATTCCTTTGCCATCCTAGTTGAGAAGTTCTGGTCATCTGGTGAAGATATCACGAACTGCAAAAGGGGAAATATAACCCCCATTTTTAAAAGGGAGTACTCCAGAAACTACTGGCCATCCAGTCTCACCTTGGTGTCTGGCAAGATGATGGAGCAAATCATCCTGAAAAGTGTGCTAAAGAACGTGGAAAATAAGGAGATGACTGGCAACCACCAACATGGTATCACGAAGAGTAAGTCATGCCTGACAAGTTTGATGACCTTTGACAGTGCAGTAACAGAGTTGGTGGATGATGAAACAGTGACATGATCAACCTGAACTCGTGCAAAGCATTTGACACTGTCCTACATTATATTATTTATTCTGTCCTGGAGAGGCATGAATTTGACAAGTGGACCACTCAATGGACAAGGGATTGGCTGCATGATCCTATTCAAAGAGTTGTGGGCAACAGCTTGATGTCCAAGTGGTGTTTCTCAGGGGTCAGTATTGGGTCTAGTGCTGTTTCACTTCTTTGCCAGAGACATGGCCACTGGGATTGAGTGCACCCTCAGCAAGCTTGTCAAGGATACCTAGTTGTGTGGTGGGTTTGATGCACTGAAGGGAAGGGATTGCATCCAGAAAGAACTTGATGGGGTTGAATGGTGAGCCTGTGCAAACCTCATGAAGTTCAGCAAGGTCAAGCACAAGGTCCTACATATTGGTCTGGGCAATCCCAAGCACAGATACAAGCTGGGCAGAGAATGGATTGAGAGCTGCCCTGAAGAGAGAGACCTGGAGACACTGGTGGCTAAGAAACTTGATATGACCTCTCAATGTGTACTTGCAGCCCAGAAATCCAACTGTATCCTGCAACAAGAGACATGTGGCCAGCAGGTCAATAGAGGTAATTCTTCCCCTATTCCCCTCACATAGGCTCCTGTGAGTCCCTATGTGGAGTACTGCATCAAACTCTGGAGCCCAAACGTGAGAAAGACATGGACCTGTTGGAGTAAGTCTGATGAGGGCCACAAAGATAATCTGAGGGCTGGATTATCTCTCCTGTGAAGACAGATTCAGAGACTTGAGATTTTTTCAGCCTCGAGGTGTCTCCAGGGAGACTTTACAGCCTTCCAGTACCTAAAGGGACCTATGAGAAAGATGGAGAGGACATTTTAACCATATCAAGTAGTGATCCCTTGATATGACAAGGGATAATGGCTTTAAACTGAAAGAGGGTAGGCTTAGATCAAACCTAAGGATCAAATTCTTTACAGTGAGGATGGTGAAGAACTGGAACATATAGCCCAGAGAAGCTGTGGCTAGACCATCTCTGGCCATGTTCAGGGTTGAGCTGGATGGGGCTTTGAGCTACCTGGTCTAGTGTAAGTCCATTGTGGAGTGCTTCAGAACCAGATTATCTTTAAGGTTCTTTCCAACACAAACCATCCTATGTCTCTCTTCTGTGTTTCTGTGAAAACTAACACATCCAAGTATGGCAGCTTTTTATAAGGCACTTGTCCATTTTTGGTAAATAAAAATACAAAACAATAAAAATTGAGATGATTGTAACTTTTTGAATGGTAGTTCATCAAGAACTTGTAAGAAAAGATAAAAACAAGAGTGGATATAGGTCTTTCTTTGGAACCTAGACTTCAACTTCTAAAAATTTAAATTACTTTTCTTTTAGAGGAAAAATCTCATAAAATCCAGCATGCTTTTATCTCAGTTTAAGTTGTACTGTAAAATTTGACTGCTTTTGCAAAATATTTTATTTTTATATGTGTCATAACAAGTCACATATCTCCTTTCTGTTACTCATTAATTACTGTCAACATTTTCAGTTGGATTTTCTGAACATCTGCCTTTTAACTTTGGTGAGCTGTTTGTTCTTTTTTTCCAATAAACCAGCATTTTCCCTCATGTTATGTAGTTATCTAGGTTATTTTTCTTTGAATCTAGCAACACACTCAAAATTAATATTTTAACATCATTTTATATCTAGCAAATTGTACTCAGAAAATGAAGTAGCACAAATTGCCAATAGTTAGTCCTCCCTCCTACCTATAGTCCAGGTAAAGTGAAGCTCCAGTTAGTGTTTAAATTATCCTACAATCTAGGAAACAATGACTATGTTATTGTATGTTGTCCCTTTGATCTGAATAGTGTAAAGATGAATTAAACGTGCCAGGCAGACTGGCACAAAGGAACAATATGGTTTGTACCAGAAGTGCCATTAAGTGGGACCCCTACAAGCTGGAGGAGTGAATCAATATGAGCCTCATGAAGTCCAACAAAAGTGAATGCCACGTTCTTCACTGGGGATGGAACAATACCATACATCAATATTGTCTGGGCAACGACCTCACAGTGATGTCTAACTGCATGCTGGGCTCTGTTAGCAAGAGGAACAGCCAGAAGGTCAAAAGAAGTGATTATTCCCCACTGCTTAGTGCTTCTTATACCACTTCTTGACTACCATAATTGCTTTTGGACTCCAGATTGCAAGAGAAAGACTGACGGACTGGAGACTTTGCAGGGGGTAGATGTGAAGTAAAGGAAACTGGACTACATTTCAGTTGCACAAAAATACAATCAAGTGTCAATGGTACAGTAACATATGGAAAGCAAGTAATAGACATGTATTTCCTTTGAGATAACACACGTAAAATTGCAGGAAACCATAATGATTAGTTCTGCTTATTCTGTCTTTAAGCAGCGGAGCCCAAACAGCTAATAGTTTATGTTGCTATTTCATAATGGCAACCTAAGGACAACATGATCTACACCATCAGTTGTGGAAAACCAAGAGATATTGTTATTATATTTTATATATAACATTATTAATATAACATATAATATAATTTTATAATTATTGCATATATATTTTTTTGTATATAATAATACATTACTTATATAAGACGTTACATACTTGGTCATTTTGAGCAATCCAAATACAATGGTTGAGAGATTTTTCCTTACTAGGTTCCTATTTTTATTCTGCACCCCTCAAGATATGGTTCTCTGATATTATTGCCTTATGTGACTCCTTGACTTATGCATCCAGGAAGATGTTAGTTCCTTGACAGCATAACTCACATTTCTCAGATGTGTCTCAACACCTTTTTTTTTAAGATACTATATCTTGGTAGGGCTTCCCAGAAATTACTTTCTGGTAGCCCAAGGGTATTCCAGTATGTTCTTGTTCAATGACCTGATTGTGCATGCATTCTTTTGTTATGGTCATCGAAAATTCATTCTACAGAGTAGTGGTTCACTGGAAGTGCATGTGTGTGTGTGAGTGTGTGTGCACGTGTGTGCATGCATACATAACAGACTACGATTTTACATGTACTTTTCAATTGTATGCATCCATCCACAGCCGTGACACTTTTGAGATCAAGGTTATTTGTCTAAACTATTTTGATTCTTTTCAGGATGTAACAGTACAATGAGAGACTGAGGGAAATTAATTTCCCAGAGATGGCAACAGCGAAACCTAACTTTAGCTCTGAATCTATGAAGTCAGTACAGCAATACAATAAAAGCTAGATATGGGGGTTCCAGATTTAGCAGATGGGGAAATATTCTGAAATACTGAAAGCATACGAATGATTGAATAACTTCAATATTAACAAATACAGGACAAAAATGGGTTTGTTGTGTGAAAAAAATAAGATTACAGAATTCAATTCCATTGGAGGCTTTAAGTTAAGAGTTTAGAATTCAGAAGGCTTCTTAATAAGGTTACTGCAAAAATCTTGTTAAAGTCAAATGGAAAATAACAGACTTTGTAACAAAAAGGTGTGAATCAAAGTCTGTCAGTGATGAAATGACTATCAAGGGAAGACTGTCTTTCTTTTTATTATTCTCCCCACACACCCCACCCCAAACTGATTTTAGTTAAAAGGAAAAAGAGTGAATAATGAATAAAGAAAGCACATTCATATCAGCAGTGGGCTGCTCATACTTCTAAAGAATGTTAGGAGTGTTCCTTGTGCTAAATCTTCCATCTCTGTGACTGAGCCATGAGCTTTGTTGCAAAATGAATGGCTGCCACATAATCTGATGGCCTTGAATTGTTCTCAGAGAAGACAAGGAATATTTAAAGTTCAGCAAGTCACAACAGTTCAAGCAATGCTTCACCATGAAAAGAGAAACACAAAATTATATCAATTCAGCCTGGAAAGTGTGCAGGAGAGCTGTTGCATTTTGCTAGCTGGAAAACGCTAAAGATTTTATTAACTAAAAATGTTTTGAGAAACATACTGTATGCATAGTCAAAGATCCGAGATGTCAGGCTTAAGATAAAATAACATTAATTAAGCAGTACTTTCTGTTACAATTCATATCGAAATAAATGAATCAGTTATACAAAATTATTCACATGATTTTGGGGCAGAACTGCTATAAAGCTTACCCAATGTTCTCAATACAGTCTCCACACCTGCAACATGTGAAGGATGACGAATATTATTAAAATACATCTACCTCTTGTAAGTAAAAAAATCTGTTATTCCAGATTTTCAGACAAGGAACTCAGTAAGAGAGAAAATTCACCCAAGTCTGTGCATCACTAACTTCCTCAAGCTCAGTCTCAGAGGGTGCATAAATCTGCTGCAGAATGGAAGTGAATCTCAACCAAGGAGATTAAGTAACTTGATTTTGTAACAGAAAGAGGACTACAGCATATTTCTTTTTCAGCATAAATGTTATCAGAAGATTATTTTATCAGAAAATCATGCTACATCTCTCCAGGAATTATACTTTGTGTCACCTCTGTTCCAAAGACAGAAGGTCAAATTTTAAAGTGTAAAATAGTACACCTGAGCTGATTTTAAAAATATAGTGTTCTATACTTCTGACTACATCCAATGTACTCCTTATATTTTAAACTTTAATATGATTATGCTTTCAGGTCATAAGAAAACTATAGTTTCTGACAAACAATACAGTCCTTTTTGAGGTGCTATAGAGGGAAATTACCCTCCATTTATCAATGGAAGATACAACCATCAAGAAATATTTTAGTTCTCATTTCCTTCCAAGAGAATGATCCTTGTAATCTGGCCAAAGACAAAGAAACTCATACTTGTTGTACCTATGCATAATAAATATATATCCCTACTATTTTGATGCTTCTTAAAGTAACTGTATGTCTTTACATCTCTGCTAACACACAAACAGATTTTGTCGCATCCTTTTTAATTTCCTGCTTGCTTTGTAGTGGATTCATAGAAGTGAATCGAATCTGTTCTTTGGAAATCGTGGTAAGAGTGACTCATAGAGTGTTAATTTAGCAAGCACATATTCAAGTTTTCTATCAGTTTTTTTGTTTAATTAAAGTTTGTTTCAGAATTATGATAAGAATAGCTGTGTCCCTTTGTCTATCACCAAATAGTTAATCCATTCCTTGTGTCTGATAAAAGTAAGATTTTTTTTAGCCTACAAAGATACTAAATCAACAATCTTGCTCAACTCAGTGATTGACTCTATTGGGTTTTTAGTTTCCATGCAAAATTATGTAATTCAAATGCCTTACTAACTATTTTTAAGAGTAAAACTCCTCTTTATACTTTTCTAGCAGCCTTCTCACCTGCTATTATTTGTACTGATTTTGAATCCCTTCCTACACTATGCAGTTTCACCACATATACTGGCACCAGAATCTGATCACCAGCTGACTGAGGAGGAAGATGAAAAAATAGGACTCATTAGTGCTTGAAGAAGCATATGATATTATACATGCATACCTGAAACAGGGAGAGGGCCTGCCTTCCATTATTGAGTCTCTACACATGAATCCAGGGTTGAATCTAATAGTGTCCTGTCAGTTCTTTTTAGTTCCTTTTCCAATTACACATTCCAATTACAGCTCTGTGAGACTGCTTATTTTCTGCTGGGGAGAACTGTGGAAGTTATATTTCTAGTACACTGCTGCAGTGTGGTAAATATCCTATTCATCCCTATATGAAAAACAAGAAGAGTTAGATACTCTTTTTAGCTAGCAATTTATATGTTGAGTGTTACATCTACTCATTACTAAGCCTACTTTTTCAAAAGTTTATCTGAGGTAAATGGAACAAAAAAATCCATATTTCAAGAAGTTGCACAGTAGCTCAGGACTAATAGAATACATAAAAAATTCCTTCTTGTATTTTAGGAAAGAAAAAGAAAAATTCAGTATTCCTAAATATATAGTTATTTTCTTTTTTGTCCATACTTCAACAGATAGTAAAGACTTGCCATAGAGCTGGTATATCTGTTCTTCTGTCTAAATATATACTTTACTTCTCCATCATTTTCTTTACATAAAAGTGTTTCTGAATGATGGTCTCAAAACTTTTTAGAATGTTAAGAATTTTCCAAAAAAAACCCCCAAAAAAGATTTAATACACCATCCTCACTCCTTTAAAGGTCTGTATCAACATATATGGATAACTGTTTATGTATATCAATTTATAAGTATATTACCGGACAACTTAATCTCAAACTTTAGGTAGAATTGAACTGTTAACAAGTCCTGCTCAATGGCTGCTACCTCATTAAGCAAATAAATCTCTTATGCTGCTAAGTTCTTGCAGTCAGCATACAAAAAAATAAAACCCCTCTGGAAATTGCCATTATTATTCATAAGATGTCTTTCATCTTTCCCTTTGCTCCAAACCAAATAGCAACAAAGTTTACATTTTCTATAAACTTAAGGAAATCTTAGTTGAACTTCTACTCATGAAACTGAATTTATGAAACCCTAAGCAACATGTCTTAGCATGGAAGGAGAGGGAAGTATCAGTCTTCAGAAATGAGTGCATTTGCTTGGTTATGTAAGTTCAAGTTCAGACACCTATGTTCTTTTTTATTTCCCAGAATTCCCTAAATGCCTTAAACTTTGTAATGCCCCAGGGTTTTCATGGGCATTTCTGTAGTCTGTGTTTCCTCCAAGCTTTGCAACCTTTCATGCAAGCTGGTGTGGTTTTTCCAAAGCCTCTGTAGTTTTCCAATTTTCTCATGTTGTTTGGCTTGTGTTAGTATTGTTATTGGGCTGCATCTTCAAACCCTGATACCGTTATGTCATTAGCTGAAATGATTCCCTCAGGCTTGAGAATCACATCAATTTCCCCTTGATTTTTTCCTATCCCTTCTTTGGCAGTTTTATCGAATAATATGCACTTACAACACTTATTGACCAGTCAGCATATAAAACCTCATGAAAGGCCAAATGCAAGCCCCTGCACCTGGGTTGGTGCAATCCCAAACACAAGTACAGACTGGGAGGAGAATGGATCAAAACTAACCCTGGGGACAAGGACTTGGGGTTGGGTGTGACAGTAAACTCAATATGACTTGGCAATGTGTGCTTGCACCCCAGAAAGCCAACCACATCAAAGCTACATCAAGAGAGGTGTGGTCAGCAGGTCGAGGGAAGTGATTCTGCCCCTCTACTCTGCTCTTGTGACACCCCGTCTGAAGTCCTGTGTCCAACTCTGGGGCCCCTGACATAAGGAAGATGTGGACCAACTGGAGTGAGTCCAGATGAGGGCCATGAAGGTGATCAGAAGGCTGGAGAACTTTTCCTTTGAAATGCAGACGGCAGAGATGAGCTCGTTTAGACTGGAGAACAGAAGCCTTCAAGAAGACCTTATAGCAGTCTTTCAGTACCTAAAGGGAACATAAAAAATGGCTGGAGAAGGACTTTTCAGAAGGACATGTAGTGGCAGGACAAGGGGGAATGGCCTGAACCTGAAGAAGGGTAGGTTTAGATGAGATAATAGGAAGAAATACTTCACTGAGAAGGTGGTGAGGCACCGAAGCAGGTTGACCAGAGAATCTGTGGATAGTTCATCCCTGGAAGTGTTCAAAACCAGGCTGGAGGAGTGTCTTGATTTAGAGGCAATTAAGAAATTTATTCGACTAGAAACTGAAGAAGGAGTCAAATCTCCTTTAAATTTAAAACAAACATTAATTAAAACATGATAATAGAAAGGATAACAGTTTTTAACTAATATATATATATTAGAAACAAAGAAAAGAAACAAAGAAACCAGAACTGAACAACCAATTTGTAATTATCCCCTCTGAAAATGATGCAGTCTCTGCTCCCATTTGGTGCAGTAATATTTATGGACAGCAGGTGGCGATGTCGCTCCTTGGTTGGTGCAGGGCTGCCCCGGGCCACAGATGATTCAGTGTGTCCCTCTGGAATGGATGATGAGGGATTGGTGGGAAATGCCACACAGAGAGGAAGAGTGGGATCCTTTTTCCGTAGGCAAAACTCTCTCCTAGTCTTTGGCTGGAGGAGGAGACAGTGTGCTGGGCTGGGGAGGCAGGAATGGAGCAGGTGCCCCTGCCCCTGGATGGCAGCCATCAATTCTCTCAGGCAACCAGCAGCAAAAGCCCTGGGTAGCAAAATGGCTCTCTCTCTGTCTCTCTCTCNGCAGCCATCAATTCTCTCAGGAAACCAGCAGCAAAAGCCCGGGGTAGCAAAATGGCTCTCTCTCTGTCTCTCTCTCTCTCAGAAGCACTGGGTGCTCAGAAATCCAGGGGTTGGAAACGGGAGAAGAGGGAAGTAGGTCAAAACCTGCAGGGGCAGAGACTCTCTCCGAAGGAGACATGTCTCCCCCACAGCAGGGCTCCTCTCCGGCCAGCCGAAAGCCAAGTGCCACCTTCCCTTACCACACCAACTTCAGTCATTAAGTTTGCTAGGCAACCCACCTTCACCCATCATCTCCTCCTTTTTTATCTAGTTGTGGGGAAAGATGGGGCCATTAACTCCTAATTCATTGGTAGGGGAAAGAAAAATTCCCCCAGATCCTAAAACTATAACAAGGAGGCTCTGAGTGACCTGGTCTAGTGGAAGATGCCCCTGTCCTTGACAAGAGGGTCGAAGACAGATGATTTTTAAGGCCCCTTCAAAACCTAACTGTTCCATAAAAATCTTGCCCCTCCTAACCTGTTTCATAACCTTCTCCAGTCAGCACTAATAATCAGGAACAACCAGTGGAGACTTTAGGCAGGTCCTTAAAATCATTATAGAAAAACTTATTGTCTACCACTTGTTAGAGTGCAGAGTGATTCAATAGGGATGCTTGCCTTGGAACCCTGTTGTGTCTCTTCCTCATTGGCCACGAGGGACAACTTTTTTTTTCCCTTCACCTTTGAATTTTGTCTACTCTATTCTTTACTGTCCATGTTTGGTTGTTTTTTTATTTAAATTTTCTCTATCTCCCTCTCTCCCTTTACCCACTTTGTATTTTCAGTTTTTCCCCAAAAGTAACAATTTCCTTTCCCATGAATATATGCCATAATCTCTGGTCCCAGTGAAGGAACATTTATGCACATAAACCCGTCTCAACATCTTCTGTGCAAAAACTTGCAAAAACATTTCCTTACTGAGCACATGCTTAAGCATAAAAAAAAAAATGACTGGACCTCAATCCCTACCATGTTTGAAGCATTGGTTCATTATTTTGTCATTGAAGACTTAATTCATCTAAATATTTCAGGATATATACTCTTGTATAATTCCTTTTTAAAATTGTTCCTACCTGCTCAAAGTGAACACCTTGTGATAGCATATGATAAAACAATGTTTTGTTTTCATTTGCAGAGGAAAAAAAAGCTTGTGAGAGAAGAGAATGAGATGTAGAATTGGCTAACGGGGATAGCATATGCCTTGTTATTTTGTACCTACACACATTAACAAGATGAAGAAAGACAACTGACATGTTTTTAAATGTCTTCAAAGTAGTGAAATTAATGTAGGGTGCAAAGCAGGATCTGGAATGTCAATAATACCAGTGCATTTTTATGCCACTAGTTGCCACTCCTGAGAAAATATAATAAAATTAAAGTAGAAAAGCCTTCTAGTTTTGAGCTGTGAAATCTGTGAAAATTCAATCTGTTCCTTGGAAAAAAAGAAAGAAAACCTTTCATTGTGCCTATTCTGTGTGCTCTCTCTACACAGAAAATGCAAAAATTCCAGTTGGCAGTGATATTTTTATATTGTCACGTAATTATCAGAAAAAGCCTTATTCTGAATAATCAAGAAACTGTATTAATCCACCTAGAATTTAAACTAATTGTATGAAAAAGCTAAAAAGCTAAAGTCTTCAAAGCTTTAACTACTTTTTTAGGTTTGGGGCTTTTGTTAAATTATTTAATCTAATTTATAAATAAGAACATGTTTTCATGAAGAATAAATAAAAACAGATTACAGTGAACTTCTCCTACAAATACTACCATGCACCATCTGATTCAACTGGTAAATGTGTTCTGGTTGAAAACATGGATCACATTCAATTCTGCGTTCAGTAACTCAAGTATTAGTTTTAATGCAACAAGTGTTTACTCATTAGCAAGAGACTTAGGCTCCATGACATATAGGTAGCTTGGATGAATTTAGGAATCCGTGTGCAGACAAATGAACTGAACCCTTAAGTAAATCCCAACCTTCACAACACAAAAAACATCTTTATGTTGATATCAGTCAGAAGCAATTAGGATGGAAATTGTGACCACATTAATAAAACTGCTTGAAAGATGGCATGCTAAAAATCAGCATAGATAATCTAATTTTTTATGTTCTGTCAAAGCCTTTTATTTATTTATAGCTGTCCATTGTACTTTTAACACTGATAATTCATACTGCTTTAAAAATATGCTGTCAATAAGTATTAAAAATCACTTCAATTACTGAAATTAAAGCATTCCTGGGATAGAATGTGTCATTTTCCAGCAGAAATTCACAAATGCTTATAATCCCAGCATAACCAGAGAACAAGTGAAAACATCCTGTTATGCAAGTGAAGAAGCAATGTGTACTATGAATTCTCTTTTCAGCTCTTTCAAAACTGAAATTAGAAGCAAACTCTTAACATATTTTCAAGGCAAGCATTTTGTATTAAAGGGTTTTATATTCTATTATCACCCATTTATCTAATTTTTTCCATATGTCAATTATCTTGAAATTTATTCTCTATCTTTGAGTGAAATGTCCTGTGAATTTATGATGTTACATTGTTAGGATTTTACTGCCACAGTTTTTACTGGCACTGATCTCCCAATTCTGTTTTGCTTGATCTGATTCCTTATCATTAACTACTTGCAAGTTAGTTTTCTTTAGAATTTAGTTTCACTTTTTTTTTTTTTTCCTGCACTGTAGTTTGTTTTCTTGTTTTCTCTGAAGTGTCCACTAGACTTTAACATGGACACATAGATGAGATAGAACTATTGCAAAAAAAGCCTCTGGAAATTTACCGCTAATAAAAATAGCCTGATTTGGTGTTCTCAGGGGAAAAACAAAAAAAACCCCAAAAACAAAAACAAAAACAAACAAAACAAACAAACAAACAAACAAAAAAACCAAACAAACAAACAAAAAAAGATAAAAAAGTCCTCTTTTTTGGATGGGTAATGTACAGGCAGCAGTGTGATTTTCTCTTTAATCTAATGGCAGTGATTTTTTATAATGATTTACATCTTTCTAGATGACTCACAGCCACATTTTC
>VXAU01001551.1:898494-915430 GCA_013399695.1 Formicarius rufipectus | reverse complement strand
TTTTTTTTTTTTTATTTCTAAAAGGGGACTTTTCATTCAACAAATTATATCACTTTGCAACCCGGGGTGGGAGGGGGAATTTATGGAAACTGTAATTCCTCGCTTTTAACAATGTGTCTTTTATCTTTTTCCCCTCATCTCTATGTTGATTTGTAATTTTTTGCCTTTGTATTTTAGTTAATATGGCCACGCTAAAGTGTCCTATAGTCAAATCAAAGGTCCATAACACTTTAAAATTACATCTGCTTTAATTGGTATATAATTAATACTTGTTTGCCTTGAAACCAAGTCTAAGGGTAAGTTGCAGGTGAAACAACCTTGGATATTTTCAGTTTAATCAAGAAATTTAATGGTATATGCTATTAGGAGTTTTTCCACCTTTAAAAATCACTGAAAGTAGAGAACACAAATAGTTCATGATTTTTCTAAGGTAAGAAACTCAGTCTGACAACAGGTGCATCCTCCAGCCAGATGCTGGTCACTCAATGGCACAGCTGGGTCACAGCTTGTGGTTAATCTGCTGCTCTTACCCTGTGCATTAAGCTGTGTTGAGCCAATCTTCTCAAGAATTGGTGAGACTTGTACAGTTTTGTCCTATTTTGTGAATTCCACAAGTATTGCCCCTAGGTCTTTCCAAGTGGATACTTATCCCATTATAAGGTATTTATGTGAACAAAACTGCAGCAATTCTATGTATTATACATCATTTTGCTATTAGTCATGTGGAAAATCTTTACCAGGACTCAGTGTAACTTCCCTTTGGGGCAACTCTCCTTGTCACTGCTTCAAATCCCTGTCAACATCTCTGTAAATTTTTGCAGACATTAAGTATGTGAAAAATTCCAGAGAGTTTTAGACCATAGTTGATAGACTTGTAATACTGGATCAGTTGCTTTCATCTGACCCCATACTGTAAATAATAACTAGTGCTTTACAAAGAGAAAACATGATTGTTTTTCCTGTAAGAAGGGAAGAGGAATTATCCATGACACAGGAAATGACTTGGGGTCTGAGTCTTTAGTGGCAGTACAGACTATGGAAAAAGGGAAGAACACTATCAAAATACCTTAGAGCTCAAAGACTGTAAGGAAGGGAAATACCAGGAAAAAATACATTTCTTTCCTCAGAAATGCTGAGCTTTCCGTAACAAGAGGGTGGTAATTTCCTTTGACTGCAGGTGCTTCAAAGCTGAGATACATATATATATATATCCTACTGGTATAGCTGATACAGCTTTAGATTGCAGGACCTTTTGCTTCTAGTAAGGAAAGGGTAAAAATTATTAAAAAAAAAAATTTCCTTATACTTTTTTTCTCAATAAAAACTGATTTTGTTAGGTTTTAACTGTTTCTCTTGCATTCTTTTTTTTTTTTTAAATTGTATGTGCACATAGTTATTTAAAAAAAAAAAGAAAATGGACAGTTTATTTTGTTCTCTTGGCAAGAAATGCTGAATTACAGGGTGTAAAAGACAGACTGGAAAGCATTATGAATAAGGAATTCATTAGGAAGTCAGAGAATTGACTGAAAACTCACCTCAAGAAATAACAAAACTGAAAATGTTTGAAACATATACATCTAAGGAAAAGTAATAGGGATTTTTCCTAGTCTTACATTCCTCCCTAGACATTTTTTATGACCTACCTGGAGGTTGGATTTTGTGTTACACAAGCCTTTGAAAATACCCTGATGGTATTCCTATGCTGCTCTTGTGCACGCTGCTGTGCCTAGTAATTTGAGCAAATAAATATTCCTATTGTGGTTTCATTCCTTTCACAGAAACTGACAGAATATGCAGCTTCATTTTCAGTGGCATCACTTGCTGTAACTGTAACTAAAAATTGGAGCAGGAGTCCCTGTTGGAGAACAATTCTCATCCTAAAATAAAACAATTTATGTAACCCATCTTAGATGTCTCCAGAAGTGTCTACTTCTTACTGTCAATAATGGGAGAAGTTATCTTGAAGTCAGCTTAATTTTAGACATCTGAAGCCAGAGGAAATAATAATAATAATAATACAAAGTCACAAAATCATTTAGGTTGGAAGACATCTAAGATCACCAAGTCTAACTGCTAACTCATCACTGCTAGATCCACCAATAAACGTGTCTGTAAGTATCACAGCTACACATCTTGTAAATACTTTCACGGACGATGACTCTACTTCCCTAGGCAGTCTGTTCTAGTGCTTGGTAATCTTTTCAATGAAGAATTTTTTCCTAATATCCAATCTAAACCTCTCCTGGTGCAACTTCAGGCCATTTGCTCATGTCCTGTCAGTTGTTACGTGGGAGAAGATGCTGACCACCACCATTGCAGAGAGCAATGAAGTCTCCTTGGAGCCTCCTTTTCTCCAGACTAAATTGCACAAGTTCCTTCAGCCACTCCTCCAGCTTATTTCTGCTCTAGACTTATTACAAGTTTTGCTGCCCTTCTCTGGACGTGCTCCAGCACCATAATGCTTTTATTTTAGTGATAGGTCCAAAACTGAACTCAGGATTCGAGATGTGTTATATTAATTTTTGCTATTTGTGTTGATCTGACATTGAAAATTATAATTTTGATTAATTAATATAATTATATTTAATTAAAGTTAATTATTCTGCTTTTGAAAATTCATTATTATTAAATGACACAGCAGAACTAAGTTAGATATTTAATATTTTCAGTCACAATGTAAAAGTGACCTATCTTTAGTTACTAAAACCAGTAAATAATAAAGTATATATTTGCTTCAATTGAACAGCTATATATTTTGAACTGGTTTTGAAGGATGTGACCCTGAAAACAATTATTATTATAGATTATCTTGTAAGAAAACCCCAACACACTACTAGAAACCTAGTTGATCTCTGAGAGGAAAGAGAAGAATAAAAAAATTAGAATATTAGATACCCATGTTTTAAAAAAAATGCAATTGATCCAGGGAAAAATACTTTTCTTTTCTTTTCTTTTTTTTTTTTTTTTCTGTTAAGTGTTACTATTTATTAGAGTAAATATTAACTTGAACTGAATAAATAATTGCTCCATATTAAGGACCCTTTCCTAAGTATGTATTAAAGAGCAAAATACAAAGATATAAGAAGGCAATGGGTTCCCTAAAAAAGGCTGACAAACTTCTCTAAGTACCTACAACTCTCACCTTTAGCAAAGAGGTTTTTCCATTTTGGATGGCTTTCCAAAAGTCACACAGGATGGCTGAGGCTAGAAGGCACTTCTAAGATGATCAAGTCTAACCCATTACCCAGAGCAGAAGCAGTTTATTGGGTTTGTGCAGCTAACTTCTGGTAGTGGTGTGGCTAGAGGGGTGGCTTCTGGGAGAAGCTGCTAGAAACTTTCCCTATGTTCAATAAAGTCAATGCCAGAATTCAAAATAACTATTCCTTAAAAAGGTAATTAACTTCTGGGTTGTAGTCTTTGCCTTCTTTTGAAATTATTGACATGTTCTATATACTAAAGGAATGAAACTTCATCTCCTTGTTTCTATCAGTTTCTGAGTGGACTGTATGGTAAGTTAAATTGTAAGCAATGAGCTGAGATCATCTTTTCATTCTGTTACTTCTGAGATGGCCTTTGTAAAATAAATCCAAGATGACAAGTAAAACCAAAGGAGGACAATTAAGCCTGTGAATTGATCATTGATGCCTTCCTAACTGGCGGACCAGATATCCCAACTTCTCACAAAAACCTCATCACTCTGTCAAGCTTTTGTACGTGAAAATGTTTCAATAGTGGGTTATTTCACTACTGCAACATTTTTTTTCTTATTCTCGTTTCTCATTTTCTCTACTATCTCCACCCCACCATTATTATGAAGAAAGTGTTAAGATAATTTATTCTTCTGGTAACCTCATTTTTCTACATTCCCAATTAGGTTTACAATCTGGACACAGTATAGTGATCAAACTGATTTTAATGGTTATTCATTTAATGGTTTAATGGCTTTGTGGGTTTTATGTTACTTTTTTCAAAAGCATTGGAAGGTTTTTTTAGCATCAATCATGATGTTTCACTGTTTCCTGTGAAGGCTTTATGAGGAAACACAGTCAGAAGTGTTTCATTTCTTCCCCTTAGTTCCCAATAGAGAAAAGTTAGATGTTAAAGGTATACAAAATCATATCTATTGTTTCATCTCACAGGTTTCTAGAAAACCTGTTTTCTACTTTTGTAGAAACCATATACATATTCCCCTATTTATGAAAATCAAAATTACTGTAAATGTTTTAACTAGTGCAGCAGATGACATCAAATATTTTTGCTGTTATTTAATAAAGTTTTTGTAGAAAATTCCTGGCTGGTATTTAACAGTACAATATTCAAGCAGTGAATGTACTTTATTTGTGTGATTGGAATGTTATGGGAGGTGAGTTTGGTTAAGTGTGGTCAGCTTTAAGTCATTCTAGGATGCATCTTGTTAAACATATAACCTGTTAACACCCTTTTTACTTTCTACTTTGTATATTTTTTTAATTTTTTTTTTACATCCAGTGTTTAGAAAGTCCCTTGTTTTCTAACCTAAGATGCTATCTTCTGTGGTTAAGGCAGCCTAAGGACTTTTCAGTGTCATGAGATTCAGATGGTTGTCTTAAGGAAAGTAGTGAGAAAGTTATTTGCCATTAGGGGATTTGGCAAGTCAGTGCAGAAATACAGAAAATGGGACTCTTCATGCTGGAACATTATGTGATCTTCATCAGGGCTGCAGCTGAATTTTGCATAAAGGTTTTATGTTGGCATCTTTTCCAAAGTATTTTAAAATAAACATATATGTTTTCTCACCTTTTTATGCTTAAATATTTAGATCATTCTGCTTCTGATATAGAGAAAATGCATGAAAAAATATGGAAGACATATCAATAATACACACCTTTAGTACATGTAAATTTCACTTAGAGTGATATTTCCTTTTGGTTTATAAACGTTTTATATCTACTACTTGAAATGACAAGTTCTTTCTATTTTTGATTGAACTGCAATTTTACATCATGCTTTACTTTAAAGAGGAATTTTTGCTAAGATATTTGAATGAAACTGATTAATAAATTTAAAAATATATTTAACTGTAGTGGAGAATGATTAATTATACAGTTAGATTAGTTAACCTACATTCCTGCTTTTTATAAAAGATTGGAGGTGAGGATTTTTAAAGCATTTTTTTTCTAGAAAGGTTTTGTGGATTTTTGGGTTCTTTGAAATCTCAGTTATAATTTCCAATTTTTTCATTTATATTCATAATTCTTTCTAAGAGTTAACATTTAGAAAGACAAATCTGAGAGGTTCAATGTTATACAAATATTATTTTAAATTCAAATTTCACAGAATTTTAAAAATGAGGAAATTAAAATAATAATTTTAGCCATTTGTCACAAAGTTATGTAATGAAATTAGATTTTCATCTTTTACGGACAGTCTTTAATAAGATCCTGATCCTGCAATGAGGGTAATGTGAACTGATGTCTGACTCCACATGCATTTGTGTAAGTGAAGATTTCAGGCCTTGCAATTTTCGAAGCTGGACTGTAATTCAATCCCAGTTTCATTTGTGCACAGACTGTTCCTTCTTAGCCTTAAGAGATGCATAAGATTTTAAAGGCTGGAAAAATATGAGTAGGAGTAGTAACACACCTAAGTGCTGTAGATTAAATTGCTGTGATAAAGTAAAATCTTCTTACAGAGGCAGCAATAAACTAGTTAACAAGAGTGAAAAGGTCATTGAGACAGGTACTTTTGCTTTTATTTGTTCATATAGAATTGAATATGCTAAAGTTCAAGTCTGAAACTGGGTCCCTGAGACACTAATATAAAATAAGTATAATTAGCTCATCTAAGTTTTCCTCAGGTGTTTTTTTTTTTACATGTAAACATTTTTCAATGATAGAAAATTGTTGTGGGCTCGATTGCCACCATTAGACACAGTCCAGAATGTTCAATATGTAAACATTTTATCTTTCCATAGAAGCTAGTAAGAATAGAACTGAAAGTGTAATTTCAGTCCCTTACAGTTTAAGTCAATCTACACTTAAGTGTAGCCAAATAATGGTCTTGACCTTTTGGTTTTTTTTTTTCATTCTTCAGACAGTAGTTTGCTTTTCCTTAACTAAAGGGTAACTTAGGATTTATTCTAGCAGCTAATAAAGTTCTGTTTAGTTTTTGTTCCTCAGTTCTATTAGAAATGCTAGAAGACCCCACCAGACAGTCCATACTCTACTTTTTATCTGAAGTGTATTTTGCTAATTGCCTAAAAGTTGTTTTGGAATATATTTATGATAATGAAGATTTAGTAAATGCGGCAGAATATTCAGACACAAAATACATGGGAATGGAAGGGATTTAATAAATCAAGGCTAAAGCCAAAAAATGAGATTGTAGAAGAGAGGTGAGTGCTTGTACAACAGTCAGAATTGCCAGCTGCTTTTTAAAGCGTCTTTGAAGACATTTTCTGATTATTTTTATATTACTTTAACTCATTAAAGTGAAGATGTTTTTAGCCTCTGGCAATTTTTCTGGATTAAAGTTGAGAACCTTTAAATGACTTGTTAAGGTGTCTGTGTGTAGCTAATTATTAGAGTTGCCCTGCATTTTGAAAGTATTTTATTAAATATTGATTTGAGTCTCTATAGAATAATAACATTACCTGGAGGAAGACTCCTGTGTTTTGGATTTATGTCATGGTACATCACTATCATTGACTCACCAGTGTTTTTTCTATACCTTAAATCATAAGTCCTGGCTTATATGTGTAAGAGAAGAATGGTTGAAGAGTGGCAAGCAATGCCCTTAATTCTAGGCAGACACAAATTTTGGTTTGACTAGCAATTTGGGCAGTTAAGTGACCCACATGAACACAAAATTATTTGCTTAGCTATTGTCAAATCAGGCATCTAATTTATTTTCCCTGAATGTACCTTGTTAATAAAGAATACTATGTTTTACATTGCTTAGGAACTCATAATTCTCAGTAGAACAAGTAAAACATGAACAACAGTATACATAAAATCACCCACTTGCTCATTCTCAAACATTAAAACAACCAGCTACAAGGTAAAGGAATAAATTTTAGTTTTCTTATGCAGTCACTGCCTAGCTTCCCTGAGAGCAGATTAGGAATGCTTCTCCAATTCCCTGAAAACTTATTTGCTTAAATCACATCTAAATGCAAAGTTGTGATACTATTCAGACATTGTCTTAGAACAGAGGAACTTCAAATCTCTTGAAGGCTCCAGTTTGAAGTGTGAGGGTAACACTGGGAATACAAAATCCATAATTGTTGGAAGAACAGAACAGCCACCTCAAGCAATTTAAGGCTGATTTCGTTCTTGAGTTGCCTTTCATGCTGTCATGTATTTCAGTTTTGAACATTTATTCCACGGATTCCTTGAGCTGTTTTCTGTACCCTTCCTGCAACAGTCCAGTATGAATTCCCAGAGCTTGCCAAACACATCCATAAAATGTGTCATATTATATGCAGCTGGTGGCTGCTTTCTTGTGACAGAATTGCTGCTCCATTTGACATAATTCATCATATTGATCTGTGCTGAACAGACAGCCAATTTAGCGGACTAGTAGAAGAATGGTAAAGTCAAGATACTTGAAAGTATCTCACTGCATATCGTAGGCACACTTTACACCTTTTTTACTGTGTTTTGAAGCCCACCATCCAATTCAGAAGGAAAATCAATCTAATTTAGTTAAACATATGTAAGTTGAACAAAGAGTCTAGATTAGCTGACTTCTTAAAGTAAACCAAATGGGGCTTTCTCCTTTGTGTTTATAATTTTTCTTAACTTTTCTGTAGCCCAAGCAACTTGTCCTCTTCCAAACATCACCCAGGAATGTTTTAAAGGAGACTAAGGGCCAGCAGCTGTTGTCAGTCAGCAGAATAGATGAGACCATACTATTTACGTAAGAAGCAAGTTTAGCCTTGCAGACGTGGGTCATAATGCAGCAGCTGGACTGAAGATGAGGGATGAGTTCAAGCCAATTTTGTTTACAGGTGGGAATTTAAGCAAGCTGAGTAATAGCTAAGTGTTTCTCTCAGCACTTTGCTATCTGCACTCTGTCAGAGACAGAAATAGTTAATGGTTTAAACATTCTAAGATCACCAAAAGACATTTGTACATTGTAGCAGATGGAAAAGAAACAGCTGCTCATCCAGCAAAGCCTACTCCTCCCTGAATATGCCTACTATGAAAGGATTTTCAGATCAGATAAGTGGATGCCATTGTCCAACTATCCCAGGTACAGAAACGTGTGCATACCTGAAGCCTTGAAGCCACAAATGATTTCCAGATAAGAGAAGAGGCTAATAAGAGGCAAATCCTGTGAGGTTGGATAATCCTTCTTATCATGCCAGTGTTCTCCCTTACATGCTGCAAAAATCCCACTGGGGAACCTCAAAGGCATCTGATCCGGGCTGTTCATCTCAAATGTTGGACCATGATGGACCATTATTGATGCTGACATAATAGGCGGCTGTAACATCTTAGGAGGTATCAGAAACTCCTGACATGTCCAGTGACACCATCTATTGTAAGACTACCCTCTTCAGGGGAGGCATAAGGTGTTTCCACTTGAGTTTACATGTATAATAACTCTTGAGATCTCTGCAGTGCAGGAAGCAACTTCCCCCAACCCCAACAGATCAAGACCTTCACTTCAACAGGACTGCAACCACCATTTCAACAGACATTGAAGCTGCAACTACCAAGTTTCACCACTGGATCCAGTGGGTGGAGACTATGCATCTTAGGACCCTCATCCTTTCTTTCTCTTCCTTTTCAGTATACATTTCCTTTAGTGTTATTTTTACGCTTCAATATTGCTGCATTACTGTAGATGGCAACATCCAAAAGGGCAACATACCTGTTTACCTTTGAAATAAAATAGTTCTAAAGTAAACCCTACATATATATGTTTACAAACACCAATTTCTCAATGTAATTTCAGGATAATCCACCCAAAATCATTTATTAACCAGAACCTGGGTTACCCTTCTGGGGTGGGTTACAACACACTCCTATTCAGATCTAGAAGTTTGAAAATGTGACACTATCTCTGGAATATAGCTGCCAGGTTAAGTCTCCAGAAACATTAAGAAAGTGACTTCACCTTCTGTAAATGTCTTTTCTTCCTGTCTATACAGCTACCAGCCTGTTGGTGTTGAAGCATTTTTCTCTGTCACTTACCATTATTTTATTAATTTGTTTAGAAATTGAATACAGTGCATTCTTACATGCATAGAAATCAACATCTCAATATGTTATTATTCAGTGTAACTGTCTGACAGTAAGTAGCATAGGAATAACTTCTTTTTCAGATTCTGATTTTACCTGTTTTGCTGAGACTTCCATCTTGATATTTCCTCTCTGGCAACTTGTTGTCTCTTTACAAACATATGGATTTCAAGGCCTGAATTCTGTCTTGTGAAAGTGTCACGGGCTTGAGGTGAGGCAATACTGGCTACTAATGCTTCTAGAACATAGAACTTAAGCGATCAGGCAGATTTCTCCAGTTCTGAGGAGGCTCTGGACATATGTGCATATTGAGTTGAGGCTACATTAAAAGCAAAATGACAGCACTGAAGTACTTCATGCAGTCTGAAATATTCTACACATCTTTTTTTTTTTTTTTAATCCTCAGTTGACATCACATACATGTGAATGCATTTCTTATTTTTGAAATCTGTATTTAATTAAGGATGAACCAGAAGTTGTTTTCCTTGCTTGCATCGGTGCTCAACTACATTCAAGGAATGAATGTTCTTCTTCAAGTGTTGTTCTCATATTCCTCCCTCTAATCCAAACTGCAAAACTAGCAGCAATGAACAGACCAAAAAATAAATTGACCACAATGCCAAAAAACACTACATTCCCCCAAATCCTAGATTATAGTTTAAATATATTATAGTTTCACCCTTGCTCAAAAGCTTTTAGCTGTAAGTCTTACTCTTAAAATGTGTTGTTGTCTAATTCATTTAGATTCATCCCCTAATCTTAACACCATATTTAAGGAAATGATAAATTGCTAATTGTGGCAAGAAAATTGTTAATTCAAACTAGATGGAACACTATATTACCACCACATTTTATTTGCAGTTCAGTTCAAACAATACATCATTTTTATTGAACAGTTGCCTGTGCCAAATATATGACAAAAAGTTACTGTATTTACAAATTCCTTAAAAAAATCATCACAAAAGAAAAACACAAACAAACAAAAAAACCCCAACCCAAACCAAACCAACCAACCAAACAAACAAAAACAATCAAAGCAAAGCTCAAAAAGCCTTCTCCTGGATATCAGGACTTCGTATCACTATCAAGAAGTCAAAGGATTCATCCATGACAAACTTGAAGAAAGAATGGTTCATCAAAACTGATGTTACTTTATCATCTGAAAACTTCATTGCCACTTTGAAGATGTTGTTTAGAGATTTACATCTGCAAGGGCAAACTGCCAGTAAGTTCCTCTTAGAGTCTTCAACAGCTTTGCATCTCTGACTTTTAGACAGTGATAACTAAAAGTTCCCAGACCACTACAGATGATTAACCTCTAGGAAGAAGAAAAATTCCCTTCTAGGAAACTCCAATTAGTGCAGAATGAAGGCATATACACAAAATCACAGACACTTCATCTGTACTCGAATTTCCACTGTTGTATTTCTTTAGTATATAATACTAAATGTGGACCATTAAATATGGACCTTTGTTGAAAGAATAATGATAATTAAAAATACTAAAAATAAGCAAATAAAAATTCTAACTGGTTTATATCCTAAAGCATAATGCACCTTAAGCCTTGAGCTCTTACTTGTCCTTACTTTACCCCTTCAGAACACAGAGATGCTTGTTTACAGATTGCATACAATGCAGTGGGTTGAATTATTTTTAGATATCACTTGAAAAAGATACAAAAGATAATGGCTATAATTATTTATATATCCTTGACTGGAAAATTTCCAATAATGTATTTACAGCTTCCAAGTATCTCATAGGATTTGTGCGGTTAGTTAGCAATTTCAGATGAACTAACTGTAATGCAATGCATTTCCCCCCTATAGTTTTCTTTTAACAATGTGCATATTTTGGTTTCATTCTTCAGTGTTATTCACACTAGCTATTCTCTTGATTATTATTCAGTTTTTTATATGAGTCATTTGCTTTGAGGAATGTCCAATTTTTGACAGACATTTTTCTACCAGTCTTAAGAGAAATCTGACAGACAATTGGAGCATAAAAACAGGCACATTGGTGTTGCACTGAGAAATTGTGTTACAATAATCTTACATTCACCGGGCATTTCAAAACTGTGGTTTTAATGAAATAGATACAACAGATCTTGGTAACATTCTCTGGAAACAAAAAAAAAGACAGTTCATAAAAGTATAAATTTCTTGGATGAAGTACACTGACCTCTTTTTTTATTCAACAGAAACCATTTATGATGTTTTGTTGATGGAAAGAGACTGTGGTACTTTGTTCGAAAACGTGATGGTGTTTGAAGGTGCTACTAACCTCTTGCTCCATGTCCATACCTATGTATTGCAACTCCTTGGCTGAGGGTCAGTGACATGGAACACTGAGTCAAAAGAACAAAACAGACCATGTGAGCATGAAGCAGACCTATTCTGCTTCAGTTTAAATTCATTAAGTTTAATTTTCAATTTAATTTTTTAATGGAATTAACTAATTTTAAATTGATTCTATTTTTATTGGTATCAATTCTTCTTACAAAGCAGTCCAGTATATAAACATAAGATGAAGGGCTGGTCAATATTACCTAGGATAGCCATATCCTAAAGGAAGTTTAAGACCAATTAAGTACACACAAAAAGGTTCCATGTAACAATAAGTTTCTCTATATATGTCCCTGGAACATCATAAATGTAATCAAAATAATTTTCACATATATCTTTATAATGAGATAGACCTTATAATATGAGCAAAAATAGTCAATTACCAGGTTTTCCACTCAGGAAAAAAAAAATGTAGCAGTTTCATATGGGAGAATTTTATCATTCATGAGCATTTATGTGACTTAAAGGATGGGAGACACAAGGCACTGAGAAGTGTTGCTTTGGGCCATGGAGTTTTGATACTGCATCTATTTTAGATCTTGCCTCATATTTTTGTTTCCAAGATTATGCATATAAGTGCTTTGCTTGCTATTTCGGCAACACCTGATACATATCACAAGATGTTTTATCTCATGGTATCCTCTGATGTAACAGGAACAGAAAGGATCAAAGAGAAAGTTCTCATTAATAATGGATCAAATGCATTATTTTCCCTTCAGGGACAGTTCTTTAAGGTTCAAATATTTATCTGTTGCCATTCTGTGTTGGACACTTATTTTATGTGCTTAACTACTTGTGCTGTTTTCATGTAAATTAGGACAACTAAAATGATATGTCACAGCAGACAGGAAAAAATACCTCAATTGCCAGCCTCTCTCCATTTCAGAATCCAGGATAACTGCCAGAACTTCACTGGTCTTCGTGTGGTGATATTAATACTATGCACAAGCAGAGGAGACTTAGCAATGCATAGAATTAGATGGTAAAAGGCACTTACTAGTCTCCCTAATTCATCATTTTAAAATCACTCTCTATGTTTAAACACGTGCCTGTAAGGCAAAGTATTAGTCACAAGGACTTCAGAAAGATCAGAGTGGTAAAATTTAATGCATCACCCAATTAAAAAGCAAAAAAAAAAAAAAGCATACAGTTAAGAATCTAATTATGCTTTTACACTTGCAGCTGAAATTCAGCTTCATACTCTCCTTTTCAATATGAAATAGTATTTCACAAATTAAGTTTGTAAATCGTTAGACAATTTCATACATCAAGGGTAGAAAACCCACTAAAACTGGAAAGGAAATTCTATTGTGACACAAATTGATACTACTTTGACAATTATTACCTACTATTGCCCACTATGAACACCAATTCTGTATCTTCTAAATACTTTGGATTTAAAGAACCAAATCTTTAGGTTAGTAAATCTTTCCAAGTGCTGCAATAAAGATGCATTGCATTGCCTCACAAAGTGTTTTAGCAGAGTACAAATAAAATAAAATCTAGCACCTTTGAACTAATGCTTCCTTTTGTACATTTCTTAATTTACTTTCATTAACACTAATCCATGACACTGAAAAATAATTTGAGAGTGGCTATAAGAAAAAAATTAATCTTTTAGTGGATAGACTTAAGTTGTTGTTCCAACTGAAATTTCTTTTCACAAGTTTAACAGAATCGGTATGCACAAAGTTTTAAACACTTCAATTTTCTTTGATTTTATAAATTGTTATACTGTAAGGGAAAATAAGCTATACAGAACTTATTGTCTACAGTGGAAAATATGCATTTTAAATAAAAAGGATTGTCTGAAATTTAGGTAGTCTACAATCCTTAAGGTAATCTGTTGTAATGTTTCATTATCCTTATAATAACAAGTTGGGGTTTTTTCACTTATACACAGCCTGAACAGCTCCTGTTTCAATTTGAACCTGCTGATCTTCACCCTCTCATCTTGCACCACTGTAAGGAGCTCATATCCATCTCTTTGATGAACCCTCAAAGAGGTGGGGTATCTGTTAGGCCTCCAAAGCTATCCCTTTTCCACGCTGATCCAGCCCAACTTCCTTAGCTGTGCTACTGTCAATACACCCCAAAATCTTTTGGACACCTCTTCTGTTAGCACACACTTGTTCATGTTCATGTAGCTGCCCACCACCACCCCAGGGACATTCCCAGAAAGATGCAGCCCAGTTCCTGTGCATCGCAGTTTTTCTATGCAGAGATTCTGTTTTCCCAGGCACAGCACTTTGATTTTGTTGTATTTGTCTTTCAAATAATTGAATAAAACTTTTGTTTCTCACGGTTTTGTTTTTGTTTTGCTATTTTTTTTTTGTGGTTTTTTGGTTCTTTTTGTTCGTTTGTTTGATTTTGGTTTTGTTTGTGTTTGTTTGTTTGTTTGTTTAAGGAACAATGATCTTGGGTAAATTTCCTTTTTTTCTAGGTGAAATTATGAGACAATAAGAAGAACACAGACAACAGCCATAAAATTAAAATATGCACATGTCATCTGAGGCTACTATTTACAAAATTATTTGCATCTAATCAAACACATTTAAGCAATTTTCAGTGCAAAGATAATTATACATCTGGGAAGGGCTCAATGTAGTTATTTCACTCCAGAGACATCTTATCAGGAATGGAAGAGCTGTTGCTACTTCTCTGAATAATACCTGTGAATATTAGCTCTCTGACTACAAGAATTCCTGGCCAGAGAGAAATTAAATGTTACATTGTCTCAATTTCAGGTCATGCATATCCCATTTCCATGACAAGAAACAAAAAGAAAAACAACAGGATGGAGGCTGATAACCTTGTCCTTTTCTTTGCCCTGTTGGCAGAACACGTCTTCAATATGGTGGACTTAAATAAGAGCATACCTGCAATCACAGATCTAACAAAGGGGAATCTTTTGTTAAAGGATCAAAGTCTGTCACTTTGAAAGAAAAAAGGAGGCTTAAAAATACTTCAAAATTATTTGATAGACATTTATCAATTTTCATCTCTCTACTATAATTATGCAGAGCTTTTATTTTTTGGAAATATGAATATAGAGTCATAGAATATCCTGAGTTGGAAGGGACCCACAAAGGTCATAGAAGTCCAACTCCTGGCCCTATGCAGGACTATCCCTAGAATCACAACATGTGCCTGAAAGCATTATCCAAACACTTCTCGAACTCTGTGGGACTTGGTACTGTGACCACTTCCTTGAGGAGCCTGTTTCAGTGTCCAATCACTTTCTGGATAAAGAACCTATTCCTAGTACTCAACCTAAACTCCTCTTGACACAACTTCAGGCCAGTTACTGGGGTTCTGTAAATGGTCACTGGATAGAAGAGATCAGTGCCTGCCCCTCTGCTTCCCCTCGTGAGGAAGTTGTAGACTGAAATGAGGTCTCATTTCAGCCTCCTCCAGGATGAACAAGTCAAGTGACCTTAAATTGTCCTTGTATGGCTTCCCCTCTAAACCCTTCACCATCTTCACTGCCCTCCTTTGGACACTCTCTAACAGCTTAATATCTTTCTTAAATTGTGGTGCCCCAAACTGCACAAAGTAACCAAGGTGAGGTCACCCCACTGCAGTGCAGAGCAGATCAGGACAGTCCCCTCCCTTGATCGACTGGCAAAGTTTTGCCTGATGCCCTCAAGACAGATTTGGCCCTCCTGGTTGCCAGGGCACTGCTGACTCATATTCCAGTTCAACAACCAGGACCCTCAGTTGCCTCTCCACAGCACTGCTATTCAGTGTTCCATTCCTCAGTCTGCTCATACATTCTTTTCAATTTTAGAATAAAAGAATAGGAAATTTTGGGTTAGTGGTTTATTTTAACTTTGTAGCAATGTAACCAAGAGAGGACTTTAACTCCTATGCCTTTTAAAATAGTTTTTTCCATTGCCATTCTGCCTCCTGCCTATAGCAGGAAAACACGGTAGTAATGTTCTCCCTCCCCCTAGCCCTTCCTCAAAGAAAAAAAAATAAATTCTTCATAGAATCAGAGTGCTTGGGTTGGAAGGGACCTCTAATGATCACCTGCAGAGATACCCAAGGACCTGGATGAAACTCACTAGACCAGATTGCTCAGGGCTCCATCCAACCTGACCTGGAACACTTCCAGAGGTGGGACATCCACATTTCTGGGCAACTTGTTCTGCTGTTTTACTGTTCTCTGAGTAAAGAAATTCTTCCTAAGATTAATTTAAAATGTTCTTGCTGTTCTACTTTACATTTTCACATGGCCCCATTCAGCTAAGGTATGGTGGATATGGCCCTTCTGTTTATTTCCAGGTTAGCACCTCTGATATTTTGTCAACCATAAAGCTGTATTTCCATTGACTTGTTTTCTAACAGCATTAGTTTATTCTATTGGAGTAGCCCTGTGCTTATGGTGTGGGATTGTGTCATCCATCTCAAGATCAGTCTTAAAGCCACCCTGCCAACACTCAGTAGCAGAGTAAATCCTACTTGGTTATTCTGCAAGCTCTTTATTTTCCTAAGAAGGCAACTCAATTACTAGGGAGTTACAAGCTCAAGTTACAAGACTGGGAAATAGTATTTCCTGAAAGATTCATCATCTCTTTTGAATCACAGTAGGATTTCAGAAATGGGAACAAATTTTCTGGGGCAATCAAGTCACATTCTTGGCATACAGTAGAGATTAGCAGATGATTCTTGAAAGAAAAGTTAACAAGTCTCATTAGTACAGAAAAAAAAATTCAGAGAAAGCAGGTATATATTAATATATTAAATGTGAATATATTAATAACATTCATGTTTGGCTGAGGGTAGATTAAAGGAAAAGCTATTTGTTCTTCTCTGTGAGTAGGAAAGTGACAAATTTTCAAATCTTACCTTTTGCATATGGCTGAAGGATATCCATTTGGCTTTGGTATAATTAAGGTATAATTTACATTTCATCTACAGCTGCATACCTTCTGGAAGCCTTTAACTGATATGTAGAATAACTTTAACTGATATTTCCAATAATACCAGCCTTCTTCAGCTTTTCTGAAAAATAACTACTACTTGTTTTCAGTTTTCCTGTTTGATTTCCTCTGATACATTTTTTTAATGTACTTAATTATCAAAGGAGAATTACACTGGGATTTTCTCACTCTGAAGGTAACTGAAAAATGTCTAAACATGTTCTCGACTACTCTTTCAACACAACTCAGTTGATGAATTCACCATTTCAGGAAAATAGAGTCCTAACCTGATTATTAAGTATAGCATTACACAATGTATGGAGGATTTGGGATTTTTTATTTTCCCACAACCCTTGGTTAGATGGTCAGTCATCAGAGTTTCACTATGTCTGCATAGTACCATTTTTTTTCGTGTTTTTTGTTTTTGTTTTTTGTTGGT
>VXAU01001551.1:869959-898464 GCA_013399695.1 Formicarius rufipectus | reverse complement strand
TTTTGTTGGTTTGTTTGGGTTTTTTTTTGTTTTTCAATTGTAAGACCTATAGAGGCCTTCTGCTACAGGTAGTTATTTTTGGCTTACAGAAGCAAGATATAGAGATTTTCTGACTTTCCTGAAGAATCACTTAATTAGAGAAGAGACATGCCAGCCTCACTTCAGTGCCTGGTAAGAAGATTATTCTGGAAATATTGAATAACACCTGAAAGACAACTAAATCTTTGGCCACAGTCAGCACGGCTGCATAAGAGGAAAATCTTGCTTACCAAACCTGATTTCCTTTTATGATAAGGTAACCCACCAAGCTGATCAAGGGGCACCAGTCGATGTAATCTTTTCAGATTTCAGTAAATGTTTCAATACTGTCCCTCACAGGATCCTACTGGATAAACATATCATGTGGTGGGTGAGCAATTGGCTCATGGGTCCAGCACAGAGAGTAATAGTGAATGGGGCAACATCAGACTTGTGATCTGTCACTAGTGGAGTTCCACAGGGCTCCTCAGGCCCTGTGCTCTTCAACATCTTCATAAATGATTTGGACACAGGACTGAAGGGATACTAAGCAAGTTTGAAGATAACACAAAACTCCCTCAGTGAGTGGAACTGTTGAGTCACTTGAAGGCAGAGAGGCCCTGCAGAGAAACCTCGATAAATGAGAGGACTAAACAATCACCAGCCATAGGAAATTCAACAAGGGAAAGTACCTGATTCTGCACCTGGAATGGGGCAACCCTGGATATTTGTACCGCCTAGGGAACAAGATGCTGGAAAGCTGTGCCATGGAAAGGGACCTGGAGGTCCTGGTCGATGGCAAGTTGAATCTGAGTCAGCAGTGCCCTGGCAGCCAGGAGGGCCAATCCTGTCCTGGGGGGCATCAGGCAAAGCATCACCAGCCAGGTGAGGAGCTTGTCCTGCACTGGGGCAGCCTCATCTTGAATATTGTGTGCAGTTTTGGGTGCCACAATATAAAAAAGGTATTAGTCTTTGAGAAAGGTTACAAGTAGAAAAAATATATTATGAAATTGCAAGTTTCTCTTTGAGCTGTGGTTATTAGAATTTCAAGACAAACAATTATGTTATATGCTAACTTCTTAATATAAAACCCCTTTAATGTTACATGATTAAGTACATGTAATTCACCATAAAAGTTCTGCTTCCTTGTTTCTGCAGTTCTGTCACTGTGCATAAGCAGGTTTTGAAATCTTTTTTCTTTTAGGATTCTGTCATATTTAATCTCAGGAACAATAACAGCTGCATCTAAAAATAATAGTAATACCATAATGGCCAAAAATCAACAAAACAGAGCTGTAGAGAACATTAAAACAACAACAAAAGTAACAGCAGAGAACACTGAACAGCAGTTGTGAATAAGAAGATAGCAAGATCTTTTAGAAATGTGCTATAGCAATGTGAAAATTCTTGTTTTGATACTTTATCAAATACAGAAACAGAATAAATTAATTTTAAAAAAGTGTGGAATGTCTGCACTTCAGTCTGAATCTGTTGGGCTTCAGGGTAACCAAAAAAAGTGCCCCCTTGCTTGGATAGATTACACAGAATTCTCACACTACACAGAATTTCTCACCTTCCTAGACAATATGAGTGATTAGTGTGATATAGAATACTGAACAAAGCAGATTAATGATACCATCTAGTGTAACTGTCTCTGTAATATATATATTGATGGAGTATTTTATCATACACTCACTCTACAACATTGCATAAATCAAATAAAACTCATTAGTAGAGAAGAATCACAAAAGGAATCAGATTCAGGGGTCAGTGATTAACACTAGTGTTAACAATTACCATTATTTGCTTCCTTGATGAGGCAACTGCATTCCCTGACTAAAGCTTTAAAAATAAAACCTGAACTTCACAAAAATATACGAAATAATTATCTAATATCAACAAATTGGAATTTTCAATAATAGAGCTCAGAATGACTTTCATGTTAACATTTTTTTAAAACAGAAATACTGCTTCTTTTAATTAGTCACAGAGGGTATTACTTTATTTCAGAACTCACAGAAATCTCAGTCTCAAATAAAACTGTAATATTTAGTTACTTTGTTCTTATATGACTACTTGCAAAGGAATGTTCTATAGAGAGAATTTTAAAATAAATCTGACTCCCATAATTATACAGAGTAACCTTATTATTTGTTTATATACATTCAAAATGGCTCAAGTTAATGACTGCTGACTTGTTCTGTGCTGGGAAACTGCTATTTTGGTTTTGTCTTGTAATGTTATGGATCTTTTTTATATCTACCACACAATTCCCTGGATAATTCACCTAAACAAAATAGGCAAAAAAATCTCATCAGGGATAAAAGCAAAAGGCACAGTTTCACTGAAGTAAGAAGAGTGCTTAATTTCCTAATCACTGACAGTAGCATACACTGCTCTCAGAAGATTATGTAGCTGATAAGATCGTCTTCCCATGAGAATCAATGAAATTTTATTCTAGTACTTCTGTACTATTCACCTTCAAATCTCTTCTGATCTCACTGAGTTAGAATACCTAGTCTGCTCACACAGTAGCCACTTCTGTGGTGAAACACAGAGGATTACAAAAATAGTGGAGACTTGCAAACTAAAAATCTTACATGGAAACAGTACTGCCTATATTTCATGAATATAACTTTACTTAAAACTATGGGAAGTAGTTGACTTTATTAATATGTACACTGTAATAATATTCGAAGTTTAGGGGATAAAGTAATTGTTAATTTTAAAGTTCGGTATTTTCATTTTCTGTAGCTTTGATGTAGAATAAATAACAGTATCAGATGTGGGAAAAATTAAACGAAACTTTGAATTTATCTTCACCTACCCTCTATTTCTCACAGTAACATAAATTTACATTGCTGGATATTCTTCTCTTTTTTACTTTTATCCTTTCTTGATTAGCTTGAAAGTTGGAAGCTATAGGATAACAAAATCTGACTGAAATTATACCCATTTTGACTAACAATATTTTACTTTGCTGGCTCCCAGGTAAGATTCAGGGAAAAGTTCTACAATTTAACCTCAGTCAGCAACTAAGCATCATGCAATCACTCACCACTTGCTGACCTACAGCCAGCCTGTCCCTGAGCAGCAATTGGCTTCTCTGGTCAACTTCCCCCCAGTTTATAAACTGGGTATGATGTTCAATGGTATGGAATATACCTTTGGTCAGTCCAGGTCAACTGTCCTGGCGGTGCTCCCTCCCAGCTCCTTGTCAGAGTATGGGAACCTGAAAAGCCCCTGATTTAGGGCAAGAATTACTCAGCAAGAGCTGGAACATCAGTGTGTTATCAACACTTTTCTCATATTAAATACAAATCACAGCGCTGTACCAGCTACTAAAAAGAAAATTAACTCTATGCCAGCTGAAACCAGGACAGGTAGGTATGGCTGAACATGTGATAACAGTAATGAACTTAGAGAAATTGTTAGTAATTTTTAGGAGTAATTATTTATGATTCTGTTGAGGTGAATCCATTCCCTACCAACTGCGGCTAAAAAAAACCCCCCAAACAAAACAACTTAATCATTAACTTGAGATCATTGTTGTGGAGTTGAAATAACATTATTTTCCTAATGTAGTTAATTAATGTTGTATGAAGAAAATATATATATATCATTGTTCTTTCTCCTTAAATGTTTCACAGCCGACTTTTCCCCCCTGATGTGCTATTTCAATGGTAAAATTGGTCTAGAAAAATGTGCAGAAGGGAAGGTACTTCATTGCATGTTGTAATACACAGATATTACATTAATCATACAATAGTCATGAAAGTTGAGACCAGTATTAATGTTCATCACACATTTTACACCACTATTCCCACTGTTTAGCCACCAGGATGTAGCTGTCTTCTCAGACCTCTCATCCATTTCCCCCTTTATTCCCAGGAACAATGAGCTAGGAATAGGAAATTATCTTACCTGAACCAACTTGGTAGCCTCCTGAAAACAATATTTCTCTCCAGAATAGGAATATAACTACACCAAATGACTGCACAGATTGCTCAAAAGGCATTGCTTTTTTCTTTCTCAGTCTCTATCAACAAAAACAACAGACATTCTGAAGGAATCACATTGGTCAAGGTAGGGTACAAGAGGTAGAGGTTTCTTGGTCCAGATCACACAGTCTGAGTTGGGGAGGGATGAAAGGAGCAAGGCTGTTGTGCCCAAGGAACAGGTAGTGCTTCTGGCCAGAGCAGAACTTGGAGGCCTATGACACCTTTTATTTTTTTTTAATTTTTATTTTCATAGGAAACTGTGAAACCTGCAGGATTTACAGCTACCTAAACTATAGTCCTTAAAATCATTGTAAAGATGAGAAATCTTTCTGCTTCTCAGTTTAGTTTTATTTTATCTGAAAAATCAATTAAAAAAAATATTTTAATTGAAATCCAATTGTAAAAAGTCAGTTCCTTTAACCATCCCTAGATTAGAGAAACATACTCAAACTTATTTCATAAAAAGCTACTCTTTGGCTGACCTTTACTGTGTATTTTGAATTCTTTAACAGTAGAACATTTTGCATACATACATATCTAGTTTGATATTTTAACAGTTTTTGACCCTATCCTTTATTTGAGAAATTACAGTTGACTTCTCTTTCAGTATGAATTGAATGCAGTTCAGTAATAGCAGGACTAATTCTTTCTGCTGTCTGTAATAATTTCTATGCTGTTATTGGATTTTCTTTTTCCTTTTAGGTTTGTACTAAGGCATTAAAAAAAGTAAAGCTAAAAAAAAAATGATTTTTTTCTTTCATATAAATCTAAAGTTTTAAGGATAAGTCAGGAATGTGTACCAACAAGGGTTAACAATCTTCATGATTTTGGTTATGTCTCTTTAATAGAAAGAGACCAGAGTCAATCTGTGGCAGATTTCAATCTATTAGTTTCTCAAATGCCAGTTTTTTAAGCAACTTCAATCATGCTATCTAATATTTTTTGTCACAAAAATTTGTCATGATTTTTTTTCAATTGCTTCTTTTACAAAAAAATAAATACTGATGAAGTTTTCTGTGCCTCGTACTTCCACTTTCCCATATTAATCCTCCAAATATATTTATGTGAAATATGCTGTATGGGACTCATATCACCAACTATTGTTTTCCGTATCTTAAAGGACTGCTTTAAATTTGCTTTACTCTTAGAGAAGACTTGTCTAACTAGGATAAAATAAAGTCCTTGATATCTGCCCGAGCTTGCATTGCAGGCGTGGCTGCAGTGCCACGTTTGTGTCATTCGGTGGCAGAGAGGATAAGGCGAGGTCTTCCCCTGGTGCTCTGACGTGGGCTCCCAGGATTGCTCAACAACCTGACATTATTGCTTTTCTCTTTGTTGTTTTGGTTTTTCTTTTTTTCTTTAATGTTAATCTGAGATGTTACACCTGAGAGGCGGCGGGCGTTGGCCGAGTGGCGTGGGCCCCCGCCTGTGGAGCCGGCTCCTCCTCTGAGGACACCGGTTCGAATCCTGGAGGAACTCGCTGTCACCATCCGAGCTGCTCGGCCTTGGCAAGATGAACCTCAAGAGTAAAGGGGGTGGGACCAGTTCCATGCACACTGTGCCTCACCTAAAAAATCCATTGTGCAGGCTTATCCCAAAATCTTCGTTCGCGAAGTCCAGCCAACAACAACAACAACAAAAGTCCTTGATGCTTAATAGAAGCACAAAAATGCCTCTTAATTCTGAATCCCACAAATCATGGCAATGTATTCAGAAATATGGTGGCTGCATGATATGATTTTACACAGCTCCAAGTAGAAATCTTAGCCTTGGTCTCCAGATTCTTATGTAAAAACACTGCTATTCCTCTCTCCAATAATTTTGCCTATATATCTCTGGTAATGCTACCATCAGCCCAATATATTTTGCTTTCACAAATTTGACAATTTCATCTGAATCCTCACAAACTAAAACTGTGCAGAGATCTTTCACATTGAGTTTATCAGAGGCACAGGGTTGTGTGCACAGACAGAGAAAAGTATGTGCAAATCACAGTACAGGAATCTCAAAAGCAGCACAGTGATTGAAATAGAAAATTAAGACTGGGAAAATTAAAAAACAAGAATATGCAAGATAGAAAGACTGCACAATAATGTAATCCTCCTTATGATACTTATACATCTATTGCTGCACCAATTTTCAGTTTATCAGAAACAAAGAAACTCCATTACATGCATAGACTCTGAAAGAATAGAAAAAAGAAATTGTGGAGACTTCTTTCCCATATGAGAACTATAATGAAAAAATCTATTGAATTTGATAAGTGGAGCAGCCTAGTAACTATAGTACTAATACTAGATACTTTTCAAGGCTTGTGTGTTATAACTTCTACCTCCTTCTATTATTATTAGATTGTCTGTTGTTAAGAAAAGACTAAGAATTAGCCATTTTATGTAAGAACTCTGAATCTTTAAGATCAATAAAAATTTTTTGTGCAATTCTTCCAAAGTAAAAAACCTCCAAAAAGTAATTTCTTGTAGTATCACTGGAATAATTAAAGTGAAATATCCAAACCTCTGAATAGTCAGGGCACTTAATTATCAAGAAATTTTTTTTAAAAAAATGAGACTGAAATTTCTGAAAGACCACTAGTCTCTTAACTATTATTTCCTTGTAACACTGTTTACTTATGTAGATATTTTCTGATACTTTGTGTCCTATACAGAATTGGATTATAATAATCAGATTCTACAGTTTTGTACTGTATGACTGTATATTTACCACCTTTGCAGTCAAATTCAAGTCCCCAAATTGGCCTCTACCCAATACTTAAACTTATTCTGGGGAATCAAATCTTTTATTTTAAAAAATGTGTGTTCTGTTAACTGAGATGATGATACTTTCATGAGTCATTTCATCTGAAAAATTCTTAGATAGATTTAAAGGAGTTCAAAATGTAAAGACCCTAGCAATGCATAAAGGGGTTCAAAATGTAATGTATTAAGTTCCTACAGTTTCATTACTGAGTTTTTTAATACAGTTTTGAGGGTGTCTTTATTCCTTACCTGTAGCTGAAGGTATGGAATTATCTTCCCATGAGTCCAAGAATAGATGAAGTTGTAAGGAACCCCTGAAGAATTATCTTGTCCAATTGTCTTCATGACAGAAAAGAATTCTCTGTTGTTGAGTGCTATGCGATTTGGAGACTCAGTGAATCCAATCCAATTGATTGGTTGCTTCATAAATGGAATATATTCGATTATTGTGCCTAAGATTAAACACAGAAAATAAATAAGGGAAAAAGTAAAATATGGAAATGCAATCTGGATGCAAAACTTCACTATATAATACAAGCATCTCAATAATTATAGAATCATAGAATATCTATGTTATTAGTGAAGATATTAAATAACACTGGTCCCAATATGGACTCCTGAGGGGCACCACTTGTCACTCGTCCATTGAGACACTGAGATATTGACCACTCTCTTCTGGATGTGACTGTTCAACCAATTCCTCATCCAAGAAACAGTCCACTCTTGAAATCCTATTTTCTCTAATTTTGAGAGAAGGATGTTGTGGGGAGGAATTGTGTCAAAGGCCTGGCACAATTCCAGAAATATGACATCTGTATCCCTTTGTCTGACTGCCATGACTTTTTGACTATCATGAGAAGTGGCTTGGCAACTACATCAAGGGGATATGCTCTCCTTGACCTTCCTCTTCTGGCTGACATATCTGCAGAAGCCCTTGTAATCCTTCACATTCCTTGCCCAGTTAAGCTCCAGCATTGCCTTAGTCTTTCTTCCTACCTTGGGAACACTTGTGGAACCGCAGTCTGTTAAGACTCACCTCTCTGTCTGGGAAGATCATGGAGCAGATGCTCCTAGAAGATATGCTAAGGCACATAAAAGATGATCTAAGGCAGCCAACACAGCTTTTCTAAATTCAATTGTTCCTGACCAATCTGGTGGCCTTCTATGACTGAGTGACAGCAATAATTGTCAAAGTAAGACTGACCCATGTCATCTAACTAGATTTCTGTAAGGCCCTCAACAAGACATGGAGAGGCATGGATTTGAAGAGTGGACTATCTATTAGATAAGGTATCGGCTGTCAGAATGCAGCCAGAGAGTTGTGGTCAAAGACTCTTAATCCAGGTGGAGATGGGTGAAAAGTGCTATCCCTCAGGACTCTGTCTTGGGACCAGTGCTCTTGAATACCTTTATCAATGACATAGCAAGGTCAGGTGCCCCCTCAGCAAGTTTGCAGGTGACATGGAGCTGAACAGCACAGTTGACACAACAGAAGGGAGGGATGCCATCCAGTGCTCCAGAGCAACATGGACAAGCTTGAGAAGTGGGCCCACTAGAACCACCATTTTTGGTGTTCTGTTTTCTGCTTGTTATTTTTGTGTGTGCAGTTTTTGTTTGTTTGTTTGATTGACTAATTGTCTGTTTTTCTTTAAGCCAATTTTAAAAAATCTAAATAACAAAAATATAAGCATAGTACACTAATTATTGGCTTAAGGGCCATTTTTAAGATATTTTCATTTTCATTTACTTAAATTCTAGTGCCAGCTGTAGTTGTAGTAATTAGATTGAATTTTGAAATGTCACTACCTCCACAGTCAATTTCCACTGCCCTTACTCCATATATCAATTCACAAGGAGCACAGAGGGTAGCTGAAGAAAAGCCCTAGTCTGCTTCAAAAGAAGACAATTAGCAAATCTCATTTAGTGTTAATTGCAGCAGCAGTTCTCATCATAGTTTAATCAACACCTTGCTAAAGCAAGCTAAAAGAAGGAAAAAGACAGACATTGATTTAATTCACAGCCAGATCTGTATTGACATTTCAAACACTGAACATCTCACATTCCTAACAGGCCGGAAGTGGTTACTGTCCACACAGATTGTTCTACAAAGCTCAGAGGATTCAGTCTTAAGAAAATAAGAACATAACTGATATGTATTCCCTCAAGACACCAGGGAACAAAGCTGTATATTGTATTGAATTCTTTCCAATGGTAGATTTTTAGAATATATTACAGTGTACTAGCTATAAATTTTGACCTCCTGTACGGATTAATTTTATCTCTCAAAGTAAAATCAGGCAATCACATGTTGCAGTCCAAAAGGGAAAGGACACGGTCCAAGCAAGGTAGGGTGTAAACAGGCGTGAACACTTTATTAAGGAGAGCATGGGATACTTAAAGGGTTTGGTCGGAGGGTTCTAGAACTTGGGTGGAGTCAGGGGCGGACCACGACACAAAAGGAAAGGGGAAGGAGGGTTTATAACTTACAAGGGAAAACTGGGAGTGGCTTAGCCTTATAGGGTGGAGCTGTATTGCTCCACCGGCTAGCCAGTGAGGTTTTAAGGGTACATGAACCAATCAGGGGGCTGTAACCGGGGTTTCCATAACTGATCAGAACAGTTGGACATACAGAAGTAATAGAATGGTATTAATTACCTATCTAATACATCTTTTATCCTAACAATAACACTTGAACAGTATAAAACTTGTAAAAACAGCAGCTCTATGGTAAAGGGTATGCAGGAGGTGGTTGTGGCAGCTGCAAACAGGTTCATCTATAGGTAGACATTATTCTTTCATCAGTCCCTGACAGGTGTCTCTCCTGACAATCACATATCTCAGCATGGTAATATATACAACCATTAAACATGAAAAAAGCTAAACAAAACATTGTGAGTGTATCCTTGCTAAAAAAAAAAGTTGGTAGTTTGAGTCTCTGGCTGTCATTCAGATCTAGACTAAAAAAGCTGCTACAAAGCAAAAGTTTTCACATTTCACAAATGCATTAGACACTTTACTGTGGTTCTATGAATCTCTGAATCACTGCTCTGCTTGTTGGGCATAAAACTCTATGACAACATTTTTTGTGCCCTTACAGATTGAAAATGGACATTGAATGGCAAAACACATTTACATGTGACAACAATGACATGTACCAACAGTCTGTAATAAAAGCTAATACATTTTTTTTTACCTATTAAAACATTTTTCTTCTAAGGAGAAAGATGGTATTTTTTAGCAAACACGTGTATTAAAATATGAAATTCTTTAATAAGATATATTTAATTGAATTTAACTTCCTGTCTCTCCAAAGGTTTTTGAGTATTTGTGACCATTAAAAAAGTAAACAAAATGGAGGAACACCTTTTGTTATTTAGATATATAAATTTTTATTTCAAAATTTTTCGTTCATAACAGCTGCATTCAATCTTGTTCTACATTCAATCCAATTCAATTTTAATTCTGATTGGGCATTCAACAAGAAAATGTAAAATCTGGCATTAAAATTAACTTACTGAAGGAAAACTGAAGATGTATAATAATGAAAAGTTATTATGTTATTACAATATAATATTATAATTATGACATTTCCATAAGTAAAATCAAGATAGAAAATGCAGTGTAGATCAAACTTAAAATCTAGTTCACAATGTTGCTCACAGATGATTCAAAACATATTTATAACCCTTAATATTTCCTTAATATTGATAAAATGCTATTAAAAATCCCTGGTTTGGAAAGAGTTACAGGTTTTTGTTCCTTCTCCTCAATATGGTCTTTCTTTAAATTTGCTTAGTTTTCCTAAAAAATGCAGCACAAGAGTTTTTCCACAGTTCAATGGCCATTTTTGAACATTTCACACTTTGTGAACTATCTTCCATTTCACTGATTTTAATAATATCTGAGAGGAGGAAGGCTTTTTTGTTGTTGGCTTTTTGTTTTGTTTTGTTTTGTTTGCATTCTGGATATTTTAAATAAGACTTTTTAGAACTTTATTCTAGATCACTTAGTAGAATCTAAAGGGTCAATATAGTTTCTTGTGGAAGAATAATTCACCAGTAGAGGCAAATAAAAGTCTATTGTGTCATAGTTAGCACGATATGGATCAGAATTCTATGTGAAAAAATAATCAAAAGCTGTATTTGGTTAAAAACCCCAGTCACATGAATACATAAATGTCCCCTTAGTGTTTACACCCAGTTTTAAATACATCCCCACAAGGCACTGCTTTTCTGCTTCTTAGAATCCTAAACTACTGCAATATGCTGTCATCTGTTCAATCTGCTCGCTTCAGTAAACCTTTATTCCTTAAAGAGAATCTTTCGGGTTATATGTTGTTCTCATCCTTCTTATATTCTACTACACCAAAGACAGTGGCTTGAAGTGCCACTGTTTGTTTGTCAGGGCTTTTTAGTTTGGTTTGGTTTGTTTTTGGTTTTGTTTTTTTGTTTGTTTGGTTGGTTTGGGTTTTGTTTTTTTGTTTGTTTTCTTTTTCTAGATTAAATAAGTAGCTAATTTATTCAAGCTCATTTCACTCTACGTGTCTGTGTTTGCCTTTGTCACTTCATTCCATTTTGAAGCTGGGGGAAAGTTCTTGTAAGATAAAGAGACTTTTACTCCTCTTTCTGTTGCAATAGCCATAGCCACATCCCAAAAACTTTAGCACCACAAACAGCACACAAGGCCAACCTGACCTTGCAGTCGTGTTGTGTTACAGCACCTAGAAAACAGTAAAAATCTAGAGAACAAAAATGTGAAAGAATTTGGTTTTGGTGAATCAGTAATAAATTCCAATGTGTTCCTTGCTGATGTGAAATCTTTGAATAGTCCTGTGTTTGAGCAGATCCATGGAGCTTAGTCCTCTAGACTTCTTCTAGACTTCTCTCTAGAAACTTTATACAAACCAAATTTCAGAGACTTAGCAATAGTTTATGCTGATTATTTCCTGACATTGTGGAAAGCAACATGTAATATCATCATTTTTATAGAAATGATGAAGACCGTTCCTTTTTATCAAACTACATAATTAGCAATTTGTGTCCATTAGTGCATCACTGTGAAGGAAATCACAAATTACACAGACATTTCACTGTGAAATTGGCATAAAAAAACTTCTATAAAAGCATTTGTGGATTCTTTTAATAGAGACAGTCAGGAACTATACAGGCAATTAAGAAAATATAAATATAGTGTTGAGATAAGGTCATTTCTGGCCATCTAATGTTTCAAACTACCTTGCTTGTAAATTTCAATCATGACAAAAACATTACCTTGAAAAAATTGTCTAAAATATCAGTCAATATTCCAAAGATGAAACAGATGCTTTTATTTTAATACTACTCAGTCAAATCATGTTTTATAGTAGGCCATTCAGTAATATTAAAAACTAACAAGGTATCTGTTATATTCCAGATGCAAAATTATGCTAATAGATATTGCAGAGATTCAAACAGAGACCCAGTGATGTTTCAGACTCCTAATTGAAATTTGTAAATAACTTGGATCAGTTTATATATTTTTGCTTTGAATATAACTTGTAGGAGTAGAGATAGCAGCATTTTTCAAGATCTTGAGTTCTATTCATGCTTATACCAACATAATTTTAATCTAAGTCTTTTTTTTAATTTGGGATGTATTTTATAGTGGTTGTTGTTTAAGTCATTAAACGTCTTCCTGTGTGACTCTTATCTTGACATAAAATTTGTAGCTATTGGGTCCATTGGCCAGTTCTTCTGGTTCCTGGGATATTTTGTGGGATTCCATTTAGGTCTTTCCCATATTGTCCCAAAGCACATATTCTGAAGCTGACTTTTACTTCTATTTTTCCACTTTTTCAGACATCATCTCACAGGATTTGGCTCTCCTTTGCACATGACAGGAATTGTACCAGGGACTGTTGGGCCTCCCTAGACGATACCTTTCAAAACCTGAAGCTAGACAAAATTTGAATACTTGAAACATTCTTTAGTGGCAACCTTTTCCTTTATTTCTCTATCACCACCACCTTCTGGGTGTTGAGTTTGTTGAGTATGGTTTTTGTGGCTTTTTTCAGCTGTGAGCTACACATAAAACCATATGTACAAACTAAAGGTGAGTGTATAGCTGAACAAAAGCCATCAGTCTAACAATTTTGTAAAACTACTTCAATAGCAAATAATTTGACAGAGTTTGATAGCAATTCACAAAGCTGAATGAAAATGTATCACTGAGAGGCCATGGAGGTAGCAAATTATATACATGTTTGGAAAAATAGGACAACTGTTCATCTATGTAATCAATATTTTTTCAGCTGAATGCAATGTGATAGTATATGAAAACAGAAGGGTCTTGATGATCCTTAATCTATGAAAAATAAGTGCAAAATCTATGAAAATTATATGCACTGTTGAACAAGTGGAACACAGAACCACTTTTTCTACCCTTAAATTAATATAAAATAGCACTTGCAAGAATACAGGCATACTGATAAAAATTATTAAATATGTATGACATAGATTATTACTTTTGAAGTGAAATGGCTCTCTTTGAGAACCAAGCCACTCTATTATGAAACACCTTTAAGAGAATGTGTGTATTGCACACGAAGCATATCTACTTTCCCTATCAATAGAATTTAAAAAATGCTAAATGATTGTTTAAAAAGCTTTTAAATCCATCCATATGATGATGCAGATCAGAATTAACAGACAACAGAGTTTTCAGAAATCCAAACCATCCAGTTTCTGAAGTGCAGTACATGTCATATGTGGACCAACATGGTTTGACTGCAAAGCAATCTAGTTAAGTTATATTGCAGATTGTTTTGTCCATGCTAATAGCTTTCACTTTTTCCTAGAAACAACTGACATGAATGCAGATCTTGGCTACTTACTCTACATTTTGAAACTGAGCATATCAGACTTCAGATAGGGAGGCAGATAACCCATAATCCTTCCTTTTATGACTCTATCACAGAAAGATATGAGTATGACATCACCTGGAAAGAATACCTTAGTTACTGAGGCACTCTGCAAGCGAGAGTTCTGTGATCATTTGCTCCCAAGATGAGAACATAAAACTCAAGCTTTCAAAACCCAGAGCAAGTGGGCTGTTTGTAAGACTACTGCATAAAGATTTTCCATAAGGCTGTAACAGCAAGTAGCTGACACTATTTATGATCAGAGTTACTAAGTCATGAAATAGTTTAGGCAGTGCTATCTGGTGCTGGGATAGAATATGAGAAACTAGCCCATCTATCCAGGATATCTTATGTTAGTATCTATGTTTGATGGAAAATCTGGGAGCTGGAACAAATGCAGATCAGTAAGTGGAGAAAAGTGAGTGATCTGGATTGTTTGTTCTCTGGGGAAAAAAAAGTCTTTTTAGGAAGAATTTATGTGGAATGCATCTGATTTTTTTCAGAAAATAAAGAATATCCAGGTGCTGTAACTCTGTGTTTTAGGTTCCCGAAATTAAAAGTGCATTGTAGAAGCAAATTTTTGTAGTATTGACCCTGACATACAGCTAAAATTCTATGACACAAAGGTCTATGTGATTGCAGTTGCATGTCTGGTCATATTCACCAGAGGTGTGAGGCTTCAGGCTTATTAGATACTTTAATACCTAATACCTAACATAGACAGTCACACATACAAAAAAACCCCAAACCAAACCAAACTAAACCAAAACCAAAAAAAACACAAATGTCCTGAAAGAAAATCACTGTCATNTTTGTCAATGTTTGTATTTATTGCTCCATCTACACTGTGCCAGGTTTGGGAGTGTGGTCAGGTATAAGCAGGGCTCCTAAACACACCTGCTATCTTAATCCAATTGCTGCTATGATAGTAATCCTACTGTAAAGGTGGCATCTGTTGGTCCTGTATGGTTATGTGTCATATATCACACCTACTTGAGCTCTTACATTTTGTCAGATTTTACTTTGAAATTGAATTTGTCCTTACACAAGATACATCAGTTTCTGCTTTTCTTAACTCTTAATTTTATATTTATATCTGAAAATCTTTTATCTTCAGTGTGTGAAGAAAAGTTCCTGGTGCCTGGAAGCTGGCAAGATTTGAAAGTAAATAACATGGTTCAAAGATAAACAACAAGAATGGCAAAATTTCAGGAAATTTTTTCCAAGAGAATCAAATCCTACTAGGTACCCACATGCCAGATCTACCTGTTACCTCAAAGATTTCACAGGAATAAAGTGAGAAATATACTGAGATATACTTTGAGAAAAAAAAGGTCTGTTTTGTGAAACATCACTGTAAACTTTCAGATTAATTCTTGACCTACTGCTGGTTTCCTCTATAAAGAAATGACAGCCTAAGGTAAGTAGTTGTTGAAGAATGTGTTTCCCATTTCTCTCTTCTATTTCCCATTGCAATTCCCACTTTTACAGCTCTTCAAAATAAGCACAGCATGTCATCCCTTTATAGAAGAGACATGCTGCATGTTTACTGCTGCTGCGCTTTACAAGTTCTAACCCTTATGTCCTTCACTATTCCCTTCCCTTAAAAAAACCCAGCAAATAAGAGTCCTAAAACTATTATCAGTGAGGAAGCTAAAGGTTACCAATATTATCAGTGAGTTTTCATAGCACTGGTGATTCTGACTACTTAACTGCTAATCTCTAATTGGAAGCTGCCAGAAGGAAATTCTGAATATCTTCCAGCAACAGGAAATCTTTCACTGATTTCAGGAATGCATTTTTCAGTATAACAGCTTTTCAGCAACATTTTAAGAGGAACTTCATAAATAATTTTAGTGGCTCTTCATTTAAAAAATTGATAGAATAACTCCAAGCTTTTTCAAATGCTTCAAAAATATAAACAAAAACTAAAAATGTCCTCTAAAATACATAATTTTGCCACAATTCAATTATTTTTAATGAGACAAATTAATAAGAAATTTGTAAAATAATACCTGTGATCTCTCAAACAGAGTTAAAAAAAATTAAGGTAGATTATTAACATTCAATAACCTAACACTATGGCTTCTAGTGTTCATTTTATGTCTTTAATTCTAAGTATTAAAAATATATTATACATTGAGTATTTTAGTGTAATTAATATATAGTTTAACTGTGACAAATATAACTGAAGGTAAATCTGTACATTTTAGCTATGTTACAAGTCCAATAGGGAATAAAAAATTTGTACTCAAGTATTGCCTGATAAACAGAAACTTGTACTGTATTTCTACATTCTCTGAAGCATCTCTTATCTTTAATTTTTTTAAGAAGCCTTCAGTGTATGGTAAATTCTGCAGGACCCAATTTATGAATTTTGAAGATAGGAAAAAATAAAACAAAACAAAACAAAAAACCAACACAAAAATCCTTCGTTTTACTTTTTTTTTTGCTTTAATATTGACTTTTTCATACTAAAATATACTCATCATACCTTCCTCTAACTTAGAAATTAGAAGGAGAGGGATAAATATAAGAAGAATGTAAGAAAAATAGTGAGCACACACCAGATAGCAAAGAGGTTCATGAGGACATGATTAGCAGATAAAAGCTTGCTGGAAGGAACCGAGAAACAGTAAAGAAGAAATTAAGGATACTATAAGAAAGATACAAATTTCAGAAAAGTGCACAGAAAAAAAATTAGATAAAGAATTTTAAAAGTAACATATGATGAAATTGAAAAGTAAAAAAAAAAAAAAACAACAAACAAATTTTTAAGTAAATATAGGTACTAGGAAAAACACAGAGGTTTTAAAAATAGAACACAAACAATCTACTGATATCTACTGATATCAGTAGATCAGGAAGAATAAGAATTGAGAGGCAAGCTAGTGATATGGTAATGATATGCAAAGTGTATGATGACAGCTTTCTGTGCTGCAGAAGATCAAAAAGAGTGAGTGGTGTCTTCACCCAGCATCTACAGGAGACTTTTGCATACACATTTAAAATTCAGTTTTAAACCTGAAATGAGAGTTCTGAAATTGTAACCATGCAGATTTCTGTGTTAAAAGAAAAAGGATAATTCAAGGCAGCATATGGTTTATGAAACATAATTACATGCTTTTGAACTTTCCCCTCCATCTCCAATCACATTTTTTTATTATTCAGTCAGTAATATTTTCACTATAATAATCTTCAGTTGTTCAGGGCTGTAACTTTTCCCCAATATGCTTTTTACAACCCTTTCTTGGGTTAACATAAAAAATAAGAGTGAAAATAGTACTTTTTCTACTTTTTTTTCTCTGTCATGCAGCATAGATTTCCAAGGCAAAGAACTGAATCACTTTTAGATCAAAAAAATTGAACATTCTCAAGTCTAGTCTTCCAAGACAGATCCAGAAGTACAAAGCAAGCGAATACTCTTATTCTAAGTGTTCTCCATCTCATCACCCATTTATGGTGTATTAAGGATTGCAGTAGTCTCTGTCACCCCAGGGTAACTGGTACTACAATGGCTGCCATCACACCTTTGTAGCTTCTGGAGCCTTTGAGAACATACTCTCTCATAATTACTGCTTGCCTTAAGTTGCTCAGCATGTACCATGGCCAGAGACTTGGTTTTAAACAATCAACGCGCCAATAACATTGGTATTTTTTCTTCTATCCAAGTTATTGTTGTTGTTTTGTTTTGTTTTGTTTTTAGGTTTGCAGTTTGTTTGTGTTTTGTTTGTTTGTTTGTTTTAAATCACTAATGCAATGGAATGAAGGAGGGGAGAAGCCTTTGCACAGTGTCACTAGGGAGACTGAGGTCAACATACCTCAACTTCTGTATACCTGGGGCATTCACAAGAGGATAGTCAGCCAAGATAGAAAGTTCTAGAGCATACATTCAAGACTGTAATGGGGTGAATAGGAGATTGGGGATCAAAGTGTCCTCAGACTTCATCTAAAAATGCATTTCAAATATACTGAGTGCATAAAATTCAACTCTAGTTCTGGATGGAAATACATGAAACGTGTTAGCCACTTCAGTAGTTTTATTTTTCTACTTACAAGAAACTGAATAACAAAACCAAACAAACAATAAAAACCCAAACCCAAAAACAAACAAAAACCCACATGCACAAAAAAAGAAAAACAACCCACACCAAAGCAAACAAAACCACAAACCACAATTTCTCTACAGGAAATAACTTAAATCACACACACAATCAACATCATTAATTTTTACTCTCTGTGTAAAAGCAGTAGGATTTTTTAAAGCATATTTCCTAATGTTAGTTCAAAATGTTATTGTTTTTTGTAGAAATGTTGTGTATAAAGTATTAGAATGGTAGAAATGTGCTATTTGCTGAACTTGGCAACAAGTTTGACGATAAATACCAACTGTGAAAGTTATGTGTTCAGACACCTGTCCACTCTCACCTGGGATAGACTGAAATTTGTTTAGCATAGGTCATTAAACCATCTTCAGGCAGCAATAGATTTTTGTTTGTTAAGTTTAGTCTGTATGATAGAAGGAAGAAAGTAGAACACCTGTACAGTGACAATGCATTACTGACATTGCTAATCAAAGGTACAAACACTTATTTTAGAGCTCTCATCTGTAAGTTTTATGAGAATGAATCACTATCTTCATTTATATGACCTAGATCACATTTTGCATTTCAACACTAACCCAATTCTTTGCATTTCAGCTACTATAGTATGAGCATTTCCAGCTGGGCTCTGTCAACCTTCGTTTCACTATAAATCATATCTGCCTTCTCATTCAAAGGTGCTAACTGATGAGGCAGAACTAACACAATCTCAGCTGGCTTTGTGGCCTACTTACAGCACAGCTCCATCAGGAATGCAGATTGCCTCTCTGATCTTCTGGATAAAGCTGTAAAAAAAGTTATATCCCTTTCAACTTACTGTTTTGGAATTCCTCCAACTCCTGCAACTATTCTTTTCACTCAGTACAGAAGATAATGCTTACGCTGCAAATAGTCAACAAGGTTTTAGCAATTCTGGAAACTGATCCATTGCCATAGTCATGAAGGACTAGTACACAGATTAAAAAGGATCCACTTTTTAAATGCTTGTTATTTGGTTAATATTGAAAAACAAGATGCAAGCTTCAAGTTTGTATACATCTTACTTCTGGTTTCTTGCATTTTGACCTAGTGAATATTACTGCTTTTCCTACAGTCCTGCATTTCTCTTTTTCATTCTATTTTTAGAGGGAAGGTATGTAAAAGGAAATTCCTTTTTGTTTGTTTGCTTATGTGAAGAAAAAAAATGTATTATTAATGTAAAATGAATGGTTAGAAGCAAAGACGCATATGAGTATCAACATATATAAATATATATATAAAATGCATAATATACAATTCATAAATGTATAATAATGAGATTATAAATAGGAAATATGTACACATGACTTTTTAAATAACAAACATCTTTTACATCCCACTGTTCTTTGAGAAAAACTAACTCATGAAACCTCCTTTTGTAAGTATTTCTTGATATCACTTGTCATCATAAGTATACAGATGCTTAATACATAGGCTGTGATTCTACAAGACAAAAAAAAAAGCATTCTTATGAAGTAGTAGGACTGTTGGATTCCATACTTACGAAGATTTTATATCAAGTTAATTATTTTTCTGAATTTTTTTCTTGTCCTTAGTAACTCAAGCGATTAACTCAAGTCATAATAGCATAATTAACAAAAAGTAAGTCCTGTATCTACTGTGACTGAGTAGATGACAGTTTGGTGTGATTACGGAAAAAAGATAAATGCCTATAAGATACCCAAGCCATAAAATATGTCAAGTAAAGATAGTTAAAAACTATTATTGCATAGGATCTTAGTAAGACCTCATCTGGAATACTACATGCAGCTTTGATTGTTTCTTATAGGAAGATTAAGGCAGACTTGAATAAATGCAGAGGGAGGCTGCTAGAATGATCAAGAGCATGGATAGCCCTCTGTATGAGAGAAGATGTTAAAACTTTGGATTGTTCAGCCCAGAAAAATGAAAACTTTGATAGAATATTACCATTCGGTATGAATAAAGATATTTTGAATAAATATTGCACTAAGAAAAATGACTAGAAGAAAATGCTGAGGCAAAATCAAGTTCTATAAATTATCCATTAATACATTTTTACCTGTGGTGAAAATTAACTTTATTTCCTGTTTTGTTCCTGTTACTTCATCCATTTTATCACTTCAAGTTTCTTGCCAAACATTCCAGAGGGGAAAAAGCAGGACTTTTGCAACTTCAGTCCTGTGCAATGATCTGCAGAGTGGAATTCTATTTTCAATATAAATTATTTGAAATTGCTTTTCATGCTTTTTTTCAGAGCAGCTGAATTTGCATGTTGGGACATTGGTTGGTTAAACTGGGATACATTTAAAACTCATAATTCCTGTTTCTATTTTTCAGAGCTTCCTTTGATATCTGCATAAGAGTAAAACATAAATTTTTGCATAGCTTTCTGTTGCTCTGCTGTCAGTGAACCTCTGAACTTATTAGTTACACTGAAAAAACAGCAGATAACAAGTGCATCCCATTGAAAATGCAGTAGTTGTAGAGTTTTTCCTGATTTCTCAGTGAAACTTTTCTACTGATTGCTTTTTTATTATTTTGGAAGACATAATTCCTAATGTGAAAAAATGCCATAATGTCTATTTTAATGAATGGAAATACATTTATTTTTAATGGAAACTCTAACTAGCAAGTTATATATCATATTTAAATATAAAAGAGTGTGTCCAGTGGTAAAGTTTCTTATTTTCTACAGAGTGCCTCCTGTGTTTTATTTTGATTTGGAAGGCTACCTCAGGTGTTTGATGGTTGTCATATTATCATTCTCATCCTAAATAAAACTTTAATAATGCATTTACACATATAACTGGGTCTGACTGGCATGGAGCTGATTGTCTTCATAATATGATCCTGTATTTGTGGCTAAAACAAGGCAGCAGTATTTTGGTTGTTACTGAACTCTGCTTTTATAATATCATGGCTTTGTCTCCACCCTTTTCCTCCCCAGCAAGTAACTAGGCTGGAGGGGCACTAAAAGTTGGGAAGGAACTCAGCCAGAACAGCTGACCCCAACTGACCAAAGGGATATTCCATACCACGGGTCACCTTCCTTAGCATTAAAAGGGAAAGAGAAGGAAGAGAACACATTTGTAGGTATGTCTTCCCAAGTAACTCTTTCAAGCACTGAAGTCCTGCTGTCCAGAACTGGCTAAACACCTGTCTGCTGAGGGGAAGTTGTGAGTTAGTCGCATTTTGCTCTGCTTCAGTTTTAGCCTCACCTGTTTAACTGTTTTTGTGTCAATCCATAAGACTTCTCTTCTCTTATTAAGTATCTTATTAAGCTTTCTACTCTCACCCCACTTCATGGGAGGATGCAGTGAGCTGTGTGAGGGTCTGTGTTGGTGTTCTGCTCTTGGCCATGGTCAGAAAACTTTTATAAGATAGTAAGACAAATTTCATCATAAGTGGCAGGACAATGTTTTAAAGGACTGTAGAGAAATGAAGAGAACTGAATGAAGAGATTGCAAAATACTGATTGTACCTCGAAAAGACAAGAAAGAAGGCTTCTTTAAATGCCTCATTTATTTTATTTTTTTTTTTTGTAGGTAATATAGGGTACAAGCAATTTCCTTGCTTACATTTGTAAAACATTTAGATGACAACACCACTCCCAGAGTGACAGTGAGTGACAGTGATAATCATTTTGAGATTCACCTTGTGGATGAAATTATACCAAAGACAATGACAGCCATTTAAGTAAAGAAACAGAAATGTACAAAACTCTATCTTAAAAAGAGGGTGGAAAAAAGAAACCTCCATCAAAACATATTTTTCCACACTGTAATAAATAATTCTTGGTCTTCTCAACAATACTTATATATGTTCTTGATTACATCCTATTTTAATTTGCTTTTAGGGATTTTCTAGAACAAACTTTCTGGACTTTTGCTCTAAGATTGCAACTAACAATATCAACAACTAAGAGACATTTTATAATATTTTCTATGAAAGAAAAAAGTATATACACGCACACATAAATATATAGGAAGGCCATATATGGTGAAATAAAATACTGTACTTACAAGAAATTATTGAAAAGCATCAATAAATTATGTGTTAAGTCACCTTTTATTATAAAGAGCAAGGCAAAAATACAGGAAAAGTGAAATGTCATTGTGTAACCTGAAAAAAATTAACTGGAACATTACCAATACAGACACTAAGGTCATACAAATCAAACCTGCATGTGTAGTAAATATATGCAAACACAAGGATATTGTCCAGGGGATCAAAAGTGATCCCATTTATAACACCCAGCAAAGTAAGAAAGTCTTTCCAGTGGTCATAGGAAAAAATACCCAAAGAACATTATAATAGCTTCCCAGAAATAATTTTTTTTCAGATAAAAAATAAGTAGAAAATTCAGACATTTGCATTCTCACAGAAATTTTAATTGCTGTGTTCTGCATTTAATATCTTCAGTGCTATCTAATTGCACTGTAGAAAGAAATAAGTATATTTACGATAATTTTGTTACAGGTTTTATCTTATTTGAAAGAGGGAAAAATGAAATAATTGACCTAATGTATTACAGAATCTCACAGGAATGATAAGGAAAGAAGACAGAGACTTCTATGTTAGCTAGTGTTTCAGTCAGTCAGAAAATGGTTCCATTAAGTCAAGAGAATTAAAAAATTAGCTTCATGAATACATCAATGTACATCAGAGATTTAACAAAAAGCCACACCTGTTTTCCACAGGTATAAACCACACAAAAAAACACAGGCTACACACAATAATACAACTTTTCTGCTAGCAATAATCTAACAGCAAAGTATCCTGAAGATCCAACTGCAGTTTTCCATTAAATTAACTGGGTTTAGTTTACTAAAGCTGACACCTTGCAGTGTTTCCTTTGCAAGATTGCATGGATACACAAAATAGACCAGCAATATTATCATACACAGTTATAATATGAGGAACATGATGGAAGCAAGATTTGCCTCATTACTGCAACTGACAAATGAGACATACCATTTTTTTATTTTTAAAGTGTTCTGTAATATGAATGAGCTAATGGGCAAAACTGAAATGATATAGCCTAAATAATTTAGCTAGACTGGGTGCTTTTATCTGAAATTAATTCAGAAGCAATTTTGTGAGTAGCTCTGCTCTTTTCTGTAAAAAGATCATGTTCTGCAGAATGTATACACCATCATATCTTTTAGTCATAACTCCAAAATCACCCTTCAGCATTGTTAAGTATGTTTGGTGGTGTTTTGGCTTGTTAGTAGGGTGGATTCGTTGTTGTTTGCATTTGTTCTAGCTAGAGCAGGTTTGCTAACACCTGGGGCCTGCCTTTTTTAACTTATTTGGTGTTTCTGTTCAAGAGTTGAGCACTCGATTTTCATGTGACACACATGCAGATTATCTAAAACCTGCAAGTGGTTAGTTTAGTAAGGAGAAGCCTATTAATATTTGTCAAACTGTGACACATGTATTGGAAAATTAAATGAACACAAAATGTTCCCTCCATTTTACATATCCAGGCACATTTTAAGTTTATAGTAGTAGAGTTCTTCCTCTCCTTTCCCTGTTAAGGTTCCAACCTACAAAAGAATGGATGACTATGGAGATGAACACACTGTCTTGTTAAGTTTTGTCACAGTCTGAGCCTGTGTGTACCCAAATTCTCCTCTGCTTCTAGCTTTTCTAAATGAAAAAGCTACCGCTCATGTCCTCAAATCTTATATGAAGTCTGTATGCAATTGCTCTCTAATCTGTATCAGTCAAAAAGAAACGGGCTAGCTTAAATAATTTAGACAGTACCTACCCTGGCTGACTACAACTGAAATGAATTCAGGAGTGATTGCATTAGTAGCCCTACTGTAAAATCCATGGAAGTGCTAATCTGCAACCCAGGGCTCCAGATATAGCATTAGCTTTTCTCTGTCATGCCTAGAACACAAAGCAACACAACTAATGCCCCCTCTTCCAGTTAGTGAAATAACTCATTTTTAAAAAAACTAAACTAATAAAAAAGAAAATATAAAATACTCCTACACAGACCAAATAGTGTCACCTAGCTTTGTTCATGGGCATGTCTGATTGTTTCTGTGATCAGTGACTTTCATGCAGTTCACAGCAAACAAAGGAAATTGTGATCTTTCAGTAATATGACACCAGGGAAAGTCTTTTTCAAGGTGAACAACTCCTCTGGGTGGATTGCTGTCTTTTGCGTTCATTTGTGATCTGCAGGTGCTTGACAGGAAATGAGCATGGTTGTGGCAGGCCTGCTTCTCTTTGAAAAATGTCACAAAGCGTTACTGATGGAAAATTTAAAAAGCAGGGATTACATCTGAGCTTCACTATAGGACTCATCGTACAGGATCTGTTTCTATCAAGCTTGAGAATGGAACATTATTTCCATTTCCTCTGTATGTGCTCGCAACAGCTTTAAACTTGATTCAGCATAAAAGTGGGGAATGAGTACTTCACAAAAAGCTTCCAAACAACCAAGAAACAAAACAATTAACAATTATTAACATTTTATATGCAAATATGTCAGCAATAAATAAATCATGACAGATTTCTGCCATGTTTGCATATGTTCACTTCTTCTATTGAACAAATCTATTAAAAAGTTTTCATATTGTTACTGTATAATGTTGAAATTTATTTCTGGAGATAGTTTAATATATTTGAGAGAAAATAAGTTCCTCAGCTCTAAGCAATAGTCCACAAAATATTGTGATAACTAATCTAAAACTATTGTAATCACAGTGCAATTAAATTTACAGTGTCATCTTTCTGTTGGCCTATGAGTGATGGTGTAGTTTATAAAATTATTTGAGAAGTTAGAAGATTGTTGATATCTAGAAAATTTTTAAGAATGTTAGATGTTTTATTATTCATCATATTTCAGTTGATTTTTTAAAATATTCAAGGAAAGAAGAGCAATTCTGAAACTGTCACTACTAGAGTTTTATTTTATTTTATAGTACTGCATGTACAAATACTTCAGAGAGAAAATATACATCAAATGAGAGACTTCTAGGTTATTGAGATGTCCTTTTTATCAGCAGTGCTCACTGAAGAGTATTCTCTCAGCCATGAAAAAGAAAATCCCAACATTTTTTCCTTTTACATTTTGTAAACCTTACATCATTAGCACTGCAGATAAATCTACTTTTAATAAATGCTCCAGACTGGAATCTACAGAATAAAAGAAGCTCAAGTTGTGTCAATATGCAAACTAATATGAGAAATGGACTCGGTATCTGTGTATAAAAATAAATTAGATATGGAATAAGAAAAATGATATAGAACTGCATTTAGTAAGTACACAACTTCTTGAAGTAGCATCAAGTTGCCAATGTATTTCTGCTTTAATAATGTATTGCTTCAGTGAGTCATTCTTTTGTTCTGGCAAATAAGCAGCGTTCATATTTTCATATTAAGAGACTTAACATGAGAAATCAAGTCAAACCAAAAAAGCAGTCATTCAAAGCATTAAAATAGCAGCCCAAGTTCACACATGGGAGGTTAATGTTTTAAGTATGATGATCAAAGCAATATTTTTTAGATAAAAATGCATGGCCTTGCAAAAATAAATTGTGAGCAACACTGAGTTATTGAGGCCATCTACTTTGACCTCTCATTAAATATCAGTGTTCTGCTATTCCTTTTTGTTTAGTTATTCATGTTTTACAGAGAAAATAGGAAGATTAGTATGAGTAAGAACTTTGAGTTATGACTGATGACTGTGATGCTGATGACAAGATGGCATAATTTAGTTCTGTCATTTTATCACTGTCATCCTGAATTAGGAAAACAAATAAACACAAAAGCAAAGAAACTATTTTAATAATTCTCATTTAAATTTGGAAAGTGTTAATACATTTTTTTTCTTGTTTCTTAATGTGAATTTAACATTTTAAGAAAAAAAAAAGCAACAAACAAAATCCAACAAAATGAACTTTAAGAAAGAACAAACATCTAAGAAAAAAAAATGCACCTCCTTCAAAAAAAGTAAGTAACAATAGCAAAATGTTGGAAACTAATCAAATTCATTCTTAGCTCTTTAGCATTCATATCAGGTACAATGAAATAATATAGCTGGAGACACAAGTAGCTATTCTCTGTAGCTTTTGTTGAGAGTAAGTTGCAGTTGACTACATTCTCTGTTAATAAATAACTTTTCTGCTGGGAAACTATTACAGTCATACAAGAATCAAAAATAGTTCTCCAAAACTGTATATGCCTTCGGCTCATATGGTCGAATGCAAGTCTGGGTTTTTTTGAAGATTCTTGACAAGAAGATGCCGAGAATAAAGGATTGTGACATTTACAGATCCTCTTTGGAAAGTAGCCAAGGTAATTATTTTTTCAGTATTGGAAAAAAAGGGGTTTGAATTCTATTGTGCCCTAATGATAACCACAGACAAAATACATGTATTTGCAAAGCAGTGATTTAAAGAAGTAAAAGTGTGGAATACTTTCATGAAACTTGTTCACATGCTTTTACAAAAAGTCAATGGACAATATGGGATTTAATTGGATTTTACAAATGCTTTGTTCATTAATAAGAATATCAAAATAATTTATCTAAAATATTGGCTGTTACCTTTGGTTTTTTGGGGGTTTTTGGTTTTGTTTTTTTTTCTCGAATTGATAGAGGAAAATGACTGAGGGAAGTTAGGGACGTAATATCCATGTTTTCATGGAGCTTTAAAAAGTTCTGCTTCAGAGATAATAAAGAGATACAACATATGTGAAGGTGGGGGAGGGGATGTCAAACTACATTACTTGACTGTTTTAAATTACTGTCTACAGAAAGCTATGTTGCTCAGATCTATCATGGGAGTACAGGGAACCAAGCCTCTCTGAATACTGAACTCCTTTACACTTCTCCCAAAGGAACTTCTCTTTCACNGTTTTTGGTTTTGTTTTTTTTTCTCAAATTGATAGAGGAAAATGACTGAGGGAAGTTAGGGACGTAATATCCATGTTTTCATGGAGCTTTAAAAAGTTCTGCTTCAGAGATAATAAAGAGATACAACATATGTGAAGGTGGGGGAGGGGATGTCAAACTACATTACTTGACTGTTTTAAATTACTGTCTACAGAAAGCTATGCTGCTCAGATCTATCATGTGAGTACAGGGAACCAAGCCTCTCTGAATACTGAACTCCTTTACACTTCTCCCAAAGGAACTTCTCTTTCACTGAGGGAAAACTTGACAAAAAAAAGGTATTGTATATGAGTTAAACAGTGGAGATACAGTACACACTAATTTCACTTCAAGGCTGACTTTTAGGCTGTTCCAAACATGAGATGTGTTAAAAGGGATAAAATGTATCTCCTTGAGTTCTCGAATAAAAAACCAGATGTCAAAAAACATAGACTGAGTTGTAGTGTCCAAAGCAGCATTACACTCACTAAACTTTCTTTTAATGTTACAAACTTGTTAAGCCACAAATCTAGGTTTCCTTTTAGTTGTCAGATTTCTTAATAATTGTATAATAAATTGTACTGAGGCATGTGAGGATTTTATTATTCACTATGCATATTATCAGTACTGACAGATCAAAGAAAAAAACAGCTTTTGCTACCTGCTTGGATTTCACCTAAACATCAAATATTCTTACACAAAGACAATTAATTTTGCTGCAGCATAGAGAGCAGGAATTTGCAGACAAAGCCTGAGATTAAACTAATCTTCAAACAGAAGATTTTTTTACAAGATGAAAACCCCAAGTATGTTTCAGTGAACTTGTGCAAGTGTTAATTTTTTGTATGTTTTGGTTTTGTTACCAGATCCTTTGAGTAGGGGCATGATTGCTTTGAAACCCCTGGGGAGAACCAGATGACAGAGTTTCAGAAAAGCTAAAAACCTTTCTAAACAAACACACTCCCTGCAGAGAGAATCAGAGCTGTTGATCTTCCCAGCAAAAACACTACCTAAATGTAGCCACAGTTAATTACATGCTGTTGACAAGAGGCACCAAAAACACCGCACATTTTATCATCATGCAATAGCATACAAATGACAAGTTTTGACAAGTATCTATTTGTTGTTTTCAGAATTTGCATTGAATATGACAAGCTTACTTTAAGCTAATATGCCTCAGTGCTATTTAGTCAATCATCCTTTCTTTTGAAGTTAATTCTAATTCAGACAAACATGCCCATATCTGCAGCTTGTGTGATATCAATAGAGGCTTCGGGTGTTAGGTAGAACATTAACACAGTGGTTGTGCCCAAAGTTATCAAACACTTGATTAATGCTTTTACATCCATGAGAATAATAGAAATGGAAGATTTGGGTTTCATGTTATAAATTCATTCATTGGAGGAAAATTATATCATTGCCCTTCTGTTTGGCTATTGTAGCCCTCTCCATTGGTTCTTCATGCGGTTGTTTCCCATTTGAAGTGTTCATGGTCTTAGATGCTATTAGTCTCTGGCATGAATTTCAAAACACCTTTTTTTTTTTTTTCCTTTTAGACTTTCTCGTTATNTTTTTTTTTTTTTTTTTTTTTTTTTTTTGTTACAAATATGATTTCCAGCTTTTGAAGGAGGAAAAAAAAAAAAAAAGGTTCAAACCCAAATCCTACTTTCCTGAACCAAGTTCTGTTTTAATAGTAATGAAAATAGGGGTCTGTGGATTGAAATACAATGAAGAAGTGTATATAACCACTGAGAGTCAAACAAGAAAAATGGGTAAGGTGATCCCATGTAACTTAACTTTTTAGCCTAAAGAATACAGAAGCATTCCTTCAAAAGA
>VXAU01001551.1:845467-864876 GCA_013399695.1 Formicarius rufipectus | reverse complement strand
CTAATAATTGTACTTCAAAAGTGGAAAACAAACAAAAAAAAAGTGTTGGAGAAGGGAGAAGGGTTAAAACAGTCAATTCATGATAAATTAGCATAGGTTAGCATCACACTACCCTTCTCTGATTCCAGTGAAAATCCATCCTCAGCCTGATGTGGTTGTCATTGGCTGGAAAACCTTTAAAGATAGCAAATTCTTATCAGCTGAAATTGTGAAAAATCCACATAATTTACAGTCCACTTAAATGTTACTTTTTTTTTTTAATGAGTGTATGTAAATATCCACACAAAAAGAAGTCCTTTTCTGTATTCTATATATTTATTATTGCTAAACCTCCATATGAGTTAGTTAATTAGGTTGAGTTCAATCAGTTATAATTGTCTTTAGAAGATGTATCAAAACTTCCATCATACTTTATTATGATAGTGTGAACTCTAAAACTTAAACAATCTAAAACTTACTATTTTTATGTCTTCACTTATGGATACCCTGTCCTTCAGATGAAAGCAAGTGTTTCAAAACTTCAGTATTTATACATTTTAAGCAAAGCTGGTTTGACATAATATCCTGCCCTTCTTTCCACTTCGATAAATTAATTTCTTTTCCATATATTACCNAAAAAAAAAAAAAAAAAAAAAAAGATAATATTTGAAAAAATATCTATTTTAAAATAGTGATTCAGACTCTACTTGTAAAGACAGGAGCTCACAAAATGTCAATCAGTTTACTTTCACTGAGTTCAATACCTCCACAGAATTGTAGAACACTCATATGTGGAACTTTTACAAAATTCGTAATAATTGTACTTCAAAAGTGGAAAACAAACAAAAAAAAAGTGTTGGAGAAGGGTTAAAACAGTCAATTCATGATAAATTAGCATAGGTTAGCATCACACTACCCTTCTCTGATTCCAGTGAAAATCCATCCTCAGCCTGATGTGGTTGTCATTGGCTGGAAAACCTTTAAAGATAGCAAATTCTTATCAGCTGAAATTGTGAAAAATCCACATAATTTACAGTCCACTTAAATGTTACTTTTTAATGAGTGTATATAAATATCCACACAAAAAGAAGTCCTTTTCTGTATTCTATATATTTATTATTGCTAAACCTCCATATGAGTTAGTTAATTAGGTTGAGTTCAATCAGTTATAATTGTCTTTAGAAGATGTATCAAAACTTCCATCATACTTTATTATGATAGTGTGAAGTCTAAAACTTAAACAATCTAAAACTTACTATTTTTATGTCTTCACTTATGGATACCCTGTCCTTCAGATGAAAGCAAGTGTTTCAAAACTTCAGTATTTATACATTTTAAGCAAAGCTGGTTTGACATAATATCCTGCCCTTCTTTCCACTTCGATAAATTAATTTCTTTTCCATATATTACCATGTAATAAGTATATTCTGTGAAAGGTAAGAGACCTTCAGGCATCCCCAAAGCTAAACTTATCGCAAAGCAGGCAGATCTAGAAATGTGCAGTGATATATTTTATAGCCCTCTTGCTAAAAAACTGTTGATTTGCTTTTCCCCTGTCAGAGTACATACCTCGAAGCTTTATTGATTAGAATAAACTGATATCACAGTCCTGTATCTCTTTTGCTTTATATTATTTTCTTTGAAGGAAACCAGCCATTCTGAAGTAACCAATGAGTTAGAACTGTAATCAACAATCCATAGAATCTCTAACTCTCAAAGACTGTTTTAAGAGTTTACTGTCACACATTCCATAAGCAATTCCTTTATTCTCATGAAATGTAATTTAAAAAGTGGATCTTATTCTAAAGCTAGTAAAAGAAGTCATCCAAATGTCCTCATACAGAGATTAACTGAGCTGCAAAAAAATACTCCAGACAGACAATGTGAATACTCTAGGAGAGGAAAGACTGAAGGCTGTTGTTGTAGCTGTGGTAGCAGCTACCGCAGTGTCAATCAATAAGCAAGCCATTGTGATGTAAGCAAAAATCACCTAAATACACAGTGAACTGCAGTTTAGTAATACCAACTTAAACATATGACTTTTTGGTTGTTTTTATGGTTGTAAATTTCTTTATATTTTTGCAATATTACTATTAGATGATTGAAGAAAGTTCTGTAGCACATTTATCTCTTCATCTTGCAGTACTACCACTTTCCACAGAGGATGCTCGCCTCACTCAAATTAGGTAGTCAGTTGTCATACCTGAAATTTAATGTTAAAAATAACTTTCTTCTTTTCATAAATGACAAAGCACATTATTTACATTGCTTAGACATAGCACTGTAGTAGGAAAATGTAATCTCCCAGTGTTTTTGAATCATCAAAACTCTAAATACTTAGGGCTTGGGGAAATTGAACTCAGTGACCCACAGAGTGACAGTTATGCTCCTGATTCCTCAGAGGAAACATCACCTGAAGCATTTAACATGTTTTCAGAGAAACAGTTTACCACCACCAACACCTATTGCTATTTGGGATGTTAGAGATTACCTGAGATATTCTTGTTGAATTGTCACCTGACGCAGGGGAACACTGACTTTATGTAAGCTTGGATATCTGCTTCAGAGCAACTGTATTGAGCCCATTTCAAAGCAGCAGGTTAGACCACTTAAAGGCATGCTTGGTTTTCCTTGGTGTTCCATTTAAGCAATATTGTGGTTATGAGGTTCACAAGGACAATTTGGAAAAAAAATAAAAATTAAGAAACTTTGTGACTCTACATCTTCTTCAGAAGGAGCTTTACATCCTTTCTCCTGACACTGTCTTTAGAGGTTAAATCAATTCCAGATTCAGTTGTCTACAATAGAGAACTGGGATTCAGCTCAGTAATAAAGACATATAAGTGTGAATATCTACTGGTAAAACGGTGTTTAAGCTCATACCAATGTCAGCATGGAGTAGTTGGAGAAGCTATCAGAGCTAGTCAAGAACCAGAAAACCCCAAAAACATTGGAACTTAAAAAGTTCTCTGAATTCCTTGGGCTCAAAACTTGGACTGACATCATCTTGATCTGGAAGTGTGGACTACCATCTCACTCACCTAGGGACATCTATGTCGGGCACTGCAAGGGTCTGCTGCCCTTAAGGGCAGTACACTGAGGGCAGTCATGGTAGGTCTTCACTCCAGGGCACCTATCCCACAGCATCTAGCAAGGGAGCAGGGCTGGAACTGGTCTGGGGGTGTTGATCAGGGCCAAACCAGAGTCCAGTGATCTCTTGGCAAGACCATGGTGACAGGAAAGTGCCAAGTTTCAGGTAAGAAGTCATGTGGACTGGAACCACAATCAACAGGATCCATAACCAGAGCTAGTTATGTGGCAATAACTTAACTCACGTGGGGATTAAGCCTACCAGACTCAATTTAAAAGCTTGTCCAAATCAAAATGAGTGAAATACACTGGGGCTTCTTACAAGGGTTCTGAAAGGGGAGACTCCACTGAAATGCCTTTCGTATCTTTCCTCAAAATGGCTTTTATCAACTGTCTGTATCTGGGATTAAAAGATATCCCAGATAGCTGGGATACACTCTCCCTCGTTCCTGTTGTTCAGCCAACATCAGGACAGGAATGTAAACATCATCGGAGCAAGGGAGTGCAGTTTTACAAAATTCTAAATATTGCCTAGGGATGGAATGATAGTATTCCAATATAAATATATTTTATGTATTTTACAGTAAGAAAATGGTAAGTTTCTATCCACAATAGAAGGAAACTCCTAATTTTCTCCACAAGTCAGACAGAAAGTAGGGAGAGAAAATACATGCTCACACAAACATGTATATATATACCATTTGTGGTTGCCTAGGATTTGGGCATCTTTCCTTCTACCACAGCCAAGCTTAGTCATTTATCTAAGTTGACATGGATTTTCTTGCTGGTATGAGTTATTGTATTTTAAATGATGTTACACCTTTATCCATACCTTACCAGAACTACATTCTTAAAGAAAAAAGAAAAAAAAATAAGCAGCATATTTTCATGCATATTTGTAAGTATTTGCTTCAAAAACCTAATGAGAGATAACAAGAACTGGTTTGTATTTTAACTGAACTGCATCTCCCCTTTGTTTTTCTGCAATTTCGTAAACTCTCTTCCTTTGATTTGGGAGTAATGCAAAGTGACAAGATAGCCACCAGCCATGCCAAGATAAGCTAGCAGTTTCAAATGATAAAATATTTTGCAAAACATGTTTAAAAATGCATGCAAAGGTTTAGACACAATGTGCCACTTTTTACTGTTTGCAATCAAACTGCAGTGAGCAGACCTGGCCTTATATCCCCATATGACACACTGCCATATTCCTGGTTACATTTCTTCATACATCTATGTATAAGGCAGAAATGTCTTTTTCCCCAGCCATCAATGAGTAGAAGATTGCCATTTCAAGATTTTGTCTTCAAGACCTCCATAATTTATGAACTGATATTTATAACCCAGCAACTGGTGTTCAAAAAAAATTCCAACCGTTGAAAATCAAAGACTAACAAGTTTCTTTTTTGCTTTTCCATCTTTCTTGACTGAGAAAATACAGAGGAAAACAAAATTGTCTGCTACCACTGACAAGTCTTTCTGTGAAATTCCTCTTTTTGTAGTTTTAAAACTACATCCAGGGAGAATGAAATGATCAGAAATTTTTTAAAAAAAATTATAGCCTCACAAATTTATATCCTTGCGGATGTAATATTTACTGACTGATTTTCCAAATCAATGACTCTGTAGGACATATCAGTAAAAGAAGATACAGAAAAGGAACCAGGCCACCAAGGTTGTTGTGTACCCTATAATACACAGCCTATGTGCATGTAAAAAAACCACAAACAAACAAAAAAACCACAAACAAACAAAAACCCAAACCAAAACAAAAACAAACAAACAAAACCAACCAAAAAACCAAAAAATAAGCAAACAAAAATCAAAAAAGTAATTTCTTGAGAGCTTGTATTCTTACAGTCTTATTATTTATTAACAAATTCTTACGACTGATTAGAAAAATGGATATTTGTGACTGTGTATATGCGTGTGTTGGGAAGATTACTTTTAGACCTCAGCTTGTGAAAATATGAGAATCATGACTGATGACTTAAGGATTAAGCAGTCACGTAGTCCTCTTATTGTGCTTAGAGATGAAGAAGAGATGTGCTTCTTTGGGCAAGAATAATCTGTGTAAATGAAAATGCAAAAGAAAATTTCATGTTGCTTTTGCTACTTCAAGTAGTAATGATAAACCAAATAGACAATGCAAAAATTATTCTAAATAAAATTATTTACCTTTGTCTGTGCAAGCTCGTTATTAATTATCTTACTTTCTGTAAAGAGATGTATCATACACATGTTGAAAGATTAACAAGTTCTAAGACATTTTACTGACAGTATTTTTATGTAAAATAAACCTTGATTTTTAGATATTTATAGAATAACTTATTTTCTGTATACATCTAATTTGGGTAAGAGTCTGAGTTTGATTACTTTATTGCTACATCTTCACTAATGAAGTCATACAGTATTATAAGAAAGATGTTCTAAGCAAGAAACAAAAATTCACAGGCATGCAGAAGCTCATTTAATTCAGCAAATGTTGTTAGAAAAAGCTGAGATGTCAAGATGAGAGATTAAAACCGCAAACTTCTAACATGTATTTCAGCAGAGAGAAAAAAAAAAAAAGATAAATTAAACCTTAATTGATTGTTAAGAAGCATCGGCCTGAACGTAGGTAGAGATACTCAATAATTGTGAGAGCAGGAGGCTTGAAGAAACTGTTAATGATTTATTCTGGCAATGGCACATTGAGAATGTGCTATGCACATTATCTGAAATATTGACTCAAACATAACTAGTACTTTTACATTTTATCTTTGCTCAAAAATATTGGGACAGTGGGCAAAGTAGAAGGATTTGTTACTTAAATTTTGTATGAATGTATTCTATCTTGAAAGTAGAAATAATTGACTTATCTGTCAAGAAAATCTATTTAAAACCAGACTGTGACATTTAGTTGCTCTTTCAGTGGTAAGTGAAAACACAATCTTGTTGATGTAAGACCATAGCAAAATTGCACACCTGTAAATTCTACATAATTGGGGCCACAGTCTGCATGTGGATTGTTTTGAATTGCTACATCGCTATTCAGAAGTAACAATGGCTTGAGTCTTGAAAGGTCAAAAAAATTTAGTATGAAATTTCAAATTCTTTGTTGAGAAGAAAGCCAGGACATATCCACAACTCTGCAGGTTTCTGGTTTAATTTTCCCTTTCAGTCCAATCACTTCCCAAAGGGAGCTTGGCATGTTGGAAAGTCCCAATCAGAATGGGACTACGTTTAGATAATGAAACACTCTCCTACTTGAGTAATAAACCACTTGAAGTATTGAAAGCATTGTTTGAAGAATGGAATACTAATTAATTAAGAAGCAGAAAAGATACCAAAGACATGTTGAATGATTCTTTACATATATAGCTCAAATTGAACAGATTAATTTTGTTTATGAGTCTAAGCCTGCAATGTTTTTTTTGGAATACATGTCACCACCTTAAGATGAAGAATTACAATAGAGATGGGGGACAGAGTCTAGAATGTGGGAAAATCTTGAGCAGAGATTGAAAATCTTACTCTGTGTGCAAGGTCTAAATCAACTACTTAGAACTAAATTTTTAAAGAAGCTCGGATGCTAGAATATGCAGCTTCAACCCTTCAGTGTCCAGTGGTATTCAACCAGTAACCCAGGAATTACCTGCAGCCTGATAAAGTAATAATGCCTTTCTCCCAAGGAATGTCTTTCCTTGGGAGAAGTAAATGTTTGTGAAATCAATCATTTCTAGTTCTCTTGCATATAGTCTCACCTTAAAAGTAGAAAAGAGAACACCCCAATAAAATGCCAGCCAGCAGCAATTTGCACTGTGTCCTGTCTAGTTCTGGAGAGTGCCTGGAAGGACAAAACTGGGCTGGTCAATCTCTCCGTTAGTGACACTGATAGAAGCAATCAGGTTTCCAGAGTGATTTTCTGTGTATGAGCAGTGGTGTCTCTGCATCTGTCTAGAGTGGAAGTACTGCTGACATATTTTGGAGTTGGGTTGCTCCATGATCTATCTCTGCTTTGAGTTATGACCCCTTTTGTTACACAAGTCTTAACAAATGAAAAATAATGAAATGTTCACATAGAATTTAATTAGAAATAAAATTAAGTTAAAATACAACAAATTAAGGATTAGGGATTATGGTATCTGTTCATTTTAGAAATAAAGAAAATCTCAAGTATTTCCAATAAGTAAGATGCAAAATACTCAACATGTTATCTAAATATGACACAAGCTACCTGAGTAGCTAATGCATAACAATTATCCTTGAAAACAAGCACTAATATATTTATATTGGTAAGCTTCTTCACTGTAGAAGCTATAGATTCTGTATGAGTTATAATGTCATAGGGGAAACAGAACAGGCAACAGGGCACTACTAAGGTTGATTTACTAACTGGACCATGTGAGGAATAGGATGTGTCAGGAAAAATTCTGTGAGTGTGCCCACACACATACATTCACACACATGCATGCAACTACAGTTCCCTGAAATCTCCAATTCCCAGAATCTCAGACAGACACATGGATCAAGGCCAAGCCTCTGAGCATCACTTGTGCATCAATGACACTAAACCTAACAATGTGCCCCCATATCCTTCAGTGGGGGTTTATTAGCTGAATGTTGGCAGATGTTGCCTCGACTGCTCACCCAGTGCCTTCTTGGCAGTTTCAGGTCTTGTTTTCCTGTCACTTGTTGACCTCTTGCCTATCCACAGGCTCATCCCATTCAGGTCACCCTTGAATTGCTGCTGACCGCAGAGCATCCTATTCAGTCACTCACATCCCTATCACGACAAGGCTGTAGTGATCCCATGACAAGCAGTGTAATCAGGGTAGCAACTACAGGGAAGAAATCACAAAAATTTAGAGAGTCACTGCTGAATTAGATAGTTTGGTCCTTTCGGTCTTTTGTTTGTTTTTGTTTTGGTTTGGTTTTTTGTTTTGTTTTTTTCTTTTGGTTCTGACATAGAACTCACTTGGGAAGGCAAGGTTGGTGAGTTTATTTTGGCACTAACTTCATGTTTTGACTTATAAGAACCTAATTTTTAGTGGCTTAACTTTAGGTTGAATAGCTACAGGCTGCTTAACTTAGATGGAAAAAAAAACTACATCAGAAAGAGTTAGACTCCTCTCCGGAAGCACAAAACCTGACATATGTGTGAGATAACCTCCCCAATCTACTTTACGTTCGGAGTAGATTTTAGGACAGAACACTTCATGATTAAAACCAGAAGAAGGAGAAGTTGAGAGAACCAACATTAATACTGCAATATTTTGATACTGCCTGTGTTTGCACTCTGAAGGAGGGTGGGGCATAACCTCAGGCACCTCACACAATCAGTCCTCCTGCCTATTTTTCAGAAAGTTTCTTGCTGTCTGTGTGACTGTGCTCAGGAGGTCTCTCCCACACAATGCAGGATGAGGAAAGCACATACCAGAGGTTACTCACTGTATATAGATAAGGACTTCCAGTTCTGGGAAAGGATGATATTAGGTCAAAAGATGCTCAGTTTGTCCTTTTGCCTACCGTGGAAAGGGTCTTCAGTGTCAAAGAATAACACACTCTGAACAATCATTTGTAGTCCAGCAGTGGAAACATCTTTCTGTATGGTTTTCTGGAAGGAGCTTGCAGAAGGAAAGAAACTAATCAACAAAAAACAACTCTCAAGACATCATAATAAACAATTGCTAGGTAATCTAATTTCAAATTATTCTAATAGGATTTGACTTCTATTTTGGCTTGCGGATAGTTTTCACTTCAGAATATAAGGCAGGATTCAGTCACCTTACACATAGGCATATACTTTCACTTCAGACGAACCTGGGTCTTCCATGGGTACAATATCTATTTTTCATGTTCCACACAGGTACTTTGGATATTTAAGGTCTCCCAAGTGGCACTGGAGTCTACATGGAGGCAACCTAACATAGCCTGCTTGCCCAGCTATTTATGCAGCAGCATTTCTGAAAGCAATACGTTGCACACAATCAGTTTGCACTTGTTTTCTACTCTGGTGCAATACAAGATATTACATCTCCTCCTCGCTGTTATCTACTTCAACATTGTCATATATGCAATACTGTTAGGTCATAACTTAACAGTTCACAGTTCACAGACTTCACCGACCTCAGAGATATCCCCTTGTAAATTATTCAATAGCGTCTATTGTTTGCTTTTATCTCACACCAAAAAGGACATGACTAAATGAAGGATGAAACTTCTGAGTTAGCATTCTTTCTTGTTGCTGACAATAGGTCACCCCATTCTGCCATACCAGATAAGATATTCACCTCCTCAACACCTGCCTCCACTTCCATACCCTTCAATATCAGTAGGAAGAGCTGACTAACTCCAATTTTGTCTTCCAATGCTCACTGATTTTCAACTTGTGTTCCTAAGATCATGTTCTAGACCACTCCCTTCTCCTCAGCTGACAATTAGAGGTGCTGAGCTCAGCAGTCTGACCTCGGCAGTGCTGTTACAACCTGATTGCAAAGGTCCGAGCTTCACTGGGTGTTACGCTTGCATTTCAGGCTTCAAGAGATTTCACCCACATGAACCCTTGTAAGTCTTTGATTTTTGGTACCTTGAGCTCACATCTGGAGAAAAACTACACATTTTTCTCTAGGAGATTTCTTTTAATTTGGTGAGAATATGTTCCACCAATATCAATGTTTTGGCAAAAATAGTTTTACAAAAATAACATGCAACTTCACAGAAGCACTGCAACAGATTACTGAGACTTGCAAGTATTGTAATTGTAAAGAATCTTTTTTGCACCCAGTAAACATAAACTCTATGCCACTTTAGTGAGGCACCCACAAGTTACAAAAAATAAGCATTTAATTTACCCACAAGAGGAAGAAAAGAGTAAAGGAAGAAAGATTAAGATAAAAAAAGAATAAAGAGAGAAAAACACAGTTATCACTTAGTAGGTCACAAGCTGACATCTTCCAGAGAAGGCCAGGGCCAAGTGGAGACCTCCTACGCGCCTTTTAATAGGCTCTGGCTACTGTGGCCATTCCTTCCAGACAGGACCTTTGGCTCACTGACCACTCACTGTCCCCTTGGCCACAGTGAGGGTGTCAGAGCCAGCCAGAGGCTTCAGGGGGTGTGGTGTGGGTGTGTTACTAGGTGGACCTTATTGACTGACAGGTGTCCTGTGTGGCCTTCATGCCATGTGGCCAAACCTCAGCAGCCGTCCCAGCTGACCATGTGGACACTGTGCTGGAGGGCTGGTCCCCTCACCCAGCACACACACACACACACACACACACACACACACACACACTAATACAGTCCCACAGAGTGGTTCTTAACCAATAATTGATCTGGTGTGTATCAAGTAGCTATACTCAGAGATGCAATACAGACTGGAAGGCCACAGACTTTCTTGGACATGTGGTTTCCATGTAAGGAGAAACAGGTTGGTGACAAACTCTGTATGAAGACATTTCTTCAGGTGCCCGAATCACAGGACAATCAAGAATAATCATCAGGAATGAAACACCTTACCCTCTCCCCTACATAGTGCTGTAAGCAAAGAACTAATCCCTGGAGTAATTATAATCCTAGGAAGATAATAAGCCATTCAATGCCATAAATGAGGGCAGGCACTGAACAAAATAAAACGGTCTCTTATCCCTAAACTATCTGAAACCAGGTATCCAACACAGAGGTAACTGCTAGGTATCAGTTATCTGAGGTGAAGATTCAGAATCCAGGTGAATTCAGGTGAAGTCTCTCCAGGTGAAGGTGAATCTTTGGTTGTCCACAAAAAGCTCCTTCCTTATCTCTGAACCCCTGTATATATAGGCAACATGTGAGCAACACTGAAATCTGTCAGAAAAGAAACCATGAATTCTGTCCCATTACATTAGCTTCCAAGTCAGGAGTGAAGGATATCAACCTTGACACTAACTCAGTTGACCTACATAGAAGAAACAAAATATATATTTCAATGCATTTTTGCTTTAAAAGTTTCAGGTGTGAAAAATTTAAGGGAAGGAATTAAAATTGCATTTAAGGGGACCAAGCCAGGACATGTATTCAGAACATTCAGAAGCTAAACACAAAACACAATTTTGTTTTAATAGCGGAAAAACTAGTTTTTGTTTTCAATAGGAAAGATAGAAACAAAGAGTATTAGATAGTTTATGCTTTTTGCTAAACTTACGACACTTAGAAATATCTACCAAAACACATAAATATAAGATTTGGAGGTGGTTTTTTACCTTTCCAGAGGGAAGTACATTCATTATGTCTACTTCGAATATTGGTAACATCCTGAATTGGTCAATGACACATAATATCTCTCTCTTGCCTCTTAAACAGATTGCATTGCTGAGAGTTGCATTCAAATATCAATGCTAACTGTTCACATTTTAATTTATTTATCTCACCAAAAAGAAAGGAATACATATTTCTCTAATAATTTCTTATTTTCTACCAGAGAGAATCAAACTCTAAATTACATTAAGTTTACAGGTTCCTAATCAAAATCAGGAGGAGTTTCAGATGTGGAAGCAATCAGGAACATACATTAATCTCAAAATAAAGTTTCTTATTCTTAGTTGATACTAATAAAAAAAATAATCTGTCCATGAGCAGTCAGCAACCAAGCAAAATAAGCTAATTGAGCAAACATTTTTTAAGAATAGATTATGAATAATTCTTCCCATGGCTTGGAGATGAAGAGCAGATATGTATTAATATACTGCAGTAGATCACTTGATTGACATTTAGCTGTTGGTTTCCCTTTATTGCGTATGATGAAAGAAGAGCGTCTTTAAAAGTATGCCAAAATTACTGTCATTCCTTTTATTTGTGGATATTCTTTTTCTATGTCACTTCTTCCCACTTAATAATTAAAAAACGAACAAACAAACAAAATCCCAACAAAACACATTTCTGTCTTCTTGTATTAAGTATGTCATCCTATCTCCAACATATAACTAAACATAAAGTCTAAGCCCTGCTGAGATGCTATCTAAACTGTTAAATTAGGTTTTAAATGACACTTATTTCCAGCTCTTATGCAGTCCCTCTGCACAGAGGAGGGGAAATCAAAGACAATTTTACTCAGTAAGATTATAATTTTATTCATTAAAATTATTTATTTTGTGATTAAGAGACTTACTGTTGGCCAGTGATCATCCAGCTGTGCACCCTGCTTCTATGGCATTTGTTCTCTTAACTGAATGTTTGTACAAATAAAATAGTCTTAACTAATAATTTAAAATACAACAGTGCCTTTTCTACAGTACCTCTACCTCATGTAGATCCTATGCGATCTTCTGTTATATTCTAATATATATTTTTATATATTTATATTATTTATATATATATTTTATACTGGATTTGAAAATTCTGCAGTGGACAAGGGAATGATAAATTAGTCGGGATGTCTGCCCACAAGGCACGAACATATGAATGATTTTGGTTTAGAACCCCATGAGGTTTTTTTTAATTGGTATGTTAGATGTAATTCAGATACATTCTCTAAAATATTAGCATTCACATCAATGATGTCAGCTTTTCAGTAGATAAATAGAAAAGCAAGGGTATAGAGACATTGCTTGGGTATAAACCCTTGGCAACCTTCCACAAGTAGAGCCCTTTCAGTACATGGATGCCTTACTGCTGTCTCTGCACTGCACTACTGTGACCATGGAAAAGCTACCCACTTTGGTGCACTGAAAACCAAAATGGACAGGGTTAATTGTCAGCCGAGTTATAGCGGATAAGAAGAGGAAGTCGTATTTTCTTCCTCAGGGCAATAATTTTATCTTTTTATAATAATTTTTTTAAGAACTTAATGATCTATGCGCTCAAAGGCAGTAAGAGAGGTGACATGATGAGAGAATAAATATATTTGGTGGTGATCTGGTCGGATTATATGTTCTAGAAGTGGAACAATTCTTTACTCACTACACTTTTGAAAATACAAACAAAAACACAAACAAACAAACAAAAAAATTAACCAAACAGAAACCCTATAGGAAAGCATTCTTTCAAAAAAGGATAAAATATGACTTTTTCAACACATAACATCTGAATATAAAGTTTTAGATAAGGGATATTAATAAAGGAGGAGTCCACCATCCCATTGGCACTGACACTCTGCTTCATAAGGTCTAAACCTTACGCCCCTCCTGATGATTTTTCTGTAAGACGTATTACTTTCAGGCTGAAAGATTCCAAATAGCTACCCACTGGGCATTTTAATTGACCAGGTTTGAGGTGAAGAATCAAAGGAGGAAAAGTGAAAGGTTTAACTAAGCTGTTATTTTTGTCCCTTTAAAGGCTGTTGTGATGTTTGAACAAACTGGAAAATATGTACGTTGCATGTCTCAGTCATTAAATTATAAATGGCATTTTTTTACATCTCACGAGTCATATGAAACTGAATTGGGAATCACATACATTCTTGGGTGGCTGAACTTTTTAATCTATTTCTCTCTTCCTAGTGCCCATAAATTTTAAGTCTGAATAGAGATCTTTCCTCTGTTCCCTATTTCTCCCTGTTCTGTCTTCCAACCTGTTCTGTCTTCCAAACCACTGGTGAGAAGTGGGACTATTCCACTACCAACTTCTACCCTCAGTTCATTTCAGTTCAGCCTAGCCTTCCCAGAAAATTCAAACAATAATGAAAGGGCTTATTTATCTTTTTCCACAGATTCCTGTTTTATTTCATTAAGAGAACAAAAGACAATAGGGAGTCTTGAACTCTGTAAATGCAGGACAACAGTTGGCCTAATATTTTCCCTTACTTTATTTCTACTGAAATTTCTCTGTTAGTCAAAGAAATTTGACAATGAGAAACTCATCTCAGAATACTCAACAGCACTGACTATGAAAACCCAGTTTGAAAGATACTTCCTACCTGATTGGGTCTTCCAATTTCAAGACAAGTCTTGTAATTCCTGGATTTTTTGCTTTAAACAGGATGAAATCTATTATAAGAAGTTAAATCTAGTAATTTGATTTATCTTTTGCTGCACTTTTACGGAAAATAAAAATAAGGGGAAAAATAAATTTGTTTCTCTTTTTCTTTAGGTAACTAAATGGAAAATTGTCAGATCAGGTAGATTTTTGTCAGACTGAAAATATTATTATTCACATAATTAATTCTGATTATGGAAATTTCCTCTAACTTCTGCATCTGGTTACAATTTGAAATTCTAAGGTACTGGAGTATTCACTGGAAGGGAACACTGGGTTTGTCTAACGGTTTTCTTCCTTGTTAAGCAATGTGTTCTCAGTTCCTGTGTAAAATTGTCTGATTTCAATTTGCAACCAGTGGGCTTTGTCGCATTGAAGATTCTTCTATTATTTTAATTCTGTTCTCTGGAGCAGTTATAATCTATGACCATGGCAACATATAACCTTAGTCTGCTGCCTGTTGTCACTTCTCAAAAAGAATATCAGCTTGTTTGGCTCTATCACTGAAGCTGATAGATGCAAATGACATGGAGTATAGCAAACTCTATTTGAAGTATATCCTTTCTGACAAACAAGCGCATCCCAGAAGAAAACTTTTTCAGCATTCTCTGCTTAATTGTTCTGCTGAAAAAGACAGAATACTTTTTTTCAAAGCCCTTCTACTTATTTGTTTTACTCTCTTTTTCACCAAGAGCTAGAGAATCCATCAGTATCTTTAAGGAGGAGTCATCTTTTTGGCATAATAACATAGAGATCACATTTTCCTGTAGAAATGCAGAAGAATGGTATCAACAAAGTGAAGATTCATTTTATCTATACTAGTTTTAGATGCATTTCTAAAAGACAATAGACTAATTCCATCTTTTGGCTTTTATAATCTAATGAGAGAATTGGTGACAATAAAAAATAAATTAAAGTTTCCCTATAAAAGAAAGGGTGAAAAAACCCCAATGTGCATGGAAAGTGGTTTGAGGGGAGAGTGACCCAGGAATAATAGGATTGTCTCTTTATAGTGAAAGTAAATTTTATAAGTAATTAAAAGCCTGCCTGAAATAAACTGAATTAATTAAATCATTCCTATTGACATTTTCCTATAGATCAAGATTCACCAGAGAGAGATACAAATGAAATTTCACTGTATGTGCTTTCTAGGGGAACATAGAATATTCCAAGGAAGACATCTTTCAGGCCCTTCTGTCATGATAGCATTACTTTTCTTGGAGTACTTAAGAGAGAAACCTGTTCTTTAATGTAATACATAGGTCGTATGAATTATAACTAAAAGGCCCTTTTTGTTCTCTGACATCTATTCAAAAATGTGGAGAAGTTTACAAAGCACTGTAGCATGAAATTTCACTAGCTTCCAAGATATGGAATTTCAGCCTTAATTTTCAAGATATCTGGCTTTTGTCCACAAGTGGTTTGGAAGACAAATTGGAAGACAGAACAGGGAGAAATGGGGAACAGAGGAAAGACCTCTATTCAGACTTCTTAAAATGTTTTTGATATCTTAATTGTCAGGATATCAGGACATCTGGCTTTTAGTTCCTCCTTAAAGACTGCTTGCTAATCTAATAACAGTGTGAAAAACCTCACTTCCAGTAGCTTAAAGTTGGGATATACTCTTAGAGACAGGAAAATGCAGTATTGAGTCTCATGAAGCTGAATTAGATACTGAACTTCTTAATCTTGTGTCCATCCACTGCCTGAAAATTGAGAACTTCTGCTTTCGGCTTTGTGGATCTCATTTTTCATGTCCTTTGGCTTTAATCCAAGTATTTTTAGTTTAATATTTATTGCCAGGAAAACAAAAAAATGGAAAAGAAGCATGTTGGACAAAAGATTTTCTCCAGGAGAAAAAGAAAAGAGGCATAGTCATCTACATTATTATGTATTTATATATACATATTCAAATAATTCAATTATTTGAATTATCAGCTTTCTGATTCTACAATAAGAGGAAAAAACAGTTGCTATCAAATAGATTAACTTCTTGATCACTTTTCTCTATTACCAGTATCTTTTTTTCTGCCCCTGTTCTGAATTAAAAAAAAAAAAGGAAGAGAGGCCAATACCTATTTTATGCCATCCAGGTGTCATATCAAAGCAGACCAAAATGCAGTTAAAGAGGTGTGACCAGGTTCAGCTTCCTTTCAACTAGCTTGGCATGAGAATTTCTCATGCAATGAGAAAACTGACCTAGAAAATTGTACCCCCAGATGCATACTGAAATGTTTGTAATCCTCTTGGTGCTACATTTTGGATAGCATTTTTCACCTTTTGTGATGATAGTCAATATTTCTAAACATTTAGATATGAAATATCTAATATAAAACATTATTTTATGTGAATATTGTGATATAGTTTATGGAGCTAATAAGTTTTTATTGGCAATTGGATTTATTATAGATTTGAGTCCTTATGAGTGGTATGTTCAAGCCATGATGTCTTTCTCTTTTACCTATCAAATCTGTAGAATAATGAAGGGAATGATTACTAGTTGAGCTTGAAAGATGTTTTCCCAAGGGCTTGCCTTGGAATTTCAGTCAGATTTAGTAGAGTAGGTAGGACAAAGAGCAAAAACATTAATCATTAGCAAAGTAAATGGTAACACCACCACCACCCAAAAAAAAAGAAAGAGAGAAAGAAAAGAGTGAAAGAGGAGCTCTCAGTTCAGGAGCTATATTCATAACAACATCTGAAAGATCAGACACTGAATGAAGCACAGCAATTCACCTCTTTAAAGGTATAAACACACATGTGTTGAAAAACTTCTACCAAAATAGAACTATTACTATGGTTAAGCTGCACTTCTATGAGATTTCTTTTTAAACTTAATGTCTTTCTGTCCATCTTTATTCAGTTTTGCTTGAAAATTAATCTCCAAAATCAGTAGTATTATTTCCAACTTAATGAAAAGAATTAACTCAGCAGAATGACTGAAATGATAGAAAAGTAATATAATTCTGTTATAGGTTACTGCTGGTCAGTGCCTTTGTTCGCTTGGATTTTTGTTTTCTATTTAGTGACCAAAAAAAATGCAAATGTTTTCTGGGGCTTTATCATGTTTAAAAATAGCACAGTGCAGACATAAAAGAACAAAGTGGCCTCACTTTCACAGACACAGTTTAGGATGTAATCAAACAGCAAGTTCTAAAGGAACACCTGCACTGAAACCTTGCCCACCTCCTCCTACTCATTCTTCTCTGGCAGCAAGCCTGATCTGGTGTGCCAGCTCCCATCCGCAAGCAAGGACAGCTGCAAGAGAGAAAGAAAGCTCATCTTCATCAAAACACTCTTTGAAGCTCTTCTGAGGATAAACATTCTTCATTTATTAACAGCTTAATGCTTTGATAAAAGCTCACTTTGTTAAGTAGTTTGCCTTCCAAGAACTGCCCACGTAGATATTTGCATGAAGTTCATAAGGACTTTAGGACAACATGGGATTGCCGGAAATATTGCTGAAGGCTTAGAAATAAAAACAGGCACCATATTTCTACTAGAAAAAGAGAGGAAAAATCAAAAGAAAATTATGTTCAGCAGGCTTTACTGTTTTCTGAATTATCATAGTTCCTTGTGTATGAAAGTGCCATTATATATAATGCTGAATTTATAAGTGATTTTGAGGAAGCCAGTGCAAAGGGAAGTTTAAAGGGTCTGGGCCGTTATACCTATAAGAAGGCAAAAATACAATGAAAATTTCAAACCAAGCACATCTTATTATAATGGTCACTTACACACTGGGCAAAAAATAAGCAAAACACAAATTACTACCTAGTGATGAGTCATGTAACTAACTAGTTTAGGTCACAATTTCTCCTAACTGCAGCAATGTGTGACTAAACTTCAGTATGATATGAGTCACAAATAACAAAAGCTTATACATTATAAATCACTGTTATCTCTTTCCGCAGTTGCCTTTAAAGTACTGCTGCTACCTTTCTTATCTTAAAGCTGAAAGACTTCAACACCTCAAAGTAACTATGTAGCTGACTATCCAATGAGACTATTCAACTGCATGAAATAAACCTTTTGATTTCCTGGTAAATTATTATTCCTTTGTATTTCAGTAAGCACCAGAGCATTTTTCACAGGAGAAGAGGCTGAAAAAGCTGGGGCTCTTTTGTCTGGAGAAGAGAAGGCTTACTGAATGGTGTATGTCTTGTCAATGTACTTACTTTCCCAGTAGAAGTGTAAAGAAAAGGAAGCTAGGCTCTTTTCAGGGGTTTACAGTGGCAGGACCAGAGGCAATGGGTCTGAAACACAGGACATTTCCTCTGAATGTCAAGAAGCACTCTTTTTTTTTAACTGTGAGAGTGATTAACCATTGGTACAGGTTGTGCAGAAAGGTGGTGGAGTTTCCACCTTTGAATGCAATCAAACTCCAACTGAGCACGATCCTGAGCAACCTTCCACTCCCTGCTTGAGGGGAATGTTCAACTAGATCTCAATGTTGAATGATCTCAAGAGGTCACTTCCAGCCTCAGCCACCCTGTGGTTATGTGGTATACCTTGTGGCTTGAGAACAGTGACTAAGGGCTGGGTAATGCTATCGGTCCACCAAGATAAAGAATGTTCATGGACTAAATAACCAAAGAAGGTGTTCCTGGATGTTAGCACTTCATTATCCTTTGGTAGGATAAGTATAAATCATTTTATAAGATTCAGACATGCTATAAGTACTTGGTTTTAGTTATAATTTATTTAAGTAATAAGAACTATTTCAAACTTCAAAAAAATATATATTCATTTGAAGAGACTTCTACAGAAAAACTCAAACAGAAAATTGTTTATGACTTGGGGTTTTCAAGAAAAGAGATATTTTAAATGTATGTTGATGAAATTAATCTTATCTATCCTTATGAACATGTTGCTGACAGTGCCTGGTTAAAAAGGTCAATCACATGTTTTAAAGTATGTTAGTATTACTTTTTATTTTTCTACTGAGTAAAAGTAGGTTATAAAATAAAAATTTTACCCTGTTCCCTTCCCTGTACCCAGTCTCCCCAAACATATTCAAGTTTTGCATATATGGAAACACAATATACTTGGAATAGCTACACCAGATTTCCTTATTTCCATAGTTAAAAATACAGCTAATGTCTGAGATATTAATCTTCCTCATACTAGGTATACTCATTGGGGTTGTAATAAATATCAATAGAAATGAAACTTAAGTTAAATAGTCTAAATATCTTTTGATAATATAAAGCCAAAACATTCATTCCCCAGACAGATCGTTTTATCTTTTCCTTACAAAATATAAAATAATAACAAAATATCTGATTTTCGCAATTAATACTGCTACTACTCGAAAGAAAGAAAGAAAGAAAGAAAGAAAGAAAGAAAGAAAGAAAGAAAGAAAGAAAGAAAGAAAGAAAGAAAGAAAGAAAGAAAGAAAGAAAGAAAGA
>VXAU01001551.1:806957-845413 GCA_013399695.1 Formicarius rufipectus | reverse complement strand
AAAAAAAAAAAAAAAGATGGTTTTATGACCTAAAGGATACCCTCAGTGGGAAGACATTATGGAGTGTCTTTTCATTCCTGGAAGGAAGTATCATAGTTAATTTATAGCTTTCACTCTCAAAATAAGAAATCTTATTCATTCAGCGTTTAAACAGCTTTTAGGTCTACTACAGTTGGAGTCAGCTCTATCAGTAATTCAGTGCACTACTTGTATTTTGCTAATGTTAGTTTTGGCATGACTCCAAGGAGCTTCAGACACCTGGGAAGAAAAATAAAGCTAGTGAATTTATATGGTAAAAATCTACAGTCTGTCTTTCCAGTGTGAAGGAAAACCTTGAGAAGTCTGAGACCTAATGCATTATCCCTAATGCATGTATATCCTAATGCATATGTATCCTAATGCATATATATCCTAATGCATATCCCTAGCAGTAGTCAACATTTCTTACTAAAATAATACCTCTAGTAATACCATTACCATTCTTTAAAATCATGTGGTCCTATTTTTGTAATATTTTATTTGTATCATAAGAATTGATGCAATTCAAAATTGACAATTGTGCTGTCACTTGCTTTGGGAGATGAGCTGGAGATATTTGGATGGAAGGGGCAACCAGTAAACTGTTAGCTAGAACTATATTCGAAGAACACACATATACACAAGGAACAAGGGAATGTGTTCCCTCTGTGTTTCATTGAACATTTAATGGAAGAGCACTGCATAGTGCATGTTTTCTTTTTAGTAGGCAGCAGAGTAAATCAAATGGAAAACCTAGATGAGAAAAAAAATCTTGAAGCATTTCACAGATTTCCTCTGGCTCCTCAAAGCTTTCATGAGGGATCAGGTAGTTTGGACTTAGTCAGAAGAAGGGTTGTAGTCCATTAAATCTCTTCTTTTGCCAAGTATTTCACAGAATGTATACTATATTTTCTATGATCAGAGCACTATACGTGAGCAGGTTTAAGGCACTAGCAGTACCTTTTATGCAATAAAATAAAAAATTATATTATCAGTGTTAAGGATTATTATCTATTACACTTTCCATTTTTCTTATGTTTCTGAATGACAGGACATGGTGCAAGTAAGTTTCATACAGGTACAGCTCAAAATTAGAAGACAATGTAAGAAGAGGAAAGAAGCCAGTGGTCAATAAAATAAACAGGCAACATGTAAGTTCAGATTTAACTTCAGATTAGGCCGGGAAGTGAAGAAACGAGGGTTTGTAGGTATTTTTTACACTTCATGGGACTAATAGTTAAGATCAATATCTAGAAAATATTTTCTATATTCTATAACTTTTAGCGAGCATATAAAGAGTAATTGAAGCAAGACTTGCAGATATATGTATACACATGCTGGTGATCCTGTTTGAACCTTTCTGTCTTCAAAGGGACATTCTCTGTGAATAAAGTTTCCTGATAGTGATTGCTTGACATGATTGTGATTTTTAAGATGCACAAAGGATGCAAGAAAACAACAAAAAAAAAAAAGACTGATGGGAAGCAAAAAAAGAATTATTCATGAAGCAGCTAGAGAGAATATGCATTACTTGATAGCATCAAATTTTCTTTTGACACTTAACCTGAGTCCATATGGTAAGAATATTGCTTGAATTAACAATATAACAACATAAATCATTGTAAGTGATTTCTTACTAGGTGTATTCCAGAGTATAAAACTTTTCAAACCAATAAGTGTTATGGGAAGAGCTTATCTTCCCTCATTCCATTTTTCATTCCCAGGAAAGGTCTATTTGGTTCAAATTCAATGGAAAGCCTGCTAGTTCTGTAGTTGATTGAAAATGCTACCAGAAGTGTATCAAACATTTCATAAACAGATCCGCATGAGATGGACTTAGCTTCTGACACTGCTTCTTCAAAACCAGCCTGAGTTCAGAGACAGTTAATAAAGCCTACTGACACCTCTTTTCCATTCAGTCAGTTACTTTTATACACTTTTCTCTGTATTTTCCCTCACTTGTTCTTTCCTGATGTACCTCAATCGCTCCTTTTCCCTCCTTTTGGCTTTTCCTCAAAGCACTGCACAGTGTCCCTAACAAATGACTACAACACCCTTAAGCCACTCCATAATAACCTTTTCACAATTACCAAATACTTTTCCCCTGCAACCTGTAATAAGCCTTATCTTGCTTTAGTCAGTAGCCCTCTTCAGTCTGCAAGGCTTTCTGGACAAAACTGGCTGTCCCCTCTCAGTGGGTTTCACAAGGAAAGGAGCAAGGAGCTGCTCAGATTTTGCCAGTCTAAAGTCACTGATTTGGGTGCCCCACCTGCCCCCACCATATTACAGCGTTTCTCTGCCCATCACTGCTCCTTCTGGGTCTCTACATGTGCTGTGATTAGCAATTAGTGACATAATCTTTCAGGCTGACAGAATCTGACTAGGACTTCGGCCTGAGGTGGAGGATTGTCACCAACAGAAAATGCCTATAGCCCTGCTGCGTGAGAAGATAGTTGTCAAACACATCAGAAATGTGGTATCAACACAGAAAAAAAGGATGATCAAAGACCTTGAAATGTATATTTTCACAATCTACTCTACCAAGTTAAGCTGTAGCAAAGACCATCAGTCTCTCCACAATACACTTCTTAAAGGGCAAGAAGTGTAAAAACTACATCTCCCTGATCTGAGCTCAGCTAACCACACAGACATGTGTTAGTGTCTTCTCATAATCATGACTCTTGATCCAGCATCAGGCTGTTTATAAAGACAAACTTATATTATAACCTTGACTTTATCACAAATAAAATTCTCTAAGACAAATATTTGAAAGTAGTGGGATTGAGGGGATGACAGCACGCAAAGCTGCTTAATTGTATTTTATTTTCTAAAAAGCAACTTTTAAAGAAAATTTTAATCCCCCACACTCTCTGAAACACATACTTGTTTTAGAAATAGACATACAAAGAGGCAAAAGGTAAATTTGGTGAGTTATCATTAGAATAGAAGTTTCTCATAACAAGCTTAATGGGGAAACAATTGAGGGGAATATATTAAACAGATTATAGCAAGGCCCTGAAATAAAAACAATTCCCCTACAACAAAAAGAAGAAACACAAATCATCTGAAAGCCCAAACTGACTAGACTAGACAAGAAAGTAAAATGATGATAAAAAGATATTAATAATTCAAGAATGACTAGTACGTGACCTTCATCCACATTGGACAGAGTATGCACATATTCAAAGATGAGCAAAGACATCATAACCAAACTGAGAGTAAACAAATTTTATTCATGTATTTCTCATATTATCTTGGAATCCTCTTAAAAATCACTGTGATACGTACTTCCATCTAAATATTTCAGTTAAAAGTTTTATCAGATGTCCTAATTAACTTATGTCACTCTAGGAATTGCTTTATATATTCTTTTTTCTAACAAATAAATCTATAAATGTTATCTGTCAGGTAATTCATAGATTCAACTTCAAATGCACATCTAATACAATATTTATGTGGGAAAATATTAAATTATTGAGATTTGCATAGCTTTAGTATCTCTGACACTCAATACATGAAATTCAGAAAAACACCCTCAATTGCTTGGGAAGCGAGTTTGTAATAGTGAAGCAGAAATATAAAAGACTTGAAAAAAATATTTAAAACTATTTTCTTCACAGATATGCCTTGTAGAGTCTTAATAATTGTTTGAAGAGTCAAATAAAAGAAAATGTTATTGCAATTGAAACAAGAAAGGTGACATAATATTTTAAACAGTGATCAGAAATGATGAATATAAAAATAATAAAATACAGCTTTTGGTAATGTCACCACATTTGACTTATCTTGCATGAAAAGGTCAGAGTCAGAGTAATTTGTAAGATTCAAATGAAGTCTCAAGACATATAGGGCAGAAAATTCAGTAGTTGCTTGGTTATATTAAAAGGTTACTCATTCGTAGGCAGAAAATGTATCTTTAACTTTGACATGTTGAGTGCACTATCACAAGAGGTGTTCTTAACTGAAGTTTTCTCTTTTTACCATTGAGGTTTTTTGAATACATTAGGGTAGACCAATGCTATAAAGGAGATTTTGAAACAGAGTTTTATAGCAAAAAATCCCAAGATTTTTTTCATGTCTCATATTTAAAATTCATATTCTTACACTTGTCTTAAAACTGTAAATTATGTAAGACATGGAAGGTAGGTAGAATTACTTTTTTTAAAATACCTGTATTGTGAAATCTGAGGTGTGAACTAGCAAACATGAATTTAAATAGTAATTTTATAAACATAAGCGTCAAATAATAAGATATTTGCTCTTTAGGACTAGAATATATTTTAGTGAAAGACAAATCCATGGAAATAAAAATAGCTGATTTTATTAGTAGTAAAAATCTATTTTATAAACATTTACATAAATACAAGATCTGTTTTGTAGGTTGTGCTTATTTTTTTCTCTTGAACTAATTATTGTTTTTATTTAAGAAATTAGCTGCTTCTGCATCTGTCTTGGGAATTTCCTCCTAAACCCACAAATTGCTATAATGAGCTAGAATTCTGATACAGTATTAATACAACATCAAGGAACAAAGTCCCACAGGAAACTAAATTTTACCTCTTATTACTAAAAGAGTGGAAAAGAAATAATCAAGTAAGGTATTTGTCATAGGATGTACAACAGGTAAAATTCACTTTTGTTCATTGTGTCTGCAAGAACTTTATTATTCTGAAGTCTTAACATGGGATATTACAAATATCTTTTTGGTTTTAGCACAAAATACCTGGTCCCCAAAGGAAAGATTTACGCTGTACTCCACTACAAATTTTACCCTAGAAACCACTGCCTGGAATTTCAAGAAATTCTGACATTGAAGCAGTGGTATCCCAGAAAAGAGATGGAGGTCAGTGAGATGTTCCAACCAACAGGGACAAGATTCAGCTGTGCAGACACAAAATATACCCTGTATTGGCCCAGGATGGGACTTGAGGAGTGCCATCTGAGGTGCTCCAGCTGCTGCTTTAGTGGAGTTTGGGACTTTCAATTATTGTACTTACCGAATTTCTAGTGATGATTACAAGATTGTATGCAATTAACACTCATATACATTACTGGCACATAATTTAATTATCAAAAAATGTAATTAAATTCTCAGTCATGTCAAATGCCTCTTGTAATGAGCTTAACCGTGCCATTATATGAATAAAACATGATCTTATTTCTACTTATTTTGAATTTCCTATTTTGAAGCATCTATTACTCTTGTGTGAGGGATAGAAAAGTTTTCATAGGTATTCCCTATTATGTATTTGTTTTAATTCATGTTTACAACACAATTTCCATGATTTCTCCACCTTATATGTCTCCCTTTCAGTGAACACAGTTTCACAAACTTTTTTCAGTCTTTCTTCAGATGTTATATCAATAACTAGAAAGTGCTGGAGAATGAGAGAGGAGAACGTGGGAAAGTAACAAGCTGGTCTTAAGCAATTACACAAGGAAGTTATAGATGAATAAAATCATAAACTTTTGCTCAACCGGAGCTGTCATGGTTTAATCCCAGATGTAACTAAGTGACATGCAGTCACTCTCGTCCTCTCCTTGGCTCCTTCAGTGGATGCGGAGGAGAATTGTGCCTAAAATAAGAACAGCTTAATAATTGAAACTAAATAAAATATATTACTACTACTAATGATAATAATAATAGTAATAAAAATAACTGTAATGAAAAAAAGAGAGACAGAGAGAGAGAGGATTAAACCCCAAGGAAGAAAAGTGATGCCAAATGCAACCGCTCAACACCTTCTGAAGGGCATCCAGGATGTCCTGGAGCTGTGATCTGCTCCTCTCAGTCAACACAGGCATACACAGCTCATATACTGGGCATGACTTTCTATGGTGTGGAATGGAGCATGTCCAAAGAAGGGCAACAAGTCTGGTGAAGGGTCTAGAGCCCAAGTCCTATGAGGAGTGGCTGAGGGAGTTGGGATTGCTTAGCCTGGAGAGGAGGGGACTTGGGAGACCTTATCACTCTATAACTGCCTGAAAGGAGGTTGTAGCAGGGTAGGGTTCATCTCTTCTCCCAGGCAACTAACAATGTGACAAGAGGACACAGTCTTAAGCTGCACCAGAGGAGGTTTAGGTTTAGACATGAAGAAGAAGTTCTTCACAGAAAGAGTGATTTGACATTGGAATGGGCTGCCCAAGGAGGTGGTGGAGTCGCCATCCCTGAACGTGTTTAAGAAAAGACTGGATGTGGCACTTAGTGCCATGGTCTAGTTGGTAGGGTAGTGTTAGGTCACAGGTTGGACTCGATCTCAGAGGTTTTTGAAGCAGTTCCCAAGAGAAGCAGGCCTTTGTTTGAATATTTCGGGACACTAGCAAAGGAACAGCTCATAGCTTTGAGACAAGTTCTTATCTGCACCTGCTCATTAAAAGGAAAGCTGCAAGACCTCCTGAATTCCTCTGGAAAGTCCTTGGAAAGAATCCATGGGGTGGACTTCAGGCGTAGCTGATTAACACCAAGACCAATGGACTGTGGAGCTTAGATCTCCTGAGCATGGACAGTTTGAGCTATCCAATCATTTTATATAATCATATAACTGAAAAGCACAGACTGTATGTGTAATAAGGTGTACCTTTTACTGCTGACCATGATGGTCTGTGTGTGTTGCACCTGTACTCCTTCACCTTTAAGTGGCGCTCACTCTCCTTTAAGCTATTTTAGCTGTGCTCCCTCCTAGCTCTTTGTGCAGACCCTCCCTGGCAGAGCATGGCAAACTCAGGAGTCCTTAACTTAAGGACTACTTAGCAACAGCTGAAACATCAGTGTGTTCTCAATATTATTCTCATATAAAATCTAAAAAAACCCACAGCACTTTACCAGCTACTAGGAAACAAATTTTACCAGTCAAAACCAGGTAAATGACTGTGGCAAACAACATAATATCATCTGCTCTGAATTTTCAGAGTGATTTGTAAAGTGGTCAGCTCATTGGATGCAATAAAAATTAGCAGAGATAAGTAGGAGACATAAGTGGAATCTTCACATCCCATGGTCTCTTCTTCCTCTTAATCGCTCCATCCAAGGCAGCAGATGCCATCAAATTAGTGATTGCAGTCAGTGCCAAGTAAATAGTGCTTCATTGACAGTACCTGAAATTACAATAATAAATCCAATAGAAGTGATAGAAAAAAAAGTTGCTCTGCCTACTATTCCTTCAGTATTGCTGTGTTAGGATGAGGCACTAAAGCAGAAAACTTATCTCTTCTTCAGTTTCCTCTCATGTATACCTTTTTTTCCTTCTTTCCCATTACAAAACTGTCAGTGGTATATTGTTCATTGTACATATACCAGGTGGCTCCAGTGCCCCTATCTCTGTTCCACTCCATATAAGTGCTGGAAAATTAAAAAGAAAAAATTCAGGGGAAAGCATTTATAATTCATACAAATTTGCAATAAGTTTAGTAGTTCAATTGGTTTATAACATAGTCAAAGACATATGTGGTTTTTTGTTTGTTGGTTTTGTTGCATTTTATTTTTCTCTTTTTAGAAAAATATTTTTTCTTTGACTTTTTTTTTTTACTAGTGGAATCCCACACCAAAAGGGTTGAAGAAAGTGCACAGATGCTCATGGTCAGAAAAGAACTACTAAAGTCTGAGGTTTGCTAAAACTTGCAGAGTTTTATTAGTGAATTATACAGCTGGTATGGAAATTGGTATATGATATTCCCTTACAGTATAAGCACATGGCAGTGAGTTTTGAAGTGGTAGAGTGAAAGATGGAGGAGAGAGATTAGAGAGAGAGAAATAGACCAAGAAAGGAAAAAAGATCAGCAGTCCTGACTCCAGCATTGATTCAGATCATGTGGTGTCCAGGATCCTGAGATGCACATCCAAACTTCATGGGTGTCTTCTGGAGATGATTTTCTTGTGTTCTATGCAAATTAGTTATCATGTGCAGTTCATTCTTCTCGACCTTTTGGGAAATGGGTCAGAGGGCTTCAAGGGACTTTGGTTGCCATGATCACCCTATACTGGGTCCACCTTTGGTCAACAGTCCATGCCCGCTTCTTGACTTATTCCTGTGCTTGCTCTGTACTGTGTTGTGCTTATCTTCATGAGCCAGAACAAGGATGTTTGTCCTAGGAAAATGCTGCCCTACCTCCATATGGCCCCCTTCTTCAACCACATGCTGTTCTTTCTCACAGTGGGTTCTTAATAACAATCCTCGGCTGGCTTCACAGCTATCCAACTATCAGTGTTTGAGAGATACACATTAGCCCTTTATCTTGTAGGTTTCTACATTGCTCACTGACCATGGAATAGCTAAGGTTTAATAACTGTTCAACAGAAATAAAGAAACTCACCAACCATAGCACTGGAATCAAAACTCTTTTCCATCATGAGATATTGCTATCACTAGTATAAAGAATTTTAAATCAGTCATCCGGTTACTGAAATCTGGCAACTACATAGACAAAATGTGATTCTGTGTGTCAAAATTGAGTCACTTAAGCACAGTCTCACTAAAGAAAGTCATATTTTATACTAGGGTCACAAATTTGAAAAAGTAAGTTAACAAGATATTTCAAGATGTCGAAGCTATAAAATATTCCTAATATCAAACATTTTAGGAATACGAAATTTATTAATAATTGAACCATTAATAGTAATACAAAGGTTAATGTGGCTGGAAATGTTAAATCAGACATTAAAAAAAATGGAAAAGAGGAGTTTTTTGCAGCATTAATTTCCTGAAGCTATAATAGAATGGCCGATGTCAAAAGGCTATAACATAATTTCCCTCATTCTCTTACAATGGAAAACAAATTATTTGAATTTCATCTTCCCCATCTCAATATAAATCAGAAGACATTGTGGAGTCAATATCTCTGGGGTAAAATGGGGAATACAATAAGTATTATCAGGATGTTAATAGTTCAGTTGAAATGGTATAGTAGAGGGAAAATATATTCAAGGAAGGAAACAAACAATAATTTTGAATCATAGGTCTTTGTATACAAAAGTGATGGATCTCAAATCAAATTTGAAAGCATTTTCTCATCATATTTCCTGATCACTTCTGTCATTATTCACTGGCCTTTTCTTTCCTCATGAAGTTATTTCTCTTTTACAGAGATCCATATCCACAGATCAGAGTTTCTACTCTACACCACATGTGCTCACTCTCACACAAACTAGTGATGATCTCTGCTGCTCCACCACCACATGGGACCTGGGGAATAGGGAACTCTCTCCCATGGCTGGATGTGCCAGGCCCAGTTGGAGGTCCAGCATCCTTCTGTAATATCTCCACTGCAGATCTTCATGTTGCACTGTGTCTGACATACAGGGACGTGTTTCTGCCCCACACCAAAGGACTGTGTTTTTAAATAATTTTTCATTTTCCATATTAGACTTATGGCCCAAGTCTGGAAAGGCTTTTCTAATCATATAGCCTCAGTAAATCTCTTTGACTTCGTCTGTATCTAAAGCCAAAGATCAATTGTCACCCTCTGATTTTCCTTCCCAAATTTGCTACCATAGTGCGAGGTTATGCATTGCATAATTTTTTTGATGTGTCTTTGTTTTCCAGATCATCTACATTAATCTGGTCAGTTATTGCTGGTCAGAAGTAGTCAAGGTCTCCTTTACCAGGGAAGTGCTTTCAGGTAGGCTTCACCTCATATCACTGTGACCCTATAATTGGACTTTATGTCTACAGATGAGTTTGTATTTGAAACCTACTGCAAAAAAAGAAATATATAAATGCATGTCTTGCCACTTGTATATATTATTTACCCAGTATCCTTTTTTATAACATTTTCTGTACTCTACTCTTCAAAAATATTTGAAAACAGAAAGTTTTATTCTGTCTATGTCATCTTTTACAAATTCTTCTAGAAAGTATTTTTAGCCTTAATTGCTTGGGGCTTGATTGTATAAATATTTAGGGAGGAGAGTTGAAGTTTTTAACATAGATAAACTTCCTCTAAAATTAAGTTTCTGTATTACACTTTCTATGTTTACTTTAGATTAATCTCCCACCCTAATCTAACTTTAAAAAAAAAAATCTGTTCTTTCAAATAATCATATTTTATTCATGATTTATGGCAGCCACTGGTCACACAGTGTGAACAGCGAGAATAGGCTGCTTTCTGCTATTCATTTATTAGTTTTTAAAATCCAGTAGCTAATTGGAAAATCAGAGATGTAAGTATGATGATGTTATAAACCACCTCAGACATTACAAAATGTATGTTATTCATCAACATTTTGTGCATTGTAATAATAATAATGTCTTAAGAAAGTTCATTTGCTGAAATTATTTTTTTAAATTTAACTCTTTTATAAAATATATATATGTACGTATATATACATATATAGATAGATATAGGTATAATAGATATAATAAATAACTACGAGGAACACATTGTCCTATTTTACACAAATATATATTTAAAATTAAATTATTATTAACTGGTAACCTTAAAAAATCCAGCATGCAATGTTATTAACAGAAATGAAAGCAAAATAAAAAGAAACATTTTTTAACAGAAAAATGTCTCTATTTTACCTTCTGCCTGTTCAGTATTTTATCATCTTGAACACATAAAGAAATAGTGCCTTTTCTGTACTTAAAATGAAGAAGTGTTCCAGAGTACATTCATAAATACAGATGGTGCTCTATTAAGGAAGGAAGGGGGAAGCAACTGTCAAGAACATGACTTGTTTTCTACAAACAAACTTTAACAACTTAAAATAGACATCAAAGACTCAGTTAATGCAAGTATCAGCAAGAGGCCAAGGAAAGCCAGAATAAAATATGCAGTTAAGTAAGTCACTACAGAAAGCACTGAAATTTAAAGTCATAAAGAGAATGTGTCTCTGAACAAGCAATAGATAGGACCACAAAAACAACATGCTTTGTCTCATTTATTTCACTGATCTCAATTGCAGGAAAGGATTTTAAATACTAACTCCCAAGTCATGGCAGTGTGACTAGATGATGAGATTGTAGATTCTCAAATAGGAACTGTTAATTCAAAGAACAGTGATATGATTCTCATTATAAGATTAACTAAATTAAACCCATGGGAGCTGAGGAAATCTGTCCTGGAGCAGAATTCTAAAGACTGCCAAAAATCCCAGTGCTCTCAAACTTTTATAAACAAGGATGTTTTCAATACTTGGTGCCTTTTGGCAAAATTATTGCCAGCCTACGTACAGGAGATATCTTTCTAATGGACTTTTGTCATTTGAGGGAGTGAAAAGAAGACTTGGTTTTATCCCTTTTATAAAGTTGAATAATGGACACACAGTACAGAAAGTGGTGAATCATATCTTTTTATTTTATTCAGTATTTTTCTCCTTGAGGTTTTAAAGATGTATTAATTGAAATTCCTAGGAAACTACATGCCAGAGAATTCAATTATATGCTATTATAGCAAGACTTCTGAATATGCTAGATGTTAGCTTCTACCATTGAAACAATGCAGAAATAGAAATATTCCTTAGTAAAGTGACTGGATAATTTGTTAATCAGTTTAGAGCTACTGATTGCTTTAAATATTGCATTTTATTGGGTTACATGACCTTTTGTATGTCCAGGTTCCTCAGGTGGTCTCAAATGGGAACTCCCTCATAAAGGTGTTTGTTGCCCCAGTCCCTGCCTTCAGGTTCAAGTAATTCATGAAAGAGTGATTGCCTTAGTGAAAAAGTTAGGCAAAAAGTCTTCTCCATGTCGGTTTTCACTAGAGTTCAGAATATTTTGAGTTGGGAGGGACCCACAAGGATCAGCAAGTCCAACTCTTAAGTGAATGGCCTATACAGGATGGAATTGCCCATACAGGGATCAAACCCACTATCTTGGTGCTATTAGCACTGTGCTCTAACCAACTGAGCTAATCTCAGTCCTTCTGTCTTATTTATTGTAAGGAATACATCTTCATTTTCTGAACAATGTGTTTGCAGAAACCCATTTTATAATTCTTCACATAATTCTTGCCAAATTTTTCTACAACTTATTCTTAGCTTGGCAGATACCATAACCGCACTGTCCTAGTATTTTTCCTAGGATGCACATCTCTGGCTCCCCAGTCTGTGCATTTCCTTCTTCCACTTTGGTTTGTCTAGAAGGTTCTTACTCAACCATGCAGATCTCCTGCCTTGTCTGCCTGATTTCTTATATATGGAAGTCAAGAGTTCCCAAGCTCTAAAAAGTGTGCTTAAAATTGCTGCCAGCACTGTTCTTCTCTTTTATCTCTGAGGGAAGTTTCCTGAGAAAGTCCCAGCCACTATACATTATATATTAATTACATATTCAAAGTCATGGTGAAAAAGAGGTAGCCATATGTCCACACAGAACAAAAGCTGGGGAGTAGCAATTAGATCAGCAGAGAGAGAAATTCATTGTGTTCTATAAGTATTTGTTGTTGAATGAGTGGAATATGACCTTTTGCAATGTGGACATTGTCTCCTCACCAATTCATTCCAGTTCTGCAGATCATCTTAGATACAGTTTTTAATGTCAGTGCCTTTTGATCATGCTATATAGCAGTACTGTTGTAATTAAAAATATTACAACAGACTCTGAATTCAGGTGTGTGCTATGGGAGATAGTGGACTGTGTGGTGAACATCTAAAGGTCTCTAGTTATGCTATGTCTGGGTAAATCTTTAAACTATATTTGAAGAGCACTGATTTATGCAAGGTCTTTATCCTTACTATATTTAATTGGTAGATAGCTAGTATATAATAGGAATCAAACAGTATTTATCTCTGGTTTATGCTCTTTAAGGCTCTGTGGTAAATGACTGTGGAACTCTTCCTATCAGACCAATGGATAACACTTAAAACAGTCTTTCTTTTTGAGTTTTTCATTGTTGAATGTTTTACTTAATCCTGTAAAGTTCAAAGATCAAATGCTACATTTACTGAGTTTACTACACAAAAATCGTAATTTGTTCCACTCTGATGGCAGTGCTGCAAGGAAAGGATTTATTTCTTTCTCCTTGACATTTTTAGTATGCCATGATACAACATTCAGGTACAAAATTAAGAGAGAAACTGAATGACCTTTCTTCATTTTCTAATCTTCAATTTGTTCATATAGGATTTTTTTCCTTTTATGACTGTCCTTTTGGTTTCAGAATATTCTACATATTTTGGGATTTTTTTATTGCTGAAGTGAAAATTCAGTCCACACTACTGTTGAATGAAGGAATGACATCTGAAGAGATGTCTGAACTGCTTTTGATGTCAAATTCTAGACTTAAGATTCTTTAGTCTAAGAATTTCCAGAGGCTCTTAAACGTAAGAGATCTTCAAGGACTGCAAAGTAGATATTCACTTTGCTTACATCTTAATGATGAAACATATTGCACTGTCACGTGAAAAAGAGATTTCCTCAGCCCTTGGTGCTTGATTTGCCAGTGCCCCAGGGAAGCCAAGACCCTTGTGCATGACCAGTCTGACAGTGTCCTGTTATGGGTACCCTTCACTGAACTGCCCAGCTAGACTGGACGTGATCTGACTACTCCTTTCAGGAAACTGCATCAACAGCATAAGGGAAACCCTTCAGTGAGTGTTCCCACTTTATTTGAGTGTGTTACCTGCTGCTGACAATTGCTAACACTTGTGAAGGACTCACACTGATAGTTTACAGAATAACAGTCTTTATTGATACAAAATTGTGACAGGTTAAGGGGTGAAGATTGACAGTGATAGTATCTGACTGCAAAAACATATTTAATTCAATACAAAGACAAGCTTGTGTCCAAATAAAAGTACTCAGAAAATGTACAGTTCTTACCCAATAGTTGCCCCTATGGGGGAGTAGACATGTGCAGCCAGTTGATTGATCCCAGCAGTTAACAGTGGAGCCTTCCCTAACTTTTCCCTCATTCTTGATTTATTTTTATACCATTTCTTTATTTTTATAGAGAGCTTGAATGACTTTAGTCACAAATACCTTTGTTGCTGATTATGTGTAAAATTCTCCCACTTTGATTTTGAAGATGCAGTCAAAAAAATATAGAGCACACAGCTAGCTGGGGTTGATCTCACCTTGGAGATGGGTAACTTTGGGATGGAGATGTATGTTAATACTACAGTTAGGCTTTAATGAACTAAGTGCATCTGAGGAGAGAGATTTCATTAGTTCTTTGCTCAGCAGCAAGACATCTCGCTCCCTTGGCTGACACATGCTATGTGGTTTTATCAGCAGCAAAGTACCACTGAGTTCCCCTTCCTGCAAGGTTTTCTACAAATCCTGGCCTCGGTGTCTCCACTCTGTTCCACCCTTTATTCTATCCCACTTTGCAAGTGCTTACTGCCGTATGGAAAATCATCATGGAACATGACAACTGCACTCCATCCAGGGAGTAGCAGCTGAATATGTTTGAAGTGTTTCTCCAAGCCATACCTGACCTCCTTCTGTTTCATTATGTGTAAGGGAGAAAGGTTTCTGTTGTTATTAGAATTGATTTCAGTACATGTCTTACTTCAAATATCAACTGTCCATGATATATCCTTTTTGCTCAGGAATTTGTAGTCTGTGTCATTATATTTTCTTTTAATAACTTCTTGAGTGGACATGAAGTTATCAAAATATCATTTTTGAGCTACAAAGTTTAAATTGTACTTCAGATTTCTTCAGCCAGCTTAGTTTAAGGGTTGAAGTAGGCTTTAACAGAGCGTTAGTCTAATCAGCTGTATTTTTCTATGAAACAGAGGAAAAATAATTGTAGATAACTGTAAGAAAGTTTTCTAAATCTTAAGTGGATGAAGAAAATACATGAGTAGATGTTACTCTATTTCAATAACATGCAGTATTTTCAAAGTTTATCTTCATAAGTATCCATGAATATATGCCTGCTTGCTTCTGTCTTTAGGAGTGTACAAAAGCTCTATTAAAAATTAATTCAGTTTCATTTTTAAATATGTCTAAAATACAAACCATATAACTTTGTATATAGATGTATGTTTTCATGCACATGTATATGTGTGCATTCATATACACTTAAATTGACACATGGGTGTATATCCTATCTACAAATGCATTTGATATATTTACCTTATATTCATATGTACCATTTCAGAAAACTGAACGAGCTCCTTAAAAACTCCTGTTTCTCTCTGAGCAGTGTTATTGTCCTAGAATGCCCCTGAAAATAGATCAAAAACTTTCCATGTAAGATATGAAGTAAGACATAAAAGAGTATTCAAAAGAAAATCCAAACCATTTCAAGAGGATGTAGTAACACTTGAAAACTGATTCTGAACGAGATATGGATGAAATTCATCAATTGGAATCTTTGAAAATAACATAAATAACATAAGAAGGAATGAAAAGCCCAACATTTATACTGGCATGACAAGGATCAGATTGGAAAATTCAGCCTGAATGTTACTCTTAATGCTACTCACCACTTATTTGCTTTATTTTATCAAAATTTTCAAAGACAGAGGATCACAAAGAATAAATGCTTCAGAAGCAGTCATTTCATGTCTGTGCCTATACAGTGAAGATATGAAATATAACAACATAAACAACAGAAGAAGTGAATTCAAACAATTGGAAGATAATTTTTCCTAGACTAAGAGCAAGTAAGTATGATGGGTAGGAACAAAAATTTAGCTGAAGTACACACCCTGAAAGAAATGAAGCTTTCCTCAGCCTAAGCTGACTCAAGAGGACAGTTCTGAGAAGGTAAAAACAGAAAGTCAAATGGTGTTTTCCCTTTCATTTCTTAACATGTCTTTGGTCTTAGAGACTGCTCCAAATGAGCTTAAGAAAGAGAAACCCATAGGCATCTGAACATAATATTATCAAGGGATAAATAAAGAAAGGACAAAAGCAACTTCATGAATTAAGGAAGACTTTTTAAAATGTCTTAAACTGCTACTCACTGTAGCCATTTTAGATCTTGTAAATGCTTTAGTATTGAGTAGAAAAAAATTATATTTTATCTTTGAGTCAGTAGTCCAGAATTGTTGTTCATCTGTGGTAGAAAAAAATTTACTGTTTTGTATTTACAGAAATGTCCATCACCTTTAATTTAATTACAAAGCAGAGGCAATAAGCAAACAAACAAAAAAATCCATATCATGAATTCATGTCATTAACAGTGCTTGTATTTCATGTTGCAAGCTAATTACGCTCTTGTGATGTGGAGAAGACTTAATAATAGACTATGGTAGGAAATAGCTGTTCCATGACTATCAGATTTCAGCCTGGAGAGTAACTGTATGTTTCACAAAAAGCAACTCAAGAAAGTTAGTCTCTCCTCACTAGTCTGTCAAGGGATTATTAGATAATTACTGAATTAGATTAGAATAAACAAAAAGAAAACTGAAAGGTGAATGAAAAATAAAAATGAAAGGGATAAGAGAATACATATTCTTCCTCCAAAGCAACTATAAAGTTATAAAGAGAGGGCTGAGGAAAAGATATACATAGCAGATGCAGAACAGCTTATATCTATTTGAGAGTTTCTAGAAAAAATTTTCTTCATAGTTGAGCATGCATTACTAATTTTATAGCAAAACTTTCATGAGAATGTTACAATAATCCCCAAATTAAGCACTATCAAACCAGGAAAGACTCCAAATTACAGTTCACTTTAGATCCGACTATGATCAGAGTGGCAAAGGTTAATTTTCTCTTTGTTAGTTTTCTCTCTTTGGTCCTTGTTCTAATAATACGGTATATAGATATTAAAAAAAAAATAAAATAAAAGGTTTTAACATAGACATTAAATTTCAAGTGTTGCTTAATTTTTAAAATGGAAAAGGATTTTTTTATCTCCTCTCTTTTCAATACATAAAAAGTCTTGTGTTAAGATTTTTTTTTTGTAACTACATAGAGGTAATACATGAGTCTCAAAATAAATGGTTCCTGTCTAGATGGTGGTTCCTTCTTTGCCAAATAATAGACAAAAGGAGTGTTTCTTTTGTGCTTCTCCAAGAGCTCTTTGGAGTGGTCACGGAGAACTTAATGGAAAGAGTTAACTCTCATGTAAATCCTACTCTAGCAGTGACAAAATGCTCTTAGCTACTAAAATACAAAGCAGATTGTTAAGATCTGATTATTACTTACCCAAATTAGGGTGAAAAAGAGTCCATATGCCAAACTCAATAGTACAGGTTTTATTTAACAGCAAATAGGAGGTAGAGAGAAAGAGATAAAAAGAAGTGGAAAAGATATGAAGGGGAGAGAAAAAGAGTAACAGATTAAGTAGAAAATATCACCACTCTGTAGATCCTGGCAGTGTCCCATTGATCCCCTTCATCTGGTCTTGGTGATGAGGGTCCCACAAAGCAGAGAGCTTAATGGATTATATATGTTCAGGCTAAATGGGAAATGCCCAGATACCTCCCCTGGGGAGTAAGTTTTACACTGTCTCTTGCAACAGACTTTGGAACTGTTGCATCACTTTATGTCATGTGCAGTCCTCTGGGGGAAGGCCTCAGGAATGAGTCTGGGGGGCATTTTGGGGGTCTTCAATGGTTTATGACCCCTTCTCAGCTGCCTTTCATGTGAATATCCTGTGTGTATTTGACCTTCCAAGGGGAGGGGGAGTTTACAATCAAGGCAGTTTGTGCAAGGGAGAATGGATGTTTACTCAATCTTATGGGGGGACAGATTTTGCCATACACACCCCAAAATCATCCTTCTTTCCCCTAGAGCTGATTTTCAACATAGCTGCTGAGTTTGGCTTTACATTCTTCTCCCCAGCCTTTTCTAATTCACCTTAGACTTGGAATAATTTGGATAATAGTACTACCTTTACCTTATGTCGAGTTCCTGTCAGGCAACTTAGCACACAGTCCAGTTCCCTGAAATCCAGGAGGGATTTGGGCAGGGAGTGGGCTTTGGTGGTCGTCTTTCCACAGCGTGCTACAGAGGGCAAAAGTCTTTCTTAACAATGTTTAAACCATTTTCAGTCTCGCGCACAGAACTAACTGCAACTCTTTTTGGTTTTTTTCCTTTCTTTGTTTAACTTGGATGCTTTCCTAAGCAGCAGGTGAATGGCCCAAATCTGCCACATGTGAAATCAGAGGGAATTATCTAGTATAAAGGGAATTATCTGATGATAATTTAATTCCAGTTTCCTATCTCTCTGTACTTCAGAGAAATACATGAAGAGCTTATCTAATTAGTGAATCTGATCCTGACTATTTAACACTGTGTTGATTTGTATATGGTATTATGGGATGTAACCTTTCCCTAATGAGAAACCACACAAAATAATATCAGGTTATAAGGAGATTCATTCTCTGACTTGAGAGATTGAATCATCTTTCCAATATTTTAAACACATTTTTTTTCATTCTCCTGCTGATGAAGAATAACTACTTTATATCTATTTACTTCAAACCTGATCTTCAGAAGATGGGGGTGACAGGTTATTTCTGTCACCCTCAGTAGAAACTAGAAGATGACAAGCTTGATCTGTAGTGGATTTCAGGGCTCAGATTTCAGTAAAATAGTTGGGAATCAGGAAAAAAATCAGGTATTTGAAAGAAAATTGTAGCAAAATGTGAAAATAAAAGGACAAATTTATAATAGAATGACAACAAGTGGAATATGAAATATATCAAAGCTCTCTTTCTTTTTGCTCTTTTTTCAGGTGTCTGTAGAGCTGTATAAAAATTGCATTTTCATATGTTTTCTCAAAAACACCTAGACTATCATGCTTCTTACTGTTTTCATGGTTTAATCATTTTAAATCCACTGATCAAAACTGTCTGGCTTCGATTTTCTGGGAGGAATCACTTTCAAACTATTTTGTGCATATCCCTGTGCAAAATTAATCTGCATTAAATAAAAAGATCATGTATCAAATATTTGCAACAGAGAGCAAAGATTTCTATTAAATTGTCTTGTGTGCATGCATGTGTGTGTGTATAATATGAACAAAAGAGGAACTAACATTAAATTTTGATTATTTTTTAAATTTGATTATGTATATTTTAGTATTTGAAATGCTAATGATTTTTGCATATGCATGATTTGAAAGTAAAGTGTTCTGTTCAGAGCAGATTGGTCAAGGACTTATTTAATAATGCTAAATAGTATTTATTAAGGTTATATCTTCATTCAGACATTCATTTAGCCAATGTTCCTTTGCAAAGCAGACTTGTTCCTTCATGAACCTAATTAGATTTTCTAAGAGGCAAACAAAATCCACATAATAATGTTGTCTTCTTGGTCAACTTGCTATAATTCCCTTAACAGTGTATGGTGGCACTATACAATGCCTGAAACTCATTACATTCCTACAAGCATTGCAGTGGGAAGCACAGAGTTTGTTAACAGCAAATGTTGAAAGCACTTCTGGTAGGCATGAGTGATACTGCTTGAGAGGCATGAAAAGCAGTTTTGTGCAAGGAAAGAACAGAAGTTGGACTGGAATCTCCATCAGATCCATGGGAATGCAGTGCTCTCAATGCGACAGAGTGCTTCTTACCAAACTGTTCAGAAATATTTGTCAGGGTCAATTCATTAAATCCAGTAGCAGTATGACATATTGACAGGTTGTGCCCTCTGGAGAGGGCAGATGAAAAAGTATGTAGAGAAAACATGCTTCAGAATAAAAACAGAGAATCTCAGAAGAGTGCTTCAATAGATTATTATATGCTTTAATGCAGAGTTAAGACTGTTGTTGAAGAATGACTTTTACAAATGCATCCATAAACAGGAGATGAATATAGCTCAGCTTATAAATAGGAAAAAAAACACTTTGGCACCACTGTAATATGGGTGGTCCACTCAGAAGAAGGAAGTAAAGAAGTAAAATTCATTTGACTTTTATAAAAGCAAAATCAACCCACCTACAGATTTTTGTATTTAGACATCAATACCATACACATTGTTTCAGCTGATATTTTGCATTTATTTTATACCTTTAGAAATTACTGTTATGTAAGGAGATTGACTACAATGAAGTTTGGCCTCCCTCTTTACTAACACAGTTTGTGTTACATGTGGCATGGAACTCAAACACAGAAAATGGGTTTTCATGTATATTACCAGATTTTGTGGCAAGCTGAACATCTTCATAAACCCCTAACATTTTCATTGTCTTTGCAAAGTGGCTTACATCAACCCTTGATATTTCTACTTCCTCACAGTCCTGAAAGCTTTCTCATGTTGAACATGAATGTATAGCTCAGAGCAGAGCAATATAGACAAGGGATCACACAGTTCATATTGTGTAAGGTTAAATTAAGTCTAACTATTAAAAAATAATTGATCATCTCCTATAGAAAACTTTCAATGTCTCATACAATGAGTTCAAAGTGGAACACAAATTCTTGAGAGGCAAAAAACAAAACCAAAATCTTAGAAAAGTTTTTGCCTGTTCTTATAGCCCTAAAACATAAGGGATGGGTAAGTTTATCCTTTTTGTAGAGGTTTGACCATCTGTTTGGCTTTTTTTACTCCTCCAAGGGATTGACAAAAGAAAATATTGTATTTGTTTCTCTAGAGGAAGTTTATTTTTATGCACAAAACCAGTTAAGGAGACAAACTGTTTATTAAACCTTTAAATATGGGCTGATATGACACATCAACAGTGGACAGGACTTAAGGTGGCTTTCTATATTAATAGGAATTCCTCTACTCTTAAATTGAATTGAAGCTGAGAATAAATCCTAAAATGGAGAGCCAGAGAATTTGCTTTAGATAAGCTTGGGATTTATATTTTTTTTGTTGTTGTTGACCTATATTATATAGCTCATGCTGTTTTTTTAAAAGATATTCAATGATTCATAAATTTCCTTCAGGGAATCTTTGCCCTCATCTTCTTCAAAGACATATCTATCTATGCAGAATAGTAAATCCCCTTGGTGGAATAAATAGCTGAATTTTATGCTTTAGCAGAAAATGACAAAAGTTACTAGTTCTAATTACCCACTGGTCTTCTGAAAATATGACATCCTTAATTAGCAGGTTATATTGATCAATTTCTTATAAATATATTTACAAAAACATGTTTTTTCTTTGATCATTTAAAAGTCACAGCAAAACCAACATGGAAGCAATTCAGACCAGGATTTCTTAGGATAACCTGGATAATGCAGGTGTAATTTGAAACTGGTTTCAACTGGAGACGCATTCACACTGGCCATTCACATTGATCCTTTTTTTTTTTTCTTTCTTTCTTTTTCCCACAGTCTATAAAAGAGGTCCTATTTAGTTTCTTGCTGTAGCCAATAAATTGGGAATTTCCAGTAAAAATATTTGAACTTAAGGAATAATAAAGACCTGTCCATGCTGATAATCCATGCCTAGAGCTGTTTTCATTGAGAGTTTTCTCCTGACAGAATGGCTCTAATTAGTTCAATATACGTAAAAATTGCTTATGAAGTTGTCCTGTCCATCTCCCTTTTTTTTGGATCAGAGCAGAGTTGGGCTAGCAACCTGTAATAAAATTCCAATAGGATAAATGAATGTTACTAGAAAACAAAAGTAAGATATCAAAAACCATCCCATTTCTTTGATAAGGAAAGGATGTGACCTTAGAAGGAATTTGGTTAGTGACTATTTTGGTTTGATCCAGCAAAAAAGTGATCCAGGCTGATTGTTCTAAACCAAATCACCCATATTAAGAACTGATATTCCACTTAGAAAAATACCTCCCCAAATGCTTCTACAACCAGTCCTACAGCAAAGAGATAGACTGTAACACATTGTTGTCACTTATAGTTGGTTGTCATGTCCAGATGCCTAGTCTGATCAGAGAAAAGCAGATGTTTATCTAGGTGGAGAAAGGTGTTCTTGCCATGCAGTCAGACCTTGACAAATGACCTAAGCAACTGTAGCCTTTTGCCTTCATAAGAAAACTGTATTTAACTAATTTTTTTTTTTTAAGTATCTTCTAGAAGGAACATATTGTACTCATTAGGACACAATCAGATGAGCTTTGCAGAAGCAGCTTCAGAAACAAGTTTAGTCCTTAAAATGTCATAATGAGATGTTCTTGTCACAGAAATGGAAATAAGACCTCAGGGGAAAAGAAGAAAGATTCCCTCTGAGATATAGCTAGATAGTTATTTGGTACACTATCATGCAGACACCCTTACCTCTCACGAAAAAATAAAAAACCAAAACACCTTGGAATTAAATCTTCATACATGAGCAATGAAACCTAAATCACTAAATAAGCAAATAGAAATATTCATTAGAGAGAAAACCACTCTCTTCTTAATTGCAATCTACTAAAAATGTTATAATCTCAGATGTAGGGTGTCTATTGTTGCTTACAATTTTTTTTAGATGGCACCCTTAGTGGTCAGTTCTGATGCAGAGGCAGTCCTTTGACTTTTTATATCAGCTGGTGAAAATAGCTGAAAAATTTAGTGAAGTATATAGGAAGAGAGTGCAATTAGAAAACAAGACACTAACCATCTATTTTCCTGGTAGTAAATGCCCCTCAGGTGAAAACAAATGCAAACAAAGACAACAGTAGTTTCATTATTATAGAAGAGGCATTTACTTCATAAATGTACAGTGGAAACAAAACATAAAATCACTAAGAAAACAAATTTATTTTCATAAAAGTTAAGAAACACTGATTTTCTGGAGTTTTGCTCTATGCTATCTGTTTAAGTGATGGAATAGCACAATTCATGATGTTCTAAAGATATTTTCTAAAGTCACATATCCTTCTTCAGCAACCTAGAACCTGCCAGCTGCTGCCCAGCTACTGGAGCTCAGTCCAGTGCCCAGGCTGGAGACTGTCTTCTGCTTTCCCCTTTGCAGTTTCGACCAGTATCAAAGCTGAAACACACCAGAAACAGTAACCTGAGCATGGACAGTAACCTGAGTGGTGGACACACAGACACTCTCACCAAGGACATTGACATGATTGGTCACACAGACTGATGCAGACAAGGCACTACATTCAGCAGCACCTATGGACAAGACTCACATCAGACACAAGCACAGCCAGCCACCTCCCATCTCCTCCTCCTCTTTGGCTGTTACAGACAAAGTTCACTAGTGTAGGCATAGTCACACACATGAATGAACTCTCTGGTCACCAGCACACACACACTCATGGGTGTCATGAGCACTAGCATTGTCAGGTTTTATGTCTCTGTGTGTTTGTCTTCCTTCTTTCACTATCATCCCAAACTGACCAGGTCCTTAGTCAGATAACATTACCAAAAAAATAAACATTTCTTTGCTCCACTTATCTTTACCAATTAACTCAGCTAACCATGTTTGTTCTCATCACTACCTTTCTTATCATCTCTTGGACAGGTTTATGTCTTCTGTATGGCCTTGCTTATTGTTTCCTCCGTTTCTTAGCATCCCTTTTTTCATTAAAAAAATCCTTGCCCATTAAGAAAGACTTTGACCAGATACCCTTAAAGGAACAGTCAGTACCCTCACAAACCCCATTAGTAACTTAGTGTGCAAAATCTATTATGTATGAAACTACACCTAAAAGTCTGAGTGCACGTGTTTTCCTGTATGATAGATATTACATATCTTATCTCAGAGACCCAGTGGAAAGATTTATACCCTATTACATAACTCTCCTGGTTTAAGAAATGTAGTCACTTTCATTACATTTTTCTTAGATATGATTGTATTAGACAAGGACCACTGTTCTTTCAGCATGTGAAAAAATTGCACATGGAATATGTCAAAACAGAACACACCTGCTGGCTAGCCCACATCCCTGAAATGCTTCAAATCAGATAATCTGGAGTTCTCTTTCAGATGCATCATCAAGAAAGCAAATCTTCTAGGTGACATATTCCATGAAACAGAAAAAATATGCTTCCTTTAGTAAAGATAGTGAGAAAAAATATTCAATAAATTGTTTTTATTTCTTGCAATACAGCACTTTCAAGTGTTCTTATTGTTATGGACTAGGTTTCACAAATAAGAAAGGCAAAACCAAAATTCAGTTAGCAGTTTGTTTGATCTTGAATTTAAGAGGGAGGGGATTTTATCAAGTCTTTACCTGATTTTAAATTAGCTGATATGATAACAAGAAATTGTCATGAGACTTCTTTGTTGGATCAATTTACTAGTATGCACTTCTTACAGAACAACATAAATAGAAATTATGTTGATCATAATTTTTTCACTCTAGCTCTTTATGCTGATAAGAATCTGGTCAAGATATATGTTCATTTTCATTCCTCCTTACATACATTCATATATTTGGGATTTTTTTCTACACAATGTCAAACTCAGATTTTATTTTCAACCATTTAGTGCTATAAATGCTATATGAACCACTATTGAAGTAAACATTATTATGTTGGCATCAGATAAAGAGATTTGACACAATTGGTCCTGCAATTCCGTTAGCCTTACTGTAATATTATACACATTACATATAATATCACATTTAACCTCAATCTTTCTTTCTCCAATCAAATAATCTAAACCCTTCCATCATTTCATTGAATAAACCCCTTACCCCATCCTCCTCACCAATGAAAATTTTGATTTATTATCTAAATTTTGTCTAGTTCTGAAATAGCATTTTAAAATATTTCACGCAGTATTTAACGTATGGATGAATTACTGACATAATAATGAAGCTGTAATATTTTCTATATTGCTGTATGACATTTATCTCTTTCTTAACATTGTCAACATCCTGTTCATGCTTTCAATCAGTCTTGTCCAGTCAATATTTCAATGGCTTATTGTGATGTCTCCATTTTCTCTATGAAGGATACAATCCCATCATTATGTCTGAGACATTTAACTTGTTAGTGCCAGTGTGCATAGACTGTTAGCTCATGTTATTGTAAGCGACCTCTTCCAGTGCACAGTACTTAATTTATTTGTAAAGCATATTTCATTCAATATTAACATGCTTTTTTAATGGTGGTTCTACATACATTAAAAAAAAAAAAAAAAACAAAAACATTCACCACTTAGCTGTTCTAGTATTTCAGTTTAAAATAGAAAAAAAATTAACTATTAATATTAGTTGATATCATATTCTCTTTAAGGTAGAATTATAGTCTAGAGATGCAATTTCAATTCTTCTCTAACTCGAGTTTCTCACCAAGCTAAGGAACAAAATTTACCCAAATGACTGTTGAACGAATCAGATCACATATGAGAACACACATCTTTTTAATACTGTTGTGACCCATTATGCATAATTCTATTTTATATTTGGTAACCAATTATTTTCTGTATATACAAATGAAAGTGAGACAATCCAATGATTAAAGTAGCAACAAAATATGTAAGTATCGTTTGAGTGTCCTCCTTGACCGTTGATGACATTTCATGATCTCTCTCTATTACAACTATCTCATCTATATTTAAAAAATAAGCATTAAAGAATAATTAAAAATCTAACTTAAGAAAATAGGCAACTAAAATTGTCTGCATTTTAGATGTTGATCTACTTTCTGTTCTTTTGTACAAGTCCTAATTAAAAACATTAAAATGCATTTAATTCAGTTACAATAAAGAATGAGAGTAAAGTAATAGTTTTTAAAGAATGTTTTTAAAAGCCGATTGTAAATGAGTTGGTTTTTTTTATAATTTAAGACAAGTGGATAAAATGATAAATACTTATGATATCAAAATAGCTTAACTAAAAGGCTGTTCTTTACTAAGTAGCATTAATCTATTCAGTTACATAATTGCAATGTTTTAAAATATTATACCTAAAGTGAAAGCAATAACATATTTATTGATGCTAACATGGTAATGAAGAAAGCAGTTGTTGATAATATCATGATTGCCGGATCATTGGAATAGATGACCTCCAGAGGTCCCTTTCAACCATAATAATTCTGTGATTCTTTATTTGAAATAAAAAGCTAGCCACAAGCTTTTTTAATAGCTGCAGGAATAGATATAGCGAACCACATTTAGACAAAGATCCTACTGCAGTCTGAATAAGGAACTTAAGTGGGTTAGTTTTAATTCATGCTTTGGTTTTGTGTCAGGATAAAAATCCTGTTTAAATGTATAAATAATTATTTAAGAATTTATTGTATTTTGTTCAAGTAAGATCATATCTTTAAAAGACCGTGGCTTGAAAGTATGATTGCAGAAATAATCTGACAGAGAAGCAGAGAATCATCAATAGATCTTCAAGGTCATCTAGTCCAACCATCAACCTAGCACCACCATAATCACTCCTAAATGATATCCTCAAGTGCTGCATCTAGACACCTCCTGAACACTTCCAGAGATGATGACTCCGTCACCTCCCTGGACAGCTTTTTCCAATGTCTAACCACTCTTTCAGTGAATTTTTTTTTCTAATATCTAATCTGAACCTTCCTTGGCACAAATAAAGACCATTTCATCCTTTCACTTAAGACATGGCAGAAGAGACTGATCCCCACCTTACTACAGTCTGCTTTCAGGTAGTTGTACAGAGCAGTGGGGTCCCTCTGATCAACCCCTTTTCCAGACTAGGCCAATTCCAGCTCACTCTCATAATCCCAATCACTCCTCATAATATATGTTTTCTAGACCATCACCAGCTCCATTGCCCTTTTCTGGACATGCTCCAGTACCTCAATATCCTTGTAGTGAGAGGCTAAAATCTAAGCACAGGATTTAAGGTGCAGCCTCAGCAGTGGAGAGTCCAGTGGGACTATCACTTCCCTAGTCCTACTGACCACACTATTCCTGACACAGATCAAGATGCCATTGGTCTTCTTGGCCACCTGGGTACAGTGCTGGTCCTGTTCAGCTATCTGTCAATCAGCACCTCCAAGTACCTCTCTGCTGAGCAGCATTCAAGCCACTCTTCCCCAGCCCTGAACAGCTGCATGGAGTTGCAGACTCTGCACTTTGTCTTACTGAACCTCATGCAGCTGTCCTCAGCCCATCAATCAAGCCTACCCAGACTCCTTTGAAGAGCCTTCCTACCATCCAGCACATCAACACTTCCACTAAGATGGTGTTGTCTACAAACATACTAGGAACTTACTGTTTGAAATGTTTTCCATGATTTGAGAGGCATTTGTCTAAGCTAGAAGCAGCCAGTTACACCATGGGAATCTTGTGGTACATGGTGTAAGGTGCTTTGCTAAAGTCTAGACAGACAACATGCGTGGCCTCTCCCTCATGGCATACTCTTGATCTTACAGTAGTAAGCTGACATATCTAATAGCCTTAAATATCTACCTGTTCCCAACTACATTAGCATGTGGAATGAAAAAAAGAAATTTGCCTTACAATACCTCCTCCATTCTCTTGCTGGAGAAAAATGTCCTAAACCAGTCTCCAAAATTTAATTTTCTTTGAGCCTTAACCTAAATCCATAATATATATTATTTTCTTTATATGAGCAAAAATAGAAGTACAAGTTTCTAAACAAAGATATCTTTGTCTGACCAAACCACAGGTCTCAGAATCCATCTAAAATATATTTTTTCCTTTGTTTTGCATAAAAAAGTAATTAAAATATTCCTAACACATGCCTCCTGAATGTGATCCATACCTGACCATTGTCTATAGAAGACCTAATTAAACACGTACAGACAAACTCAAACTTGTTTCATCTGATTAATCATGTCTCATCATCTAATGTCACTCCAAGATGCAAATGATACTCACAATTCCCACCATTTAACTCTAGAGAACAATTTTCCCTGCAATTTTTAGATACATTGTGACAGTTTTCACATAATTTCCAAACTACGTGTGTAGTTTGTTGTAGTTGCAGCACAGTCTTCAGTCTTCAACACCATCTGTGCTGTGAATTACCAGTTTGGTTTGTGCTTTTAGCCTGCCTGTCAGTTTAAGAGGAAAGGAGAGGTAGTCTGTACAGAAATAGTCTGTCTTAGACCTGGTTATTTCATCTTGTTGAGTATCAAAGCCTGAACAGTGTGAAGACTGTGCTTGCACATTCAATTTCATTTCAAGCTACATATGTCATATTTGGAGAAATATTGACAATTATACAAAATTTTCTTTAACATTTTGCTGGTGTTTGTGAGACACTTGGTCAGAGGCAGAACAGTGATAAAGAAGTAAAAGTATCAAATTTCAGTGCTGTGCTGTCAATCTATGTTATCAGACTTGATATATTTACCATTACAGCACATCTAGAACAGGACTGCTATTTTTTTTAATGCAACTAGTAATAACATTGTTATACATACTGAAGTTAGTTATTTTCCCTCCAAATAACCACATGTGAACACAATATTGGAAAATGTCCATATTTTAATAGCAGTAATATTCAATGGTGTTACAGACAAGCAAAAGATCATGTAGGAGATGGCAAAATGGACAAAATAAATATGCCAGGCATTAGACTTGTCTCTGAAGGTAGTAATAAGATAACTAATTATTTTAGATTTTTAAAGCTACAGAGGCTGAGAATGGTCCCAGGTCAGGTAGGAAACAACTTGGCACTTCGCAGAGAGACAAGATAAAACTGCTACCAGATTGATTTTACTTCTTAGCTTTAAGACTGGATAAGAGTTCTCCAAGACACTGACAAAGATATAACCTTAAAAAATAAAAAATACATTTAAAAAAAAAAGGGCAGAAGAAAGAAAAATCAAAAAACCCTGGGGAAAGTGAAGCCCTAACTTCAGTGCTGTTGTATTAAGAGTATAGGAATTTAGCATAAAATAACCCCCCTTGGGTTCTAGTTGATCCTCAGAGCTTAGAGGGGCTGGGTATAGCTGGTCTGAATTTTCAATTATAGCCAATTTAGCACTACAAGTCTGTTCGAGTTCAAAAGTAGAACTTCCATGTGCACAGACGCAGAAATAGTGTGGTTTACCAATCCAGCACTATGGGTCTGACCATATTCAATAAGGATGATTCAGATTCACAAATAATACAGTTTATTGAAGCAATAGGAAAGCAAGTTTAGGATTGCCTGTGATAAGTGCATTAACTGCAAAGTGTTAACATGTGCCGTGACAGAAAGAATAGTGAGATTGATCTGATAGATAGACAGACAGACAGACAGATAGATAGATAGATAGATAGATAGATAGATAGATAGATAGATAGACAGACAGACAGACAGACAGACAGAGACAGACAGGCAGGCAGACATATAAATGAATATTCCCAGGTATGTTTCAACACAGGTGAAGGTGCAAAACTCACCTAAAGGTAACCCTTCAGGAAAGGAGGAGAGACACACTCCATCAGCTGTTTCTGAGCAGGCTGAGGTGTTCTCCTCCAACCCTTTCTGAAACTTCCCTTTTATACTACAAATTTTTGGACACTCCCAAGGACATGGAACAATCACATGTTGATAGGGTTTGGTGACTTTGGTCACACTTACATTACATGTTCTGTGCATCCTAAGGCTGTGTAATTTAGTAAGTTAATGGGCCTTAATGAGGGTCTTGGTCATAATTTAGAGTTCACAAAAGAGATAGAATAAACACTGTGGTCCTCTCTGAAGTATTTAGAAGGCAGTAAAGGCTCTCTGACCTTCGTCTGGGTGTCCTTGTGTGCATCTTTATCTCCTTAAGGAAGTAGATTTATAAGGCTTGTTTTTCATGGTGGAGTGTGGCTGTTGGCTGATACAGACACATGGTGTTCTTCTGAGCCTCACTGAAACAACATCTGGCCATGAGACAAGCACCTCACTCCAGACATCATTCAGTTGTTAGGCCTTGCTTGAACCAGGTGCAAAATAAGCAAGAGGTCGATCTCCTGTTTTTCTCAAACAGCCCCATCAATATTTCACTGTCTTAAAGTAACACTGTACGACTCTAACCATTTACCACAAAGAGTAATACTTAGAAATAGTAGAACTAAACATAATCACATATATATATATCAGACATAATAAAGTTGCTTTTGGGGAAGAACCCAAAGATTTATCTACTATTATGTGAACATCTAAGATAAGAGAAACTGTTTTTAAAAAGTCTTTCTTTAGGGAAGCTGCAAACAATGCACAGTTTCGCTGTATCTGAATTAAAACATGAGATCAAAACTTCCAACAATGAGCATAAAAGTTTTGTGACACATTTATATAGGAACATAAGTATAAGCCAGTTAATAGTACTAGATAAATGCTACATTTTCTCTTACTTTTTCTACAAGTGCTCTTGTGTTTTGGTTTTAAGAGTCACTGGATTTACTCTGATTCACTCTAGAGTAAGAGAACAGATTTGACTGAAATTGCCATTGCCATCAAAAACTTGGGACCTACTAAGTCAGGTTCCCACTTGGTTTAGTTTCCAAAAGGACAAGTGGAGAAAAGTCTCATCTTTCATCCTGTCTGGTGGTTAGAGACAGAGGAGTACGAACATTTTGCTCAAATTCTCACTGAGAATTATGGATAATGCAAGTATTTCTTCCATAAGTTCTGCAGTCGATAGATTTTTATCCAAAGTTGTGTTCTCCCTCCTCTGTTAGGCATGAGCTTTCAGAAGGGAGCTCCACAAGGAAGATAGACATTTCTTCAATCATACTGCTGCAAGTGTTCTTCTGTAAGATTATATTGGGTTTTTATTGATTTGATTCATTCAATGTTGTCCTGGTTATAGTAGCCAGGATCAATTTGTCACTGTGTGAGTGTGTATTCTAAACACTCTATGTCATTTTTCTCATGAACTGCTCACAATGACCCATTTGCAGCAGCTGCCCAGGGCACACCCAACCCCTCAGGCTACAAAATGTGTGTTTAGGAACTTCTGTGGGATAAGGAATTTTTCCTGCTTTCACACCCACCTGAGGGGTCATGTCTGCTAATGGGCCATCAGGAATGCCAAAAATATGCCATTGTTCACCTCACAGAGTAAATCACCCATTGTGAAACTCCCCACCCTGGGGGAGGGACTGGGCATTCCCATCTGAGCCCAAGCAGATAAAAGCTTGGGGTTTTGGGACTGGGATCTCTCTTCAGATCCAGAGGAGGACCAGAGTCTTGACTGGACTGAGACTGCCACTAGACTGCAACCATCATTTTCACCAGCAGGTTTCTTCCTTTCTTGTTACTTTGGACTCAGGGTGGTAACGTGGTGCTCAGAGCAGGGGTTGGTGAGCTCTGTTCTGCTCGTGCCCTGCTGTGCTGGGCTGTAAATCTGTTTTTGTGGCACAAATGAGGTTTCCTTCTGTATTAGTGTATTTTGTGATATTTTATTAAATTGTTATTCTGATTTACAATCCCATTCTGAGTTGGATTCATTTCTCCTGCCATTTTAACTCTAAGCCAGCACAAATACGTACAATCCGTGCAAACCTCACAAGACTGAAAACAATCCCATAAAATAGAGTCTTTCTCTACACAAAATAGAGGCTCTTTGCTGGAGCTATCTGGATGTCTTTCCAGAAGAACTGATGTCTTTGCTAAATAGGAAGTCTCTATTTAAGATCACTGTCTTGCTGGAACTGAGTGTTTGGATTTTAATAATACAATACCAAAATGGCCATACATTTTCCTTTTGCTCACAAGTCCTTTTGCACCAAATAAATAAACAGTAAAATGAAAATAGATGTGCAAGTACTCATCCCATTTTTAGATAATTGATTTTCAAAATCCGAAATAGAGCAACAACTTCGTTTTCAGCTTCTGGATCTGAAATAAGAGAGAAAAAAATGTTTCTTTTTTTTTTCTTTGGTTTGGTTTTTTGTTTGTTTGCTTGTTTTTTCCACTTTTTTCAACATTTACATTCTTGACATATCTTAACATGCAATGGAAATTCAAGATGGACTCCATGATCCCCACACATTTGAAACAGAATGTAGTTATTCAATATAATGTGATCCTCTACTTTTGGAAAGCATTTATCTTATGTAAATCTGAAAAATTTTTATTTGCTGTGAAGGTGAAATAATTAATCTATTTCATGGGTCAGTGGAAACCAATTAAGTTGATTATTCAGATTCTTTTAGAATATTTTGCTGCCTTTTTTTTTCCCCTAATAGTTCACTAACTAAGAAGATGTAAATGCGTACCTGTGGTTATGGGCCTGTGGCATTTTTTAATCATTTGGAGGAAAAAAATCAAAAGGGTTGCTATAAAGATTCTTTGGTTTTAACCACATTAGATTTTAAATAATTTTTAAAGTGCAAAAATATGAAGAATTAAGGATCTAAAGCTTGTTTGGTAAGCATGAACAGATAGAAGAAAATCATATTGGGGAACATGCAAAGAAAAACAATGTTATTAGCAGATGATTTTTTTTTTCTGCTGAATATCATCACCAAAGCAATCTGTTGGGTTTTCTTTTAGAAAAAACATGTACAGATGGAAGAAGTCACATGGAATATCTATTTTCTAAGCACCCACTCAAAAAATACCAAGGATGTGCCATGACAATAAGTCACTGAAATTTCAAAATAGTAGCAAGATGATAAAAGGGCTAATGAGGAACAGAAAATCACATGGAAAACCAAGGATACAAAATTATTCCCAAGAAACTGTCATACTATCCCATGTATTTCAGTGAATATGAAAACCCTATTTTTTTAATACCACCTAATCTCGACACTGCAAAAATAACAGAATTAAATCAAGGGCAACTTTCTGAAGTGGGAGATATCATGCCTTGGGTCTACCCCCACAACATTTCAGGGCATGGTGATGGGGCTTGGGATCTAAATGGGTCTTGTTTTGGTCTAAAGTCCAACTCTTTTTCTTCGTCTTGGCCTGATCCCCAAGAACAATCTGCTGTTTCCAGATTCCAGTCCTCACTCAGGATTACCATTAAGCTGCTTTCCTTTGTGCACTCACCTCTCAGCATGCTCAGTCATTTGTGGAACCATCATCACTGTTGTCTCCATTAAGCATGAAGGTTGTTGATCATCCCTTGTGGCAGATTCTCAGCAGCAATAGGTTTTCTTCTGTTTGTAATCATCTAAGCAACGTCTAAAGACCAACCTTCTGCCCTTCTTGACATGCACTCATCAATAGCCAACACAAATAGGTACACTGTTCACCTGCTTTCCTCATACTATTGCTTCTACTATTTTAGAAGATAGCTTTTATGTGATACCATTTAGATCTACCTGATTTTCAACCCAAAAAAAGAGGACTGTGGATTTTCACAGCCAATTCTTTTCATGGTCTATATATACATTAGTTCAAGCACAACTCTGTAGCATGGAACATGATGTACTATAAGAACATACAGAAATGATTGCATATTCTGGTCTTAAAATCCAAGAGCACACATCCAAAGGGTGAAATGAGTAGTGTTTACATAATACAGCCCCATGTCTCAACAGGAATGAAGAACTGGGACTGATTTCTTTGAAGTATTTGTATGAATCAGCTCTCTTGTTGCTCATATCAGACCTGAATGCCTCATCTGAACTATCTGACAAAGAAAAGGTGCCTTCTAGAAGAAAACTCAGCAGCAGATGATAGTTAACATGTTGAGGCAAAGTTCTGCTTCTCACAGAAGAATCAAGAAAGAACTACAACTTCCTTTACACCCTATGATATCCAGGATGCATGATGTTACCTGACTTCAGATCTTGATTTCCAGGATCAGTAGCAGCACAGATAAGGAACATTATGCTATGAAGTTTTTCCATTCTCTCAATGCAGTAGCATGAAATTCAGCAGATATGTACAGAAGGTCTGTTGCAAATGAAAACAGAAAAATCTGGCTAGATGATATGCTTCCAAAAATGTCTCAGCAGAGGCTCACTGAACTGCAACAAAAAATGCCCTGAGGCTCTGTCTCATCAAACATAATCTATTCTAGGATTACAAGAACAATTTTTATATTAATCATTATGAGATGAAGGGTGTCTGCAGGATCCAAAATACTGATATAGAAACTAAGACTAGGAATGAGGGACAAAAAGATCACTAATGTATTTATTTATTTATTTATTTAGAAAAACTGCGTTAGAAAAAGGGGCCAGATCTGGCAAAGTTAATAGGGAAGAGTTGGAGGGTGAGGTCATGGAGACAGTGAGCTGAAATCTGAGATGTAGCTTTCTGGTTGGACATTTTCTATATCAATTCTGAGGGAGCTTTTTCTCATCCAAATTCAAGATAAGTATTATTTTTGCAGCACTCTTTTTTTTTTTTTTCCTTCAGAATAGTATTGCATTCTTGTTTCATGTCACCCAGTTACATACTTTTTCTATTGTGTCTGCACAAAGATCATAAATTTTGTGAATTTTTCACATTTTCATATTTCTTGGTATTTTGCTATATTTTTGCTGCTTTATATAATTAAATTTAATTAATTTTATCTTGTTCAGGATCTTGGATCCTTAATAATTTCATGAAGAACTTGTCCACAAAGTTAATTTTAAACTGAGTTAATAAACCTCTTTGAAATCCATTTTAAGATAAACTGTATAACTTGTTGCAACTAAGGTTCTAACTTCAGCTATTCTGAAGTCTTATTTCAAGACCTGTAAGACAGGGTTTAGTAACATCTTTCCTCAAGCTGAGTTAGAAACTAGCATTTAATTTAACTGTAAAAATACAAGACTTACACATACCTTTCACCTTCAGTTCTGGTATTTCTTACCTACCTGTTTCAAAGATCCAAAACCACCCAATTTCTTCAAAACTGCTTGAATTTTCTGGTTTGTACTGCATGGCTACATATGGCATGACTGTCACTTAAAGAAAACAGCAAAATTAGAACTCCAGGGTTCAGTTACCTAATAAAATCCCTGCAATTGTACTCTTTCCAGGTTAAATTTATTCATTCTGCCCTGAAAAACTCTATTTTCCTGTTTACTAGAGTGACTGGTTGGCTTTAAGTATTCTCTTTGTGAAATTATTGATACCAGAAGGAATGAATGTTGTCAAATATGTAAAATACAAAATGTTTATATGCTGTACATGGAGCAGAAAATGTTTACAAAACTGGTGACTTCTGGGAATTTTAGATAGTTGTTTGCGTAAGGGTTTTTTTATATTCTTTTAGATTTCTAAAGGGTTCTAACTCTTGAAAAAATGCATCTGGCTTTTTCTTTTTCTTTTTTTTTTTTTTTTTTTTTAAGTAGCACTTAGCTTTTTTTCTAAATAATTTTATATCTTTTTTTCATTAAGAGTGTATGTACATACTAAAAAGTTCCATGGATACAGAGAAATACATGCTTATTGAAATTGGTTTTGCATTTTTAACATCTGAAATGTCTTTTGAAGGAAATGTGTTTTGAAGAATGGGACAGTTGCACTCTAGGAGGAATGAGCTGAGGTATTAAAGGTAAAATCTGATTATACATCAGGCAATTATGCAACACTAGGGAAGCATACAAATAATAACATTAGAGATAGTATTATAATAACAGAGAACAATAAAATAAAAACAAACAGCAATAAAATAAACAAGCAGTATCCCAGTTGTGGTAGCATTAATCCTTCCTGTTGAAAACTTTATAGACTATGAGAGCAGTGGGAATAAAAATTGTTACTACTTCTAGAGTGACTAGCAAATTATGATATTTTGTTAGAAAATCTGTTTCTAATACATGATAAATGATACATCGGAAAGATACCAATACATAGTTTTACTACATATAATCTGTTCATTAAGTATACATCTTGTCCCAGAACAGGAATTTAAAATAGAGATAAATAATGTTAAATATATCACATACTCTAGTAAAAGATTTGCACAGTCAAATTTGAAATCATACAAGTCAACCTGCAAGAGAACACAAAGTATTATAATATGGACTTTTTTGACAGGATGTGAAAATTTTGTGACAAGAATGACTATACATTTAGAATTTTTTCTGAACAGGAACCAAAGCAAATTGCAAAACAATTAAGTTTGCAAAGACAACTATCAAAAGGGACTTGAACTTTTCTAATTAAATAATGAATATCCAATACATTTGAAGAGGGAACATCCTTTAAAATGAGGAAAGGACATACTTTTTGAATATTTGAAAACCAGTTTGTAGAGATCTGCTTGCTTTTAGATGTCATTCACGAATTCACTTGGCTTAAATTGATAAGGTATTAAACCTCCATCAACTTTCTAAGACATCTTATTGCAACACAATTCATAGTTGGAATCCCAAAGGTTGTGCAGGCTAAGTTCAAAATCTTGTTCATGAGCAAAGAAGCACATCCTGCATCTATGTAAAGCCACAAATTTATTGTTACCATAATTGAAATAGTCTAATTCAAGAATCATTATTAGTCTGTATATAACTCTTACTAAAAAGACCAGTGCAGGTAAAAATTCTTGTACACTCACTAAGTTTCTATATCTTTTGCTGACGTTAATGTTCTTGCTTTTTGTGTTCCTCCAAGTGCTAAGTCTGGTGGCATCATTCAGCTGATTTGGTGATATTGCAGGGAAAGTACTCCCAAAATTCAAGGCAAGATGAAAAAGGAGGCAGAACCACTGAACCCTCTGTATAGTGCAACATGTGGGGCTGGGAAATCTTATGAAACTCAGGGCATATCAGGTAATTGTGAATGGGAGGTTTAAATGTGATTGTTACTATCGAGACTTTGGCTGTTAATACCGTTCTGTACACAGCTTCAAACAGACTTATTAAAGAAAATAAATTCAGAATTGAATAAACACAAAGAAAAGTTAATGGAAACAAATGTCAAATGAAGAACACTTCAAAGGAAAAGTCATATCTTATGGACTTCACTTAGATGGGTAGGCTAGTAGAGAAACAGTAGGCTTCCTGGCAGAATATTTTGCTGTGCCACATGAACAGACTAAAACTCTCATGTTCAAGACAACTGTGTTAGAGAACGGTTATTCAATTTTTTCCATGGTTTTGTTTTAGTTTTTGCTTGCTCAGGTAAAGTCACAGGCCTTGTTGTCATGAAACATGGTACTCTACCTTTGAAAGAAAATTATAGGTCTTGGCAGTCTATTGATCATAAGAAAAGATGCCATGCCTTTGAGAGTTATAAAACGGTTTCCAACTAGCTACTGCAAACCAGCATTGTTGTAGGACCTTTGTGGTTCCTAGCTGCACTGTCCCTTCAAAGTCTCATTAACATAACTAAAACGACCATTTATTCAGTTCTTCTCAAGCTATTTCAAAGGGACTTATTATGTGCTTTTCCCCTTGGAGCACTAATTCACTCATTCAGTTCATCAGAGCTGCAACGCTGAGAGGGAGCACAATTACATACTACCATAAATTGCTTAAGTACTTCTAGAAAAGAGGATGCCCTTTCAATTTGTTTGAAATACTATGGATTGATTAGTGTCTCGGAGAAGTTCTTAAATATTTATGAAAACTTTTTCTCCTATTATTAAAATGTAAATAATGAGTTCATTAAGAGACACTGTGGTTTACTTGTGAGCATGTGGATAATAATCAGCTAAAGTGCCTTGCTCTGCTACTATTAATTTATTTTTTTTTTTGGGTTCAAAGCTGCACAAAGTAATCTGAAGCAACATATTTGCTCCATAATTAAACTGCCTTATGATGACTGTATTTGTTAAATAACAGCATTTATTTAGAAAGGTGCTCTCTATTTATTAAGGTCTCTGTTGCCCTTTTGACTAACATGAATCAGTTTCCTTGATATTGGTAGGATTTTATCCACAGGGATCAATTCATTCACCTCTATGAAGGATTGTATTTTACTTGCATGCTCGAAGCTGTGTTCAGGTCCCCTCAAGGGATGCCCAGCCCTTTAGCTGGCAGCACAGTAGGAACGTGTGTGATGTGAAATCTCAGAGAACCGAACTCAAATCTTGGCTACCAAACTGACCACACTGTTCAATTTTTAGGGGACTCCTCAGCTTTGCTGTGAAACTTAATTTCCCCGAATCAAGTCTGATATTGAAGTACAACCTCAATACAATGTCAGCATGAAGTCGTAAGTGCCATTTGGGGTCAGATAGGCATCTTTTAGACCTTTTATTTAGCAATATAAATACGCAAATTGGAGGTTGTGGATATACTTGAGTTCTAATGGAAAACTAAATATTTGCTGTTTTCTTTATGCAGAAGGTGCAGTATTTTTTATCTGTAGATAATATGCTTATGGTATTTACACGTGCTGAATGATGTATGTATTAATAAGATTTTTTTTTCATCTTAGCATCATTGTTAAATGATAAGCAATTAGTGTTGATCCTCAGAGTAGAGAAAGTAATTGAAACTCTTGAAAATGAATATAGACTCAAGCATTTCCTCTTTAGATGTGCAAAACAATACATGAAAATTTGCTTGTCTGCAAGTTTTTGATAAAGTGAGAATGGTGTTTCTTTAAGCCAGTTGACTAGCTATCAGCCATCATTATTCCACTGCAAATAATTCAAATGAGAGACATAATACAGACCTATGAGCTGCCTGAAAAAGTGGCTTTATATGGAGTTTTTGTGGGTTTTTTTTGGTTGGGTTGGGTTGGGTTTTTTTCATGTTTTGTAACACAGATGGTCATCCGATAAGGGAAACGTTATATTCTTTCTCTGCATCTCAGAGGAAGGACTGCACTCTTGCTACAATGTGTTTCTTAGTTTCATTTTTCTCTTCTGCGTTTATTCTGACTGTTTCCAGATTTTAGGTCCATAGTTCTTTTCCTTTATATGATAGAAGTTTACTAAATAACCTATCACAAATGTTAATTACAGT